>JAQHUG010000015.1:3951024-4009400 GCA_028555095.1 Dicrostonyx torquatus
GTACCTCTCTTAAGACTGGAGGAGCAGGGAGGAGGGGTTGTAGGGGGAGCAGGAGGGGAATGGGAGGAGGGGAGGAAGTGGAAATTTTTGAATGGAAAAAGAAAAAAGAAAAAATAAAATTCTATATCTTCTGAGAACTCAGATTTGGGTTGGGCAGAGAAACCTCTAATAATTATGGTAACATAACATAAAAAAGGAGCATTACAATGTGATACCCAGGCTACCAGGAAGCCTGACAGAAAGAGCAGCTCAGGCAAAACTCAAAGCAGGAATGACATTGGCTTTGTGAA
Organism: Dicrostonyx torquatus; assembly: GCA_028555095.1. Taxonomy (NCBI): domain Eukaryota; kingdom Metazoa; phylum Chordata; class Mammalia; order Rodentia; family Cricetidae; genus Dicrostonyx; species Dicrostonyx torquatus. Next base: position 3,951,315 of record JAQHUG010000015.1, read on the forward strand.
TTAAATAGGTTTCAAATTATTGGCAGCGGGGCAATGGAAAGGGTAGACTGGCATTTGGCACATATGAATTACATTTTGAGTCACATTTGCTTAGACTCTTCTTTCTGAATTCGTTTTCAAAATAAAAAAAAGACTGTTTATGTCTGAGAGCATTCATTGGTCCCTTGTCAACCTTCCCCACTGAATTCACCCATTGAACTTGTTACAGTGTCAGTATGACACTGAGCATGAGCTAAGCTCTGTCATGATTGACACTGCCAGAGGCCAGAAAGCCCTCAGGTAAGGGGTAGATGGGCTTACACTTACCTTGGAGCTGATTGAGGAGTCCGGTCTCTAACCCCCAAGTTCTTGGCTGTGTTCTGAACTCTTGCACCCTGAAAGTCAGGGAAATAATTTCAGCTCAGAAATGTTCTAAGTTAGTTCAAATAAACCTGAGTCGAGGCACTATTCCAATATTGTTTAACATGAGGGGACACTAAAAAGGAATACACAAAACCACGATATGGATACTTTCAAAATTACAAAAGCATTCACTGTGTATGCTTTTATGAGTTTAACTATATGGTTCTAAATACTTATTATTCATCCTATAGCCTTGGGTTCATTCAAAAGTGAGTTTAACCAATTTCCATTTATTCTCACACCTTATGTCTTTGTCTTTAGAAGCAATTAATCATTTAAAACATTGAGAACAAGACGTGACCATGTTATACACACATGCTAGCAAAGAGTCATACCTGCATCTCTTTAGATGAACAGTTATTTTAGGTGTAATAATGTTTTACAAGAAAACATCTTCTAAATAATTCTAGACAATTTCTACACAAGCCATATGAATGTGGATTTATGAAATCTAAGAGTTTTGACTCAAAGTTGGTGGTATAAATACAATTTTCTTCAGCAATAAAAAGGACTGTGTAACCTGTCTGTTTCATGAATGAAGTTTCAACCACTATTTGGTTCCTAATTGAAGCTAGTTACATTGACCCAACTATGACTGTTTGCTGCTGGGAACAGAGAGAGGAGAGTGGCTAAAGCAAAACAAAACCCTGAAATGCTACAAGTGCCTACTGCGTACCCAATACTACACTAAATAAAGTTGAGGAAAAAGGAAGAGAAACCCAAAGATAGACTCTCTCAAAATAAAACTAAGAAATAAAATCAAATCTGGAAAGATGAACAGCAAAAAGGACGTACAAGAAGGGATTAAAGAACAGAAATGTGTCCTCTTTCTTTTAAAGACATTGAATACTTAAGAGAATATCTGCAAGAACCAAATAGATTTCTACACACTTCACCAAGCATTCCTTCTTATTAAAATTTCTATAACCATGGTTTATCAACACCAGGAGTCAGTACAAGCATGTCGCTATTAATTATGGTACACTGTGTTCAGATCCCACTACTTGCTCCAGGAAGGCTCCTTTTTCTAGTCCAGGATCCTCCAGTGCAGAATTTCATGTTGCATTTTGTGAACATGCCTCATGCTCTTATGCTAACTACTCAGAACATATCTCTGATTACCTTCATACTTTGGATGGGCACTAGACATTATTATGTATTATCTGTCTTAGGGTTTCTATTGCTGTAAGAAGCACCATGACCACAGCCACTCTTTAATTGAGGGGGTGGCTATTTTTAATTTTTTTCTCAGATTGCTCTGGTTATGAGTACTGATAGTTATGAGTTCTTGTGCACCTTGATATACCTTCATTATGTGTCAATGCCTGATTTTGTCCAGTAGCTAAAGGACAGTGTTCTCATCTTAGCAAATATGTTTCCATTTGTCCTTGGGCACTACCACTTCCTCTCTCCCTTCCAACTCCTTCCTTCCCTCCTAACCTTTCTCCTTCCCAGCTCCTTCCCTCCCTCCTAACCTCCCTTCTTCCCTTCCTTCACTCTTTCCTTCTTTCCTTCCTTCCTAAATCCTGCTTAGAAGCCAAGATCTGGATGCTATGTGTGCATGTTACTGCTGGCAAAAAAGTGGCTTTTAGAGCTTTTTAGTAGATGGGGTAGTTTACTAACAAACAAACTCACACCTATCTCTGTCTCTACATCTATGCTCAATATATGTATGCAATACTGCGTTTACATAAGTGTGTGTGTGAGTGTGTGCTGGATATATCTATTAGGTCATACTGGCAACCACTAAAATGCCACAGAGTTTATTAGCGGTTCCAGCCTTTTTTTTTTCCCTTATTTGCACCTTCTTTCCTTGTCAGTGCCAATCTATCTTTTCTTGTTTATTTTACCATTGCTAGTTGCTTCAATTCTGATATGTACAAAAATTAGTTTTAGAATGTTTAGGTCATACCTTTATCAAAAATAAGTTTAGTAACTGAAGAGAACACTATTCATGTATGATTCTCGTGTAATTTTATTAAGTAATTAAGAGAATGCTTTTCAAATAACTGGTATAACTGGAAATAACTCTTGGCATATTTTCTGTTGTATTCATCTCTATAATTTTCCATGCAGTTGACTTGTCAGTTATTTGTAATTTTATACCATTGTTCATGTTGTGTCTGTCTGCCCAGACAGCCTCCCTGGCCCTTTGTCTGTCTACATTGTGTTTATTCTCAAGATTCCAAAAATACCACATGGTCATTTATTAATAACGCCTTGGTCATTTGACATCTCAGGTATGGTTTTAAACAAGTTATATATACTGGTTTTTTAATCCTCACAAACATACTATCAAGAACGTGCTATTACTACTCTGACTGAAACACAAGGAAACTAAGGAATTGAGAAGCAAAATCCCTGCCCTGAATGAGTCTAGTTAATCATTACTAGTGCTGGATTCAAATAGCACAGCTAAGCTCATGAGTGTCTGCTCCTAGTTTCTAGTGTGGCCTGTGCCAATGCACTTGCCCGTTTACCCTGGTTAGAAGTAACTCAGTTTACAAACTTCATTTCAGCATTTACTACACACAAGGTACAGGTCAGGTCCTAGCCACCAACAGGTTCACACTCTGCTGGCATGCTCCCTATCCCATGTCCAGAGGCTGGGTTCACAGTCTGCAGGCATGCTCCCTGTCCTTGTCCAGAGACTGGGCTCACAGTTTGCTGGCATGCTCCCTGTCCTATGTCCAGAGACTGGGTTCACACTCTGCTGGCATGCTCCCTGTCCTATGTCTAGAGGCTGGGTTCACAGTCTGCTGGCATGCTCTCTGTCCTTGTCCAGAGGCTGGGCTCACAGTCTGCTGACATGTTCCCTGTCCTATGTCTAGAGGCTGGGTTCACAGTCTACTGGCATGCTCCCTGTCCTATGTCTAGAGGCTGGGTTCACAGTCTGCTGGCATGCACCCTGTCCTATGTCTAGAGGCTGGGTTCACAGTCTGCTGGCATGCTCCATGAGGCTGGGCTCACAGTCTGCTGGCATGCTCCCTATCCCATGTCCAGAGGCTGGGCTCACAGTCTGCTGGCATGCTCCCTGTTCCATGTCCAGAGGCTGGGCTCACAGTCTGCTGGCATGCTTTCTGTCCTGCCTGTCCTGGGTCCACAGTCTTTTTGCTCTAGTGAACGTCTTTGCCAGTGTTTATGTGATGGCATTAGGCCTCCAGGTGCTTGCCATGTGGGAAGACCAGGACCTCCTCATCCTTGTAGTTTTGTACTCAGTGAAGAGTGTTTGATGTTGTGACCCCAAAGGTGAGGACTTGGCATACTTTAGATTCCAAGTATTTATTAGAATTCTAAAGAAGAAATTTGTATGCAGGTTTCTGTTAAAGAACTAACAAAATTTATAACTTATACCATGAAAAGATTTTTTAAAATTTCTGGTGCTAAAGTCAGTTTCTACTTTAATCTTCCTCTTTAGCATCCAGCCATCTAGCTGTGTCAAAGTACTATTCAACCTGTTATAATCACTCCAGAAACCTGTAAGGGCCATACCCTACACTTCCTTCTCGTTCATATTCAAGCAGTGAGTTCAAGCAACTTCTTTATGAAAAATACATACACAGTTTGTCCTTTAAAGCAATTATATATATATATATATATATACATATATCCCATCAATAATTCATTCTTCCAAAATGAAAGGATAGTGTTAATCTATTCATTATATTTTTTTTGTACAACTTCAATGCATAGCAAATAAAGTATTAAAGCATAATATATAATAATTCAAATTCAATAATATAAGTTCTGTGTGGTGGCTCCATGACTATAATTCTAGCATTTTGGGAAACTGAGACAGTAAGACTGCTAACAAGTTAGGCTAGCCAGGCCTTCAGAATAAGACTCTGTCTCAAAAACCCAATAAATAACCACCACAACAAAATTCAATAACAAAATAGTTCTAATACTTCAAAACTTAGAAAGATGTCAAATGTGTAAGCACCGTGCCTTCCAGGGTCAAGTTTAAATGGCTAGGCCTTTCCATCCAAAGGGAGAAAGAAGAAGAGCCACACCAGGTTACTGAACAGATTTGCATTGTAGCCTCTAGGAAACAATGCAGGAGTAGAAGCCCCAGCCACCTATCTCTCACCACCTGCCAATTCCCAATGCCTGAAGGAAGATGCTAGCTCACAGGAGCACAGCAAGCTGATCCGCTGAACATCAGGCTACCAGTCTGATTCCCAAAGAGACGGCCTGAGGCTCTGCAATCTTTCACAGGGAGAGATAATCAGGTCTTCACTTCTCTCTGCCCTGTAAAATACACTGTGTCTTCGAGCTCTCTCTGCCCTGTAGACTATACAGCTTGGAGCTAAGAAACCAGCCTCAAAGGAAGAAAGCTACCTATTCTCAGCCCAGTTATAAAAAAGAAAGAGAATGAAAGAGTGACACAATATGCAGTTTAGAATATGCCTGTCTTCCCAATCTTTCTGATTCTGTTTTACACATCCAATATCAATACTACAGATGCATACCATGCTTGTAATGAACTTGGTAGCAGTGAAGTCAGACATGTGTATATTAACTTCTCTTTATCTCTAGTTTCTCTATGTCCATTTTGGTTCTAATGATTGAAGCCATTACAGAGGTTTCTCTATGTCCATTTTCGTTTTAATGATTAAAGATATTACAGAGGTTTATAGTTACTCAGATCCACAGGTAGGAATGCATGTGGCATCAACTCAGAATAAACTCTGTAGTAGAATGTTTGCAGAGGCTCACTCTAGTTCCTTCTCCTTGTAAGCCATAATTGTGAGGTAGCTTTTCCAAAGCTTCCCATGTATGCAACCTGAGCATAATGCAGAAAGAAGACTTAATCCACCCTTTTGCTCTGGTTTCTAACCTAAATCCCACCTCTGATGTGAGAATTTACAAGCTTGTCTTGATTTGTGCATCTTCTTCCCAAAGTCCTTCCTAAACCATGTGGCAGTTTGCTAATGTAGCATTCTTCTGGTGGGTCTAAACTTTATTTTACCAGTCCCTGAATGGCCTTCTAAGTTCCACTCACTCAACTTCTACGCCAGGATTCCAAAAGCAGGAGAGCCAAGGCATGCCCACTCACTGGGGATGCAATGGGCATTGCAGGAGCTGGCTCCTGCTGGCTTCTTCTGTCTATTTCTTCACTGGCTAGCTTGACGTTCCATAGTGAAATCTTGGGAACAATCCCCAGGGCGGTTGATAATACTTATGTTTGCCTGAGTAATGTTTTAATGAGTAAACTGGTTATAATTACAAAATCACATCTAACGAAGTCACTGCCACTGAATAACTCAAGGCAAGTCAGTTTTTGCTGCAGCAGGCCAAAGGACTGTGACAGAAAAGATGTAAAATTTATGACTTTCATTTTTCTTATCACTGCTTAAATGTCTTTTGTACTAGCTCAATTCTATTTTCTAATCAGAACAATGGAAGCCAGTGTATTTAAAAAGAATTTAAAAAATGTAAGACCAAGTTACCTTGGTTCTTCAAATGCTATTGGGTTACAGTTTAGGAGATTCATTCTATTTAAAAGAGAACACACAGAGAGAGTACAGTCTCTGGTGATCGAAAGACAGTTGAAAGGTTCATATTCAGCTCAGATGGAAACTCTGAGGTGAGAACTTTATCCTTAGGAAGATAGATGCATCTTATCATGGAATAGAAGGCTTTGGGAGATCGCAGAAACTAGCAGAGCCCTCAGTTCCTCCTCTTCTTTGGCCCCTCCTGAACTCAGCTTATAGAAGTGCCACATATTCTTTATTTTGATACTGTCCCCTCTTGCTTTGTGTGACCATTTCCCTTTTCTCTGCTAGGTGACACAGCATAGAAATCCTTTTTGAAAGTGTCCACGCTTGGACTAGGTGTCTGTACTATTTTCTCATTGTTCATTCTTCCCAGTCATGACTTACTCAGAGTCAAGTGCCTAGAAAAGTGTTCGTCACACACAGACACCCATAAAACACCTGAAAAATGAACCAAGGCTAACCAGGTCCTGGCAATCAACTTTCTAAGACAGGCAGGAGAGAAGGTCTTACCTGCTTCCTCATCACATCAGTAGCCTGCATAATATATCGAGGGGGCAGCCCGTGGCTTCTGGCTAGAGTGATGGCCTGCTCCAGCGTCACACTCAGCGTGCACCTGTGGGCCAAGGTAAGGGAAGTCATGGTCAGACCCACTGAGCCATTCCTAGAGAAACTGGAGCTACCAAAGTCATCAGAAACCAGCCAAATGCAAAGTTACTCAGAATCCAATACTGACTCCTCTACACAGAGTTCCTGTTTAAAAGGAGGCCACAGAGGCACATATATTACTGGGGATATAGGTTAAAGAATTTAAATCCAAAATAAACCTATTGTGAACTATGTATATGTATATATGAACTTTATATGAAATTTGAATAACTGTACTTATAGTAAAAATTTAATAATATTATTAATAATACATATAATTTAGAAGAAATAGTGTTTAATTTATCCTCTTCTAAATATTGGCAGTTAATAGATTTTGGTTTGGGTTTTTAGAAACACAGTCTTATGACTTAGCACAGAGTGACTACAAACTCATGATCACCTCTTCAGCCTCTTCAGGGATGGGATTAGATGGCAAGGAACTTTTCTAGATCTGTCCAGGACCTTCCTCTACTAACGACCCTAAGAAACACCAAGTAACAATGTGGGTGCTCATACATGAGGAAATGTGACTCATTCTTAGTTATAAGACTGTGGTACAGAATCCCAATACATTTGGTGGATTTTACTGATTGTCTAAGAAGAAGGGGATTTAAAAGAACCATTTATAATATGAAAAAGACCCTGCCAAGGTCAGGCTATACGATCACACATCACTCTAAGGGGGAGCATGCTGAGTTCCTCTGACCAATAAACAACCCAAAAAGTTGCTGCTCATAACCACTGCCGAGAATTTCTCTGGCTTGCTCGCATAATTAGCTTGTAGTTGGACACAGTGTTCACAAGCATTTAGTGTCGGAGTCGATCTGAATTGTCTCACAAACTGTTGTCCAGCTACCCGTAGGCCACCAAAGGACAACCAGTGTACCTGATGGTTCATGTAAATTGAAAATCAATTTCATTTAACTGCCTGCCTCCTCAACAGACTACAACCTTTTTGTCCTCACTAAGGTGTTCTATGCTCCACTTTAAATCTGTTAACCCTAACAGTTTAACCAATAATGCTCATTTCACCAGCTGAATGAAGCTCAAGAAATAAAAAAACCTCTTAATTTCATTTTCTAATCCTGAGACATATCTGCACTTTCCTGATAAGGCATGGCTTGCCTCTTCTGCTGCAAACGCGGATACAGAGAGGGTTGTTTTTTTTTGTTTTGTTTTGTTTTTTTTTTTTTTTGTCAGCAACCTTCTTAATCATTTCACACTGACTTAGTCCTCATTTTACAGCTTGGAATAGTGACACAGCAGGAAATGGGCGGCCAGAGAATTGAAAAGATTTCAGTTCAACGGGGCCATCTATGAGCCAATAATATAGTCAACCAGGGGGCATCCAAGTGTTAGTTATCTCTGTGTCTGTTCCTCCCTCCCTCCTCACTGCCCGCCCCCCATCTTTCAAGACAGTGTCTTATTTAACACTGGCTGGCCTAGTGTGACTCACTATGTAGCACAGGCTGGTCTAGAACTCAGAGCAATCCTCTTGCTTCACCTCCCGAGTGCTGGGATCAGAGATGTAAGATACCACATGTAGAACCAATGACATCTCACTTAGAGAAAAACTGATCTTCAAATGGGTATGTGTGTTTTCTTTTCCCAGCCAATCAAAAAATATGATTTGTGTGTTTTCTTTTCCCAGCCAATCAAAAAATATGATTTGTGTGTTTTAATGAAGTCTCATGATTAAAAAAAATTTAAAAGATTTTTTTTTTCAAAAAAAACTTGATCATGTAAACATTGGGAATACTGCTGGCTTGCAGTTCAGGTTGCCGGGCTCCTTGGCGCTCATATTTCCTTTCCTGACACTCAGCATTCCAGCCCCCCTAAGTGATGCATGCGCAGAGAAGCCAAGCACAGAGCTCCCATCTCTTGTGAGTGGAGAAGTCATGATTTATTTGCCTCATCATCTTTTATCTTCTCTCAACTCTTTCAATCTGGATGTTAGGTGGTAAAGTCCAGCAGTTCTTTCCTTGCCTCTGAAACACTCCGACTCCTGAAAGCAGCATGTGGATTTCCCTCGTGGGAATGCACGCCTTTATTAAAAACTGTGGGGTTTTACAAGATGCCACTGGACTTTACAAGTGCTTTGACTAGTGTAAGAGATGAGCTTCAAACTCCAGACAAGCAAAAGAAAGGACATCTGAGAGCCCAGGAGCTGAGCAAATCTTACTCAGTAGGAAGTGGTACACTATCTCCCTTCTAGAATAATGTTTGCTTTCAATAATAGACAAATTTTTAAAAATCTATATTTTTACACTGTCTTAGAAAAATATGGGCCTTCAAATTTGTAGCTCCTTCTAATTGTTATTAAAAACAAACAAACAAAAACTTCACTAGGCTTATTTTTTTTCCTTTGGTTGACATGAAAGTATTTAAAATTTATATTACATGATATAAATGTGCAACTTTAAAGCAAATTATCAGTGTCACAGAGTAGTGTGTGAATACTTCATAAGTACAGTGAAGAAAGTCCCTGAATGACCTCAATAACAAGAAAGTTGAGATTCAGATCCTGCCTTATATTTGGGAGGACATATACTCAGTGGGGTGGAAATCATGGGGAAATTGCTGGTTTCCCACAGAAACAGAACCAGGACAGTGTATCTGTGCTTATGACTAACACATTTCTAGACATCCCGTGTTGAAACTAGAACCAACTCATTCCAATTTCATACACACTTAAAATGATAAACTACAGCTAATGGGTTCAATTACTTTGAAGAATACTTTATTTTAGGAGTCTTTGTGTGGGGAGCATGTGTGCACATGTGCAAGTGTATGTGTGTCTGTGTGTGTGTGTTTGTGTATGTGTCTGCATGCATATTCATGTGGAGGTTAAAAGTCAATTGTAATTGTTGATTCTCAAGAGCCTTCTTTGCTTTTTTGGATATAGAAAGACCTGTCTATGTGTTTCTTTTATTGAATAATGAATAAAGAAACTGCTTTGGCCTGTAGCAAGGCAGAATTTAGCTAACTTAGCTAAGTGGGGGAAAACTAAACTGAATGCTGGGAGAAAGAAGGGCAGAGTCAGAGAGATGTTATGGAGCCACCACCAAAGTCAGACATGCCAAATCTTTGTCAGTAAGCCACTGCCACATGGCGATATACAGATTAATAGAAATGGGTTAAATTAATGTAGGAGTTAGCCAATAAGAAGCTAGAGCAAATAGACCAAGCAGTGATTTAACAATATGGCTTCTGTGTGGTTATTTCGGGAGTCTGGGGGCCAGGAAACAAACAAGTGGCCTCCTACTACAGCTCTCTCCCTGGAATCTGGAGCTTGCTTAGTGGGTACTGTAACCTGCTGTCAACCCTGAGGGACCTGCCTGTCTTCACCCCACTCCAGTACCGGGATTACAAATGCATGCCACAACAGCCAGAGTGTTACATGTAGGGGGGAAGTTTAGCTGGAGTCTTCATGCTCACCCAGCATGATTGTTACCAACTGAGCCTCTTCTCAGCACTTAACACAGACGAGTGCCTTTCATTCATTCATTCATTCATTCATTCTGGGCGACTTTCATGTGTCCACTTTGCGCCAACTCCATTAGCTGCCAGCAGAAACAGACTTGATTCTAAGCTGAAAAGTTTCACTTTGGAGACCGCTTGCTGGAAATGATCCTTTCGAGGTTCTTCGAGGGGCCCTGGCAGTTACTGACACCATCACATGCTTTCTTTTTTTCAGTTCACAAAGTAAATGTGTTAACTGCAAAGGGTTCCAACTGTTATATTCTCCACTTCCCAGCTTCTTCATTTATAATGGATAGTCTTGTGTGGACTTGTCATGGCTGCTGGCTATTTCTGGAACTGAGCTAGCAGAAGCTGTGTTAGGGTAGCTTGACTACGATTATTTAGATGATTCATAGTTGCGTCCATGTGGAGTTAGGGTCTTGCAGTATTCTGACACAGCAACGGCTTCCAGAGCACTTTCCTGTTTGCACACGCCGCACAAGCAATGCAGGACCAGAGGCCCCATATCCTGCTTGTCTTGACTGCAAGTGTGTGTTGTCAGAGGAAGCAGGCTGGAAATGCACAGAGCCAGAGGCTATCTGTACAATAGCTTTCAAAAGGACATGGCTCGGGCTGTGTGCTACAGAATTTCATAAAGCTGTAGATTAACAACCAAAAAGTGACCAAGCCATTAGCAATAATACATTTTTCCTACTGAAATGCTTTTCTGAACTCTCAGTAACTCAAATTAGATCAGTCATGCTAGAAGCTAGAACAAATTTTCTATACTCCTCATAGAAAAATTATATCACAAAATTATCACAATTTGGTAGGCAGTCAAAGGCAGTGCCATAAAAATTGTGGGACAAAAGGACAGAACTGGGTCACACAATAATACCATATTCCAAATTTTGAAGGCTTATATTTATTAGCATTTACCCCAGTGACTTGTTCTTGTTCTGACATTTGATAAATATTAACTTTCATTTCTTTTTTGTCTTCTCATTTTTCTTAAAGAAGATATTGGCTTCAGGCCCTCACTTCTCCACCGTTCAGCAAGAGCAGTCTTCTTCCTTTCCCTGCTACCAGATGAGAAGATGACACTCTGGGCCTTTCTTCAGCCAAGTCTCACTGACGAGGAAAAGCTAGGATTCTCAAAATTACTTAAATGTAAAATGCTATATTTCATCCATGTATTAACTCCCATCGAAATCCAGGTTTTTAGACATTCAGTCTTCCATGAAGCAGTTTTTGCAATATGTCTCCTATTTAAGATGTTTCATGATGCACTTATAATAAATTAGACTTTCAAAATAAAAAAAAGTCTCTCAGAGCCTCAGGGCCTTCTGCATATTTGGTCATTTATAATAATCACAGACAAAAAAATCAGTTTAATTCTAATTACATCTTCAAACCTTCCAAGGTCTATTGACTCATTTAATGTTGATTCAAATTGCAGTGCATCAGTCCCTCTGGGGCAGATGCTGTACCATGAACACGTGGGGAGATGCTCACCTCCTCTAGACTGCAGGAGAGAAGCTAGCCTAAAAGCCAGACTGATGTGGGGCCAGTGTTGAGCATCTTTGCTCTCAGTGCACACAGGCCCAGAGGTGATGTTCTGCTTGGAGTTAAACATTTTGTGCTGTCTCTCAGAGCCAGTATTAAAAGCTTTTGTTACTAGGTGTGTGTGTGTGTGTGTGTGTGTGTGTGTATGTGTGTGTGTGTGTGTGTGTGAGAGAGAGAGAGAGAGAGAGAGAGAGAGAGACAGACAGACAGACAGACAGACAGACAGACATACCGACAGACATTGATTCAGGTTTTGACTTTATAACTCAACACAACAAATTTGACACTTGAAGACCAGGCTGATGACAAACATGTTGAGATTTGTAGCCTCAGTTTGTCACACAATAGTATCATGTATATGTTCATCTAAAAATATTTTAAGTAATCAAAGATAGAAAATGCAACACTTAAGAAGACATTCTTAGTATTTACTCTTCCCACATTTGAAAAATTGTGAGACTGAACACTAGTTCAAAACTTGTTTTCTTTGTCACATTGCATACTCAGAACTAAAATCTATGCTGAAAATGTCATCAGCACTGAGTCTGTAGATGAGTACTGATGATTCAGAAGTAACTTGAGCTGTTTTTAAAACTATTTTGAGCATTAATTATAAAATGGCATCACTTGTATAAATTTGATCTTATTGGAAAGCTATTTAAATGGTTATTAGCTTTCAAAAATGGAGTATGTGGTAAAGAGACAGCTGGACTCTACACGTTTGTGTTGGAGCCTCGGAGTTGAAAAGAGCAGGTGTTGCAACCGGTCTTGATTATGAGCACGGTCGCTTGGAGGTGTGACCCCCCTCACAAACACTCTCTGTAAGCTGGCTAACCCTCATGCTCACATGCACTCACTTGCTTAATTTGAACGAGTCGAATACAAAAGGAAATCAGGTTAATTTGAAATCCATGAAGTAGAAGGCAAAGTCCTGATCATAAACTGAGTTTCTTTCCACTGTTCTTCACAGCATTGGTGCTGCCTTCACTCACGGAGACAAGGGAGAGAAAATTCTCCAAGGGTACAGCACCCTGACAACCTAATAAGGACACCCTGGGGAAACTATTATTTAATAACAATTCTTCATATGAATTATGTTTTATATAGCTTTTGATTCATATTTAGAATCTTACAGATTTAGAACCAAGAAAATGAAATCATTTTCCCCATTCAGGAAGAGATTCGTGGTTATATCTCCTTTAATTAAAAGCTGGGTCACTTTATTCAAGTGACTATTGAGAACACATTATCAGGAAGTTAATTGCCTGGGTTCTCATTGCAGCTTCCTTAAGCATCAGTTACCTGCATAGCATTCAAATTACAGAAAAGAAATGCCCAACATATATCAACCCCGAGATAAGGATGGGGTGCAGCGCACTAGAACATGAGCTGCTCTGGTAGACACAAGAATACTTCTGTTAGCAAATGGGAGAGGCTGCTGTTCACCTGATTTCACACACTCCAGCCAGAGCATCGGGTGTACTTCTGACTCATTAGTCTTTAACAATATTTGAACTAAAGATGCAGTTCTACCTGTAAGAAAGATATAAGTGCCTATGTTCAGTTTCTAAGCCTTCTTCTCCTGGATAATTTTATGGCCCTATTTCTTCTGACTAGATATAAAAAAGAAATCTATGAAACAGATACGTTAGAGATTTGCCAGCTTGATGAGAAGTAAAAAAAGGAGGCACAAGAATTAATTTATTAAAGACACAGGGTAGAAGGACTTTTAAAACGCGATCCTAATCTTGCCATTTTCATAAGCCTGTCTTGGAGCAAAAGTTACAACTTCCCAAAAGTGATTGTCTTGTGATGTTGATGATGTTTCTAGTTCCATTAAAAGTGGTGTATTATTATAAACTCCATGTGATTAAGTTTAACTTGTCCATTCTCAGGAGATCAATGTGTGTGTGCAATGGACTACTGCATCCACTAAGGAACTGTATCCTACTCACTTCCTGTTTCAAACCAACTCTCGAATCCTCCCTCTCTAGCTGTATTGCTAATGCTATCTCTTATCTGCACTGGTCCCTCACCCTGACCCTCTGTTTGGCCTCTTTTCATTGGTTTCCTCCACTGAGAGGGTAGTCATCTTACAGTGCAAATGGAAATGTAATTATCTGAATGGCTTGGGTTTCTGGTGTCCTGAGCTGAGGTATAAGGTTTTCCCAACACAGCTCGGTTTCGGCTGTTACAAGTCACCTGTACAGCTGACCTTCTGTGCAGTCACTAGCCCCCGAGTTTGCACAAGCTGCTCCTCATATGCTGACAGTGGGACCTGGTTTAAGTCACATATTATATCCTACTCATCAGGAGAGTGCAAATTTAAGAACACAGATACTGGAGAGGTGGTTCTGAGTAGGATGCTGGCTTTGCTGACAGTTCTCTGACCTTGAACAAGTTATTTAATCACTTTAAATTCTGTGTTTTCCACTATAAACCTAGTCCAATGATAGTGGGTATCTGAGTGTTTTTTTTTCTTTTAAGATTACATAAAATAACTCATCTTATTACTTATAGAGCGTATAGTACAGTCTCAACAACTATCAGATTTCATCAATGTGACCACTGGCTGGACTGCTCTCTGTGTTGGCCGTAGGCTTTGCAGATTATAGTCTGCTTTCCGGAACTCAGCAAGCATTCAGTGCACACTTTTTAATGCACAATGTATTCCTAAAAGGATTCATTTTGTTATAGTTGGGACCTGGCACCTATTTCTAAGAAGGATCTACTCCTTAGATCTATTCAGAAATATGACAAATGCATTGAAAGTACAATAGATATTAGCAAAGCCAATAGCTGGCTCCTTTATAGCACATACATGAAAGACTTGGCTTCATTTCCTAATCTCCAGCTCCAAATACTATTCCCCTACACCTATCTGCTGCTTACCATTTCTGGGTGAATTTCCTTTCTACTTGGAACATAAATATTAAAGTATATTGATTAATTAGTTTTATATGAATACTTCTGAGAAAAGTTTGTCTTGACTAAATCTCATTGCTTCCACATGAAATTGCAACCTCTACTTATTCTGTTTTGAGTCACTTCCCTTAAAAAGCTATGGAAGGAGTGAGAATATGAGCAAAGAGGTCAAGATCATGATGGAGACACCCACTGAAACAGTCTGCCTGAGCAAATGGGAGCTCACTAACTTCAGCTGGACAGGGAGGAAACCAGCATAGGTCCAAACTAGCCCCTCTGAATGTGGGTGACAGTTGTATGGCTGGGGCAGACTGCAGGGCCACTGGCACCGGGATTTATCCCTACTGTTTATACTGGCTTTTTGGGAACCTATTCTCTTTGGATGGATGTATACCTTGTTCAGCCTAGATACAGTAGGGAGGGCATTGGACCTTCCCCAAAGCAATGAATGTGCTTTACCCTCTCTGAAGATTGGATGAGGGGTGGGATGGGGGGTAAGTGAAGGGACTGGGAGGAGGGGAAGGAGTGGGAACTGGGATCGGTATATGAAACGAAAAAAGAATGCTATTTTTTAAAAAAATAAAAAATTATAAAAACTATGGATTAAAAAAAAAACCCTAACCTATTGGCTATTCTTCACGCTTCTGAATAAAAACTGCTGCAGTTCAGCTTCCCAGGGAGAGGAGGCTCCCTTGTTTAGAGTAAATGTGAGAAGGTGGAGACTCTCAGTCTCCCTCAGAGCCCCCACAGTAAAGTTTTACAATTAGCCTTTTATATTATCAATAAGGGAACACAGGTTAACATCTGCCTCTTTTCATGCCCTAAACTTTGGTCTTTATTCTAATGGATCTTCTTTCTTGGAATGAAAACTTCCTCTGCTTGAATTCAAGGGGGTTCGGGGGGCTCTTTTGCTGTTTTCAGTGGCTTTCTAGGAGGCACCAAGGGAGGGTTATGAAAAAAGTACTAACTAGGTCTGGCATTTTGGGTTCTCTTTCTTAGTGTATCTCCCCCTCTTTGCCTATGATGAACCCTTACTGTGACTTCTGATAGTTCCTGCAGATTTTCTCTATCTTGGTAGGTTGACATAGTCATTTCCAGCTCTGGGTTATGTGGGTTGGGGGTACAGCTCAGTGCAGAGCGCTCACCCAGCATGAATGAGGAGTCTATCTCCGGTACCGTAAAAATGAAAAAACAAACAAACATAAAACCAGTCAGATGTGCTTCATATAACTCAGCAATAAGGAGCTGGATGAATTTACTATCAAAACCACACGTCTCACTGGAACAATCAGAATGGCTGCAGTTGCTAGTTCCTCTGCCAGCGCGGTGGTGTTTACCTACGTTGCTCACTTAGAGTGTTCACACTCCCACTGTAAGGAGGAACCCATGATTTCCGCCTCATCCAGGAGGCTCTAAGAAATCAGGTTATGCAAGCATTTACTTACTTTAATAGCAAGTAAGGAACAGGATCCAACCATTTCCGATTTGAAACCCAAGACTCTTCTCACTACATGAAATTCCTATCACATAGCTAATGCCTTTAGAGGGTTTGAGCTCCCACCATCCATAATTCAACACCCACAATCTTGGGCTCGGCATTTGTATTTGATATGCATTGTTTTCAGGGAGATGAATCCAGGAAGCTCAGATTGCTTCTTGATGGATGTAGACCTAAAATGTGCCCACGATTAGAAGGGAAGGTGTACTGAAGCACACTCAGGGGTATGGATTGTAAAGACATCGAGACAGAGACTAAACAAACAGGATGGCATGTTCCTTTCTAGCAGGGAACTGCATTCTGCTGCATGAAAGGCACTGTTCTGTGCGAAGCATGCCATTCCTGCACTGCTCACATTCATCCCAGCCTCTAATTGTATTTAACCACGGTGTGCAGAACATCGCTGCGCAAAGTCTCTGACAGGCAGAGCGAAGCACCTGATTGAAGAAACCAATTTGTTCTTGTTGCAGGGCTCTTTCGTTTTTTTTCTCCTTGCTTTCATTACCTTACACCGAGGAAAATTGCACAGCTGGGGGCAGAAGTGGTATGTTAAACACAGATCAATCCCCAAGTGGCTGCTGTGGTTCTCCGCAGTCAGAGCTGCTGCAAGATTAATATGGAAAGACTGGGTGCTCACCTCCTGGCCTTTCTCACCCCACTAACCTTTAGGAATGCTTCTGTCACAAATGAAAAACTTGATAACATTCCCACAAGTTAAAGGGGGTTCCAGAAAGCCAGTACCTATATAACAGACCCCCTCTCTTAATAAAGCACCAAAATACACTTTTGTGTGGGGAAAAAAAATCCAAAACGAACTCAAATTGGGGCAATACTTGCTTCAGAGACAACCTCTGGGTATCTGGTGAGGTTATCAACATTATCACTTGGCCCTTGTCAGACAGACAGTCTTCGTGATATCTCAATTTGATCATCAGAGAGCTGAAAGGTTAATGGCTCAGCAATGACAGGGCAGGCAGAACACAGCCCTGTGACAATCAAGGAAGCAGAGTGCAGCAGTGACAGCAACAGCTAGGGAGAGATCCTGACAGCAGCGCTAAGCTGAACACTCCATCCCTTCTGCTCTGTTTCCAGCACTGCACAGGGAATTAACCATGAACTTCTCATTAAAGATCATGACACCTTCTATTACAACTTCCAGCACAGACTCTTGAAATTCTCTCTTATCTTCTTGTTTTGTTTTAGTTTTGTTTGCTTTTTCAAGACAGGGTTTCGCTGTGTAGTCCTGGCTGTCCTGGAACTTAGTCTTTAGACCAAGCTGGCCTTTAACTCAAAGATCCACCTGCCTCTGCCTCCCGAGCACTAGGATGAAAGCGTGTGCCACTACTAGCCACAGGGCTGCAATTATCTTGAGTCATTGTATTCATTCTTCACAGTGCACAGAGCCTACCTGTCTTTACTGAAATACCCAGGCTTTGGTCTTTGACTGTGTCCCAGCTGAGGCTGTGAGGATTCCAGGGGACACTGACATCTGTGGCTGTAGTTGGGAAGATCTAACCAACTGGCAGCAGTTCCAGCAGATCAAGAAGGCAAAACACATTTTCTTCCGAGAGCTGAGATGCCTCTCTATTGTCTTTGTATGTCAAAATTGCAGGCTCTTCCATCTTTAGATGCCAGAACTCACAGGGGAATATTAGACATATCACAGTTACTTAGACTTTTCTTACTTTAATGATGAAAAGTTGTTATGCAAAAGTACTCATTTTACGGTAGACTAACGTTAAGGCCTATTTGACTCACATCTGTGGTGATATTTTGTTTGTGCTCTAACAAACAAAGCTTGCCTGAAGATCAGAGTATGGAGCTAGCCACACTAGTTAGCCATAGAGGCCAGGCAGTGGTGGCACACACCTTTAATCACAGCACTCAGGAGACAGAAGCAGAAGGATCTCTATGAGTTCAAGGCCATTCTGATTGAATCAGTGTAAAAGAGAAATCTCCAGGCGGTTGTGGCTCACACCTTTAATCCAGCACTAGGGAGGTGGAGACCAGAAGTGATATGGCTGGACAGAGAGAGGAATGTAAGGCGGAGGAGACAGGAGTGCAAACATTCAGTTTAAGGATTTTTAAAGACAGGATCTTGCCCCATTTGATCTGAGGATTCAGTAGAGGCTGGAACTAGTGGCTGGCTGCTCTGCTTCTCTAATCTTTCAGTTTTCACCCTCCTAATATCTGATATCCCTAATATCCAGGTTTTTATTTAATGAACGTAATTAGGATTGCGTTACAAACATCACCAAAACCTCAATGTCACAACTAGATCCTTGCAGTAAGATGTTACTCTCTCAGAACCCCTGTGTAATAAACCTTTGTCTACATCTAATCTTAAGAAAATAATGGGCATTTCAAAATCAAATAATGTCACGCATTAATTTTCAAGATTTGTATCAAGTAAAGGCGGTCTAGGCATTAAGACAATGGCACCACTTACAGATGTGAACATGTTTACATGGCGAACAGCTGCTTCCTTCATCTTGTCTTTTATGAAAACGTGAATCTGCTATCATGTGTGAAATATCTAATTTCCTCTATTACTTTAAGAGAATACATACATCTGTATTCTTTATCTGGCTGTCAGATCAGCAGAAATCTCTCTTTTCCTTTGCTTACTGGGAAATTCTGTAATATTTAAAAAATTACTTCTTAGGATAAGAACGTGTGAGACACATCAACACCTGAGTTATAAAAAAGGCAGCACTACCAATCTTTTTACCAAAAACAGTGTCTTTCAGAGCCTTTTATTGAAGAATA
Organism: Dicrostonyx torquatus; assembly: GCA_028555095.1. NCBI lineage: Eukaryota > Metazoa > Chordata > Mammalia > Rodentia > Cricetidae > Dicrostonyx > Dicrostonyx torquatus. Next base: position 3,970,083 of record JAQHUG010000015.1, read on the forward strand.
TAGATTAGAGAATTGTAAAGTTTCTTCTTCTCCCTAAGAAGGAATCTTTCATTTAACCTTCTTTTAGTGATTTAAAAATTCAAACATCTTCCCGAATCTTGCTATTAATCTCTTAAAGTGTTTTCTGTCCAAATATAAATGGAACCATTTGAAACTTTTATTTGTTCATGGAGCATTTTTTACTTGTTGTCTCACACATAGACTCTCACCTTTTATGGAAACCCCAGAGTAGACTGTGTCCTCTGACGTATTTTATATCTTTATGAGTTAGAACAGACTTTGCTGCCTGCCTCTCGGGACACTATGATTACCTAAGTCAGGTTACCTTGAATGTTCTACTTTCAAAACATCTACATTACCTAATCTGAGCCTATTTGTCAATTTGCCCTTTGATGTCACGTTAATGACAGAATAAAATGCGCTAAGAAAGAGCCCTTCACAGGCTCAAAGTGGTTGTTGAAATGTAAGTTGACGCTCCCTGGTGAGGGCTTTTGTGACTGTTTATCACCATATGGTTTATCTCTGTTTGAAATGAAAACTATTCCACTGCTGGCATTGCTAATACTGGTTTCTTTAGAGTTGTTTTTGTATTTCACCTTCTGGATTATTTTGTTTTTTAACAAATGCTGTAACAAATACTTTGTGTCCTGTATTGTGATTACATAATGGACCTTGGTTGGTGGGTATTGGGTAGGGGATGACCCTGGGACTCCAAGCAGCTCTTGAAATGTTAACTAGGAAAATGCATCTCAACTTTCTAACAAGCTTCTAAGAAATACATTTTGAAAATGGATTCTTTAAAGCTTGATACCTAAGTCTTTGTGTGTGTGTGTGTGTGTGTGTGTGTGTATACATTCTATAACTAATAATAAAAATACTCAGATGCTGATTGTGTGTGCAAAAGGAAGTTCCTCAGTATTGTGTGTTTTAACAATGGCAAGCAGCTGGCCCTAGCCTCATGCTTCTCTCACACTCATGGGCAGTTCTTCCTAGGGGGAATCACGATTTCCACTGAGGAAAGGCCGGGGATGTTAGCTAACCATGGAGGGCCTGAGTCGTAAAGAAATTCAGTCTCACCAGAAATTATGAGGACGAAAGTCGTTCCTTTTCACAGAAGAATTTGATCAGACACAGCCCAGGCTAGTCAAGTCCTTAGCCCTGTATTGAAGTCACTTACCGTTTGCTGGCACAACCACACCAAGACTGATATCACGGATCACTCACCACTAAAAATCAGATCAAGTCGAGAATAAAGACAAGTCCCTACAGAGGCACACTGTGATCCTGGGATCCCTGCCTTTGCTGGAAATTTTCAAACATTTATCTTGGGCCCTTTCAGGAAGCTTTCTACTTGTGGGTTCCCAGATACTAATGAAGTAGAAGAGGAAAGTATCTTTGTGGACTCAGTAAGAGACATAGTTAGGGCTTCGCTACCCTGTACTGATGGTGGCTGTTAAGCAGGGGTGGGAATAACGAGCCTAAACAAATTAACAAACCACACTAAATGGAAGGATGCTGCAGTAAGAAATAAAAGGAACATTTAGATCTCAGTTGTAGTTGCAAGCTCTTTGATTGTCTGTACCAAATAACTGGCGTGGGTACAAAACAGAACTCGAAAAGCCACAAAGCGGATTCAATGCCATTAAAAGGTGCCATTTGGAAAACAAAAATAATGTCACTTACGAGGCAGGTAGCAACACAGTAAAAGTAACACATGTCTCTGTAGGGAAAGAAATTCATAACACAGCAAATACTTGAACGTGTCAGAAAAAAGTATTAAGTTAGAGCACTCCAGATATGGAATTGCATCTCTATTAAGAACGGCGTGCAGAGGAATTCCATTGTCCTCCAGGAACAAGGTGAAAGAAAGGCAGGATCAGCCACACTACTCGTCGTGTTCTATTGAGGAAAATTCTTTCTGGAGAGAAAACTATAATGCATTCACCAAAAAGCTTTATTAAATTCTTTAACACAATAATTCTAACTAAAAGGTTTTCTATTTTAACTTAAGTGACAGTAACATGTAGAAGATACCTCTGCACCAGTGTTGTTTGCAATGGCAGAAAGAGCGAGTAATAATTAAACAAGAAATGAGTAAGTGATGGGAGACTCAGGAGTCGCAACATTAAATGGTACATAAGACAGATTATGGAAATATGTCTTTTATATTGCTATAACAGAATATATGAGACAGGGTAATTGAAATGAAAATAAATTTAGTTCTTAAAACTGAGACAGAAGATGACGTCCAAGGCTGAGGAGTCTCCATCTGGTGCATGCCTTCTGGCTGCATCATCTCCTACTGAAGGTAGATGGGCAGGAAACCAGAGAACCAAAGTGGTCAGACTAACCGTAACAACCCATTCCAGCCAACTCACCCACTTTCCACGGGACACAACCAACTCTTATTAAGACAGTTTATGCACTAACAATGGAATGTGAAAATGTGTAGAACTGGATAGAAATCAGGAGAAGATTCAACATGGAAGAGGTGGGCATGAAAAATGCCCTCTACTAAATCACATATAATTATATTTATACTTTTAAAAAGGCAAGGCCTCACCTTCAAAGTAGCCCACCCTGGTTCCTTCAATGGCAATGGAAAGCTACGAATCAGTGAGAGGCAGAACAGAGCATGAAGGGACACAAATTGATACCCTGGGAAAAATTTCAGTAAGCACAAAGCTAGGCTAAGTGCTAGGAGATTTTTATAATTTATCTAAATTCCTTTCTCCTGATTGTGCATATGCATTATTAAACATGTAGATGCTCATGCATCTTCTTCGAAGACCCACTCCTAATAATATTGAGGCAACCCCTTTACCCAATAAATAAAAATGCAGTAAAGCAATTCAAGTGGATACTATATAGTTGGACTATTTCTCACTTTCATTTTAAAAATAAATGTTAAAAGTATTTTCTATACTATTTGATTAACACCGAGTTTGTCCTCTTGGTGGGAACCTGACTGCAGGCTTCCTTGTTTAATGTTTCCTGCAGATGTGGCTCTGCTTGGCTTCCTCTCTAGTCTCCTGAATTAGAATTACTAAAGGATTATTTTAGGAACAGCCTTCTGTGGAAATTTGAATGCCAATGTAAATTGGCACATATTTTTCCTCCTGGGAAAAAAAATCTAAGCGAGTCCTTTACAGAAAAAAAGTAAAATTTATATGAAAGTCCCTTGTTATTCTGAATAATATAAAAATAAAACACAATTTTCATTTAAATTCATCACCTGTCAACAGTTTAGTAAGTATCTTCTGAAGTAAATTACCCATTACCAATCTTTAATTGTAAAAATGTAGAAAATCATACTTTAAAAATATTTCAGTGCTACTTATGATCCTAACGTAAGAATCAATGATGATTAAAATTGGGAAATAGCTGTGTAATGTTGGCCTTGGGCTCATACAAGACCCATCAAACTCTAATCATGGAATGTCTGTGAAAGCAGTTTGGACATTTGTTCATGCTTGCTAGCATTAAAAAGGCAGAGAGAATTCAGTAACTTCACACAGCAGTTAAGAGTTCTCATTTCTAGATACAAAGTTGCAAGTGTCTGATTGCTTGTTCTAGTCCTCTGCTAACTATGAGCACAAACTAGGGAAGGCAAAAAACACAAAAAGTAGTCAAGGTGATGCCATCTTGTTGGGTCTTTTTTCTTTTTTGTTATTCCTTGAGCCTAGCAGGCATACCCTGCCAAAGGATTCTTGTTATGCCCTCCTGGTGGCTGGGAGGCTCTGTCTTTGAGACAAGCGAAACAAATTGATCTTCCATTCTTGTAGGTGGTGTAAGATCTGCCTAGCCCTCAGAAAACACACCCTCTCTTATGCTGACACCTTCTCCTACTCAGGCTTCCATTCTTTGGTGTTACTCCATCTGCAGCACAACGTATTTGTTCATTTTCTTCACCATTCATTCCCCACAATGCAATGTACACTATATGCAAATCGGACCTGTGTTTCTTTGCTACAGTAAACCCAGCCGTGTAGACATCCAACCAATGCTTAGTGAACACAGAGAGGTCAAATCATGAATGAATGAATGAATGGGTACAGCCTGAACTGACAGGAAGTTATCAGAAAGATTATTTTCTCTGCTAGTAAAAAAATTATATAATATGCCTTGAGAAACTGACTCCTATTTCCAACATAAGATCATCATGCTATACTGGGCTTCAAAACTAGACCCTGGTCATATCGCATCAAAATGAAATGACACAGACTACAGAGGCTGCTGCGTTAAATGGCATTTCTCCCCTTTCTGCGCTCTAATCCCAGTTCAAACATCAGCTCCATGGAATGGTCCAGACCCAATGCTCTGAGAGATCTCTTGCCCTCTGAATCCTACTCATTAGTTTAGGATTTCCTAAGTTATATTTTTTTCTTGCATGGTAGTTTTTGTTGTGTTTTCATCCTTGTTAGTATTACTAATATTTAATAACTGTTATATTGCCCCATTTGCAATTTATGCTTGCCTCCAAAATAAACATTTTCACTGTATGATGTTATACAGCACCAGTTACAGCACTTTGTATGGAGTAGGGATCAAATAAACGTGAATAAATAACCATGACCTTCAATGACCTAGTCCTAAGAAAGTATATCCTGTGCACAGTCAAGCTCCCCATTCAGATGAAAGGGAAGACTAAAATTCTACCTTATCATTTCCATCTATAAGGCTTCACTTCCACGATAAAAGAGAGGCGAGCAATGATGAAGTGGGACTTGAGCTGGGATGCTCACTCCCATGGGACAATGAGTCTGATGCACCTGCTTTGGCTGCTCCAGACAGCACAGTTGGCAGGATTTATCATGAAGCATCAATTGTATCATGTGAGCCCCTGGACCATCACTTGGCTGACTATGGGAGGAAGGTAGTAGCAAGGCCAGGGAATATCGGTCTCAGGACACTTTGGCTCTAGGGATGTGAGGAACTGAGAAAAGTGGTGTTGAGCTATTTGAGTTTAACTCCAACTAAGGTAATTCCTACAGTGAATAAGAAAGATACACATTTTGTACCTAAAATACTAATATGGTAGTATAAACGTGAGAGGAATACAAATCTGAGCTATCCTGCTACAAATAGGGGATTGCATCAATTGGTTTATCTACAGTTACTAAAACCACAAGAATCTAACCCAGAAGGCATCTCAAATTGTATCCCAAACACACGTGAGGTCCTTGAATACTTCTAGTTTTAGTGCAGTCACATTAACTATAGGACAAGAACAAAGAGACGTCACACACCTGTGCACACCACTGCTGCACATGATGATGTGACAGGCTCCGAGCCTGTCACACAGCTCCGAGGAAACTGACAGCAGACCGACTCCGGAGGCCCCGCAAGGCGTGTTCACACAGGCAGCGATGCGTTTGGATCTGATAAACGAGGTGACCAGCCGGTAGAGCTCATCTAACGCATTCAGGGGCCTCATGAGCTAAAAGGAAAGTGACAGACACAAAGCTCACACTCTCAGATGGCTTTTTAGGTGGCAGGCAGTTCAGCTGTCCCAGTATTTAGATGGCCTAGCCAAAACACCATCTTCGACGGAGGCAGCACATTGGGATTGCAAATCTCTAGAATCAGGCGTGGCTCCAGAGGGCAACAGAAAGACTAAGAGGGAGGCAGGTGGGCAACTCTGCAGCAATAACGCAATCACCGTCTTACCTTATCGATATAGGCAGCTTTGGATGTGGCGTTTGGCGGTGAATTTGACTTGTCCAAGTAGAATGCCCTGAAAGAGTCCAAAGAAAATCATTTATTGTTAGAAAACAAAGAGCGTAAAATACACAAAGATGTTTGATTTCCAAAAACTGCTGTTTATCAGTAAATGAGCAGAAGCCCTGGTGACAGGGTTGGTCAGGGCTATGCAAAGGCAAAGGCAATAGCTATTCGTTTATTGTTATTTTATTTTTGTTTTTTAGAGAACTGTCAGGATGGCTCACAGGAGAAAAATTACTTCCGGAAATCGTCCTCTAGCCTCCCCATGCAGACCGTAACCACAGGCACCCCTTCCCCGGAGTGCTACTCTTGTAATAGTAGTAGCCTTGCCTGTCGTCTACTTCTTAAAATGAAGCACCAATGAGGCTTTACAAACTAGATTAGGAAAGATAACTTCCAACATGACAACTATGTTCATTCTTATTAAGAATTAGTTTCTTCTTTCCTAATATTCTGATTAAGCTTCTCTTTTAAAGGAATTGCATATAATCAATATAATACCAACAGTTGGTTATTGCTCGCTAGAATTCAGTCTGACCTTCTGAGATTTATTGGCAGACACAACTTGTAAGGAGCAAATATACTGCCATGAATACAGAAATGACTCAACACCAGGCAGTGTCTAGACTAAGACTAGATTACAATGACATGATCCACAGATACCAACAACTCCCAGGAAGATGGCTCCATGGAGCCAAGGAGTCAATTTGCACTGCCACTACTAAACCAAGAGCAAAATCAAAGACACCATTTAAACTGTCCCCTATATGTCCTGAAGGAGAGAGCAGTCATCCAAAAGGCTCCCACAGAAAAAGGAAATAAAGTATGGATTCTGTGAGGGGAAAAAAAAATCATGCACTGGGGCTGAGCTAGGGGCAGAGACCCAGCAATGAGGCAAGAAGGAACAGACTGGGTTGATGGACCTGTTGGTGAGAGTTGAGAGTTGAGAGTTGAGAGGTGAGAGTTGAGAGTCACTGAATGGAATGAGAATGCAACATGACGCATTGCCAGCGACTGACCTGGCTGTTTCATCCACCTATCGCTATGCTCAACCCTTCAGGTGTCGGGAGTGTAATGCAAGGCCATATATAGTACAATATGAAAACCCACAGACACACTACCATGCTTTGACAAACTGTGGCATTTTGTCTTTGTTTCAACTTTATATAAATAAAATATCACAAAGATGGTCAGAGACATCCTCCTGTAGTACATCCTCCTCTGTCCTCCTGCCTGTGCCGATGATGGCCCTTTCTCTAGAACACCTCTGGACTAAGCTCACAAGTGTGGCTGCCATGCTACAGTCACCACAACACTGGCTGCAGCCAGAGGTGCCAGAGAAGAAGCATATTCATTTTCCACATCCATGTTTACAGAATTTCAACCTCTGACCTATCAGTGTGAATTTGTATATATTTGTTGGCCACTTGTTTTCTTCTCTTGTCCACTCCCTTTTCTTACTTTCATGTAGTATTACACCTGCTTTGTACAAAGTCATTAGCTATTACTTTTATTTATTTATTTATTTATTTATTTATTTATTTATTTATTTATGTATTTATTTCAAGATAGGGTTTTTCTGTGGAGCTTTGACTATCCTGGAACTAGCTCTGTAGATCAGGCTAGCCTCGAACTCACAGAGATTCTCCTGCCTCTGCTTCTGCTGGGATTAAAGATGTACACCATGACCACCTGGCTGGTAGCTGTTACTTTTCCCACAGAGTTAAATTTGATAGCTTAAAGTTTCATTATTAACCCCACATCTTTCCTATCCTAGTTCCTAGAGAGCATTTAATTTCAAAAATTGCTTATTCAATACATATTTTCATTCACATGCCATAAAATTTTAGAATCTGTATCAATGTATTCCACACCAATACTGCTTTCAGTTTAAGATCTGGAGAGATAGTCTTTTTATTGTTTCTTTCTTTCTTTTTTTTTTTTTTTTGCTGAGAGTTAAGGATCCCTTTTCACTGAATCTCTGGTCTGCAGCAGCTTAACCACTAGTGGTTAGGTACACATTTATTTTTGTAGGTATACATATATTTATTTTTATAGATCCAGGCATAATCTCAGATTCTCATTTTCATATCTTAAGTTGATGTGTGATTCCCCTCCATATCCTGTAACTATGTTTTATTACCACTGGTTAATAAAGAAGCTGCTTTGGCCTATGGCAAGGAAGAACAGAGCTAGGCTGAACTACACTGAATGCAGGGAGAAAGAAGGCAGTATCAGGGAGATGCCATGTAGCTGCCAAAGGAGAAAGACACTGGAACCTTACCAGTAAGCTACAGCCTCATAGTGATAGATTAATAGAAATGGGTTAATTTAAGATGTAAGAGTTAGCTAATAAGAAGCCTGAGCTGAACAGTGTTGTAATTAATATAATTTCTGTGTGACTATTTGGGCATGAGCAGACAAGAAACTAAAGTGCATCTCTGTTTACATTAAAAGAGTGATTGAAGTTGTCACCTACCCAGTTCTGTCTGCCCATCAGTATTTCTGTCTTCTCTTGGTGCTCCCACTAGACACATAGTCAAACATTCTCTGTCCACGAGCCCCACAACTCCCCCGCCACACCCTTTTATTTTAACATCTGTCTGTACTGCATTTTAGGTGGTTTCCTTAATAAGACCCTCCAAGTGTATAATTTTGTCACTTTGTCATATATATATATAACTTGTCTTTTGCTATAAATTTTACTCTGATGATTACTTCGTGTTTTCAAGATACCTAATTATTCGATTATTCTCATTTTACTTCTGTCATGGAAAGGTTAGTCTCCTACCCCCAATATCTCTTCCCTATGTGGCTACAGAGATGTCTTTGCTTATTACTGTAAAATTAGCCCCTGTGACAGGGTCATCTCAATAAATGTTTTCTAATATATAATAATTATTAGGGAATTAACATTTTTGTTCCAGGATTTTATGCCTTTGTGCGTGATATTCCTTTTGTCATACTTTCAGAATCCCAGGTGTACTTTTCTAGGCTCCTTTGATGGACCAAATGCTTCGAGAACAGTGGTTCTCAATCTGTGGGTTGCAACCCTTTGGGGTCACATAACATATCCTGCATATTAGATATTTATATTATTTTTCAAAACAGTTGCAAAATTACAGTTATGAAAGAGTAATGAAAACAATTTGTATAATGTCACAGCATAAGGAACTGTATTAAAGAGTCACAGCACTGGGGAGATTGAGAACCATTGTTCTAGGACATATTTATTTTCAGTGGCCATTCTTCTGACTGTCTTTCTCAGAGTTATGTTATTTTATGACCTACGGAATTATATGTACTTTTACTTGAAGTGAAAATATTTTAAATTTAGGGTTTTTTATTTTTATATAACTGAATTATTATGCTTCTTTCTTAGGTAACTCCAAAATCATTTTGTGCCAAGATCCACATTTGTGGCTTCTTCAGTCAGAGGTTTGAGCATTCATCTTACAGACGTTGAGAATACGAGTTAGTCACCTTGCAGACCCAGTGAGTGGTTGGCTCCTAGTGGAGTGGCTCTACTTGCTTCTGTCATCTTCAGATCTAGCATCACCTGAGTGACAGTCTCAAATAGGGTGGGCAGCAGATTTTTATCCTTCACTGAGAAACAGACATGTTTTCTATTCCTGGTTCCAACTGATGAAGCTGGCTCTGAACTTTCACATAGAATTGCTAACAGTGACCTGTCGCTGTCCTGCAAAACCTGCCCTAGCCCTTTCTGTGAGCTCCAGAGCCTATCAGGTCAGAGGGGAAGCTTCTAACTCATTATTTCCTATTCAGGTCCATTGTGGCCACAGAAACTGATAATATCTTGAAATCAGATGTGACTTAGACATTTTCTATCCTCACTGTTGATCTAGAAAAGCTATAACTCAGAGTATATGTGCTCTGCAAAGTCAGAGCCACCCCCACTCCCAACCAAGAATGCCTTTCCTCCAGTGTGCCCGAGCAGAAGGCGCAATGTGATAAGGAAAAGAACCAAAGGTCAAGGGCAAACTGCCTAGACTGAGGTGGCAGTGGTGGTGTATGAAGTACACAGTTTTATGATGTGCAAATGGGACTTGTCTAATTGACAACAGTGACTGCAAGTGCACAGAGTAGTCAGGATTTCTTAGGAGAGTTTTAGTCATATGAAAGGATAGACTTGGACAAGCAAGATCACTCAACAGGTGAGGGTACTTGCCAAGTAAGACTGACTATGTGAGTTCAGTCCCCCAAATCCATATGAAGATGGACAGAGAGAACTGACTCCACAAAGTTATCCGCTGAACTCCACGTGTGTGCTATTGCATGTACCATTCACACACACACAGAGGTCTCTCTATCTCTCTCTCCCTCCCTCTCTCCCTCCACACACACACACACACACACACACACATACACAAATTTTAAAAAAAAATGTAACAATCCATTTGTTTTAGGAGGATAAAATCAGGGACTGAAAGACAGCTCAGCAGGAAAGAGCATGCATTGCTTTGCAGAGGACTCAAGTTTGGTTCCTGGAACCCAAGTCAAGCAGCTTGCACCTGCCTGTATCCCCAGCTCCAGGGATCTCACACCTCCTTCTGACCTCCTCAAGTACCTGCACTCATGGGCATAGTCACACACTTACATACATGATTAAAACTAAAATCTTTTTTAAAAGACAAAATTAAGAGCAATGTTATCCTACTTTCCCTGAGGCCACCTAAAATAGATTGCAGCTGTTTTGTTTATTACTTAAAATAACATGTTTAAAAAAATAAAAATTAAGTTATGGATTTGAAATCTAGATAATTCCCTTGTCACTACACAAATAACAAGTTTGACCTAAAAAGAAAAGAACTGCTTTTAGATTAAAGAATCTGTCCTCTAAATGGCTCAGCCAAGTGCATCGATTGTGGGAAGTGCAGGTCTCCTACATCTCGAGTCAGCGAGGAGAATATCTTCCATCAGAGCAGTCCACAGACAATTAGTGCTGTCTAAGAGGAACGACTCTGGGGGAAGATGTCAGCACCATGACTGCCCTCTTCCTTCTTAGGGAAGGGTGCCAGCGCCATGGCTGCCCTCTTCCTTCTTCCCAAGAGAGTGTTTTCTTTGAACAAACAAACAAACAAACAAAACATTCTGGCTGGGTTGTAGTCCAGTGGTAGAATACTTGCCTTCCCTGGCATGCATAATGCAAGTTTGGCTTCAATCTCAAGTAACATAAGAAAAGAGAGAGAGAGAGAGAGAGAGAGAGAGAGAGAGAGAGAGAGAGAGAGAGAGAGAGAGAGAGAGAAGTTGTTCCTCACTCAGCCTCTTAAAAACAGGTTAAGTCACAAGGGTCTAAATCTACTAAATTCACTTTGGAGTGCCTTTACAGAAATCTCCAAATATCAATGCCGCAAAATATTTAAAGCAACAACTCATAGCTGTTGAAGTTCAGGCAAAGTAACTTATAAATTACAAATGCAGCACACATCAAATAACACCATTTAGAAACTTTACTAACTGCCATATAGCAGAACTGACAAAGAAAATGAGCTAACATTAAAACTTCACTACTCAAGACACTCTCACAAGATAAAAGTCACTGCAGATTCAGGGTTGACTATTTGACTCATGAAGATGTGTGCCTGTATTTAACTCTTTCTAATCCGTAATGGAAGGAAAATGAATAATTATGAAGAATCAGCAATGTATGGCTACGGAAGTTAATCAGAAACTACTATTAATAAGAATTGATAATGTATTTATTATAAAAATTCCTGAAGAGATCCAAAGAAGATCACAAGGAACTACTTAGCTACTTCAATATTCCTATATGCACAGTCAACAAATTTGAAAACTCAATGACTTGTGAGGATGAACGTTGAGACTTGAGGTTAAAACCATGTTAAGAATTCTTCATCAGATAAAAGGCTGTTCATCCAGACATTTTACTGAACAGGTAGTCAGTGAATTCCAGTACCATTCAGAGTATGACAAACCGTGGATAGAAAACAATTTCCTAATGCACTATCCTTAATTACAAAAGTCTTGCCATGCCTCTTAATCAAATTTTATGGAGAAAGTTAATGGTAAAATTGGATTAAAGCCAAAGCTGATGTCATTTATGATGCTTCTAAGGTGAGTAAGAATGAAGTCATGGCCCTGGGTCTGGGTCTAAATATAGAAAAATCTTATTAAGACCATTCCAAAAGTTTTGATGCTAGTTTGGAAAGGCTGAGCAGTGAGTTCCCTCTCCTGCTGGTCCATGTCAGCTTTCACTATCTTAATTTTCTAAAATGAGAAGATTTTTGTAGGATCCTCATGTTTAAGCTTCTGAGAATGAAATACCAGTGAGAGAGGTGAGGGGACAGTAAAATTCAACAAAGAGCTGAACTTAAATCGACTTATCCTCACAAATGTATGAAATATATGACATGTAGATATCTATATATCAATAACTACAGTAAACTTGGCATAGGCTGCCTACCATTGTCAAGAAGACAAGAATAGGTGTATTTGCAATAAAAGCAGACTATAAAAAGTAAGTCCAAAGACTTAGTTGATAAATTGGAGGAAAGTCCTAAGAATAGGACTTAAGAGTTGGATTTGGATGGGATTATGACAGGCTATATCTTACAAAGCATTTTAAGAGGAAGTTTGACAAAGAATAACATAATAGGCACAGGGGAGATGCAGCCAATATGCCTAAAGAGTGGGATCAATTGAAGATGGAGGAGAGGATTTTGACAAGGTGGCCAAATCCATGCTCTAAGGAAACAAAATGTCAAACAAAAGAAATCTTCAATAATCTATTAAGGAGTGCAGAGATCTCAAAAGAAAGGTTCAGCTACCAGCTACAGTAGTAATGAGCAGGAAGAAATATGTGACTTCTAACATGGGGCAATTTAGAGCTTCAAGGGATCACAAAAATGATAAGGATCATTTAGCATCATTTAGCGTTATAAGAAGACCTTAGGGATGAAGTGGGGACCTAATGCTTACCACAGGAGGAAGAAAACAAGTGGACACATTGATTAGCTCATGTAGTCATTCAAGCTAAGTACTAAATTTAATCATTTACAATATTGCACTCTCAAATGGGTAGAAAGTCCAGTTCCTAGCTCAGCAAGTTCAAGCTGTTCTCTAGAGATGATCATTTCTTTTCCCACTAAGGGAGACAGTGCAACTTCCTGGGTAAAAAGAGTTAAAGAAATTGATTTAGACTTGAGAGATACACAGAAGTTGGATCAATGACAAAAGTAACATCTTCTCATTTGGCCAGCCAAGTCTCCTTCCTCCCTGTTCTCCGAGCATATTGGAGAAGAGCCAATTTCTAAGAGAGATGATGAAGGCACAAGAGTCTCTAGCATTTTATGACAAAGTGGAAGGGTACTCTCCAGCCAAGACCTCTGATGTATTCTGGCTTTTCCCCCAGATCAGTATACATGACATCACCAGTCTATTTATATAGTTATAATCATGTGCAAGATTCTTCATTTGGTCTGACACATATAAACTTCTGTTATTGTATCCTATTCTAGAATTGTAAATTCTATTTATTTGTATCCTATTCTAAATTGTAGCAAGTTGCTTTTGTGCATTTTACAAGTATTTTGACTTTTAGAATTTATTCTTTATTTCAAAAAGAGCTGGAAAACCATTTGGTCAATGATGGGGATAATCCATGAATATGGTTAGATCCGTTACTATTACAGTTGAGTACAGATGTGACTGGATATCTGGTATTGTTACTACATTGCACTTGATGGACAGCCATTGCACTTAAATTATAGAAAATAATTTTCTAATATATCTTATTAAAAGACACTGGACACTTGTAAAAATAAAAATTACTTACATTCAATCTCTAGCCACAGATGTTTAAAGGACACACACTGAGTGGCAAAGCTGGAGAGCGATAATTTGTTCTTGAATCCCACCATCCCTCTTCCATGGCCTTAAACACAGTCCAAGCATCACTGAGAGCAGTGCTGACAATCGGATGAAGAGAAATTCTGACTATGAGACAATCTTGGGCTTGCCTGGGTCCTCTCATTGACTATCATAATGAATTCTATGGTAAGAGTTGCCAAAGAACTGTCAGTGGTCAATTTGCAGCTTCAGTTTGACTTGAATACTGCAAAATCAGCTGCCAGAAGGTTAACGAGACAGACCGTGTATATGACCACAGAGAAGTGTGCACTGCACTTTTATGACTGGCCACATTGGTCATGGATACAGACCTCACTGCTCCAGACCATTGTTGGTAGACCCACTTTACTTCTTTCCTTCCTGAGAACCTGCAGGGAGCTGACTCCATCAGCATCCCGTTCTCCACTGTCCAAACACTCCCTTACTGATGATCACTCTCCCATTTATGAATCTGCCAGGGTGACAGACTCTCCTTGTGCCTACATATTTACATAACTCTATGGACAGCATCTGCTGCTAAAATACTCTTGGAGTTCCCATAGGTCCTGTGCTCCAACATTAAGGAAAAGAATCTGTGAGAAGGGAGAAAAAAAGAAACACATGCCTCCTGTAAGGAGGACATTCTGAATAATGATGTTCAGTGTATCATGTCACACAAATAAGCTCATTTGATTCAGGAAAACATTAAATTAAGTAGTATTTCAACCTTAAAAATCATTCTAGTTTATTCAACAATTATGTTAAATAATTAAAATATGTTAGATACATAACACCTTATTTTCAAGGAATAAATCTTTAAGGTTTAAAACCATGAAAGTTGTTTTAAAATATTAAATTGGTGCCAATTCTTTCTAGGTACCACATTTAGGTCAAATTGAATCAGTCTTGAAGATGACCTCTGGATAGCATAGATTTCATTTTATTGCCTTCAAAAATCATTTAACCTTCTTCAGGACCTAAAGTTTGAAGTGCAACTCTGCTGTGGGACAATGGTGTGTACCCTGTCACTTGTATTTTAAATAAATGCTGATTGACTAGTAGTCAGGCAGGAAGTATAAGTGAGGAGACCAGGCAGGAAGCAGAGGCAGGGCAAGAAGAAGAAGAGAATCCTGGGAAAATGAAAGAGGCAGTCTGAAGTCGTCACCCAGACAAAGAGGAAGCCAGACACAGAGCAAGCAAGATGTGACTGCCTTGCCAAAATAGGTAGGTACCAAGTCACGTGGCTAATACAGACAAGAATTATGGGCTAATATAAGTTGTAAGAGTTAATAAGAAGCATGAGATACTAGGCCAATCAGCTTACTATTAATGTAGACCTCTATGTGTTTAGTTGGGGTTAAACAGCTAGGACCTGGTGGGACAGAAAACTCAGTCAACACAACTTCACCATCCTGGCTGCTCAGCACACTATCTTGCTCAGACCCCATGTGTCATCTCTGTGCACATGTCACTCCTTTCTTGAGCCCTGCTCTCTCCTGTAGGACTTTCCTCATCTTCCTTTCTGCTGACAAAATCCTATCAGTCCCATGAAGCCTGACTCAAATGAGATATTTAGAGAATATTTTTCTGAAATAAACTGACTTAACTCCATAATGCTGAGTTGCACACACTCCTTTGCTTATGATAAACAATGAAGCCTGAATGGGCAAGCACCACATTTTAAGACAGGGTCTTACACTCAAACTGGCCTAGACTTCATTATGTAGCCCAAGGTATACTCAAAATCATGGTAATTGTCCTACTCAGCTTTTTGAGTGCTTAGATTATAAGTGCAAGCCATGCCACCAACCTCCACTTTATTTTGGAATCCCATAACCTAAGGCAGTTCTTTACAATGCTATGCATTTTGTACCGAACTGATTTTTATTTTCCCGAGAGCTGGAAATAACTATGGAGTTACCATACTACCATACTGCAGCAACTAAATACACATGTGGCCTAACAGAAGAAAATAATATATTTATACATATTTTCAAAAGGGGTTTTTGGCATACAGGTGGAATTCTTAAGCTGATAAACATTAAGCTACAGTTGAATCAGCACTGAAAAATATCACTTAAAGAAAAGCAATTATCAGTTATCAGAACTTAAGACTAGAATAAGGGCATCTGACAGTCACTCTGTCAGTGAATGGCAACTGAAATAAAAACAAAAATTCTCAGGGTGCCTGACACTCTGGGCACAGGTCCAAGTCAGTTTATCTTTAATTTCTTTGACAGGAGAGAAATGATACAGCAAAACTCTTCTTACTTCTAAGGAAGAGACTAACCTGAAGCCTCTCAGCTATTACACTGAGATTCTAGGTGTCTGATGCTCAGTTTGTATGACTCTACACTATGCCTTATCCAAATGTAAAGTTTCTAGCTAGCAAGATTGATCAGAGGGTAAAGGAGCTTGCCACCTAGATTGAGGATCTAATTTAGATCCATGGGACCCACAAAGAGTCCTCTGATGTCTAAAGCTAAAGCACACACACACATACAGTAATTACATAAATGTAATGAAAACTTCAAAGACAAGCTTCCCATTATCTGGTAAAATTCAGGCAATACAATACAGTGTCTTAGTGATGGAATGTCACTAGATGATGTCATTAGACTCTCTCCAGCAGCATGCCTTCTGGCTTTCCTTCGAGTTGGTGATTCTTCACTGCCCCAGAAGCCCAAGCATCCATAAACTTAAATCCCACTCATTTCCTCTTAGGTATTTGTTTACATTTTTCCTCTAGTAAACTCTAAGCACCCTGAAGACAGAGTCAATATATGTTTGCCTCTGTTACATCATCTCTGTTCATGGGCAACGATCAGTCAACAGATCTTACTTGAGCAAATAAACGAATAATTTTCTGACATTTCTGATAAGTGATGTAATTTCCAAGAGTCTTTCAGTTAAGATTCTTTGTCAATAAGTACTGAGTTGTCCTTCTTGGATGGTAACTACTGGTCAAGGAAAAACAAGCAAAAAAAAAATCCACACCAAGCATAATGCCTTTTTCTTTTATCACAAGATGTACATGCACAAATACAACTTGTCTTCTGAGCTGTGCTCATACACATAAGAAAAAACAACAACAACAAAAGGAAACCAAGGAACTCACTGCCAAAATTAATCCAGGTCTGCCCTACCTTAAACTTCCAATAACTTTAATAAAAACCAGCAGCAGCAGCAGGATCTTGCCACCATTTCCTAAGTGTGAAACAATTCAGAAGTGAACTTCATAAATAACTGCAGACTCCAATTACCAGCGAAAAATAGGGGAATTAATACAGATGGAATTACAGACATCAGACATGTGAAAGACGCTTCCAAAAGAATTTAGGGAGAGAATGAATCATGAGAAATATGTAAGTAACCAAAGTCCCACCTGACCCCCTTACACAGCTCCAATCCTTAAAGGAGCCGGGATCAAAGGTCATTCTGGAAGTGACCTTTAGAACTGCTGTGCAGGAGGAGGGGGGTTCTGTCACTTTCAGCTCCTAGAAAGCTAGCTACTCAGAAAGTGCACATGAAGGGGAGAAAAATAAATCCAGGTGAAAATAAAAATCAGAATAACTTTACAGAATAACAAAGCCTTTCTGTAAATTCAAGTTTGACCAGGTTTATTCTGACTGAAAACAAATGACTCCCCAGTAACCACGCCCCTGAAGATGCTGTTCAGTCACTCCCCCTGCTCCCTTTAGTTCAATCAAAACTTCTCCCAAGGAAACCATCTACCAATGCTGCTAGCAACCCTTCACCCTTGCCTCTGTCAACTGTGGACAACACTCCTGGCCTCTCTCTGCTAAAACCATTCTCCCAGCCAACACTGAAGACTTTGCATTTCCCAACTCAAGTGGACATTTTCCAGAAATCACTTCCTGGTTCTCTTGTAAATGACAGCCCTCCACCTTCAAGGTTGTCCCTTTCTCACAGGAAACTGGCTCCTTGTTGGCTGCACATTTTCCTTGCTATCGCCTTCCTCCTGAGCATTCTCTCCATTGCTAACACTGAAGCACCTGGCTTAGGCAGCTTTCTGTGCCTGCAGTCACTATTCCACTGACTGTTCTCCTAGGCCACGTTCAGCTTCTCACATCACCTATGCATCCCTAACCTTCACACTCATGCATTCCGCCATCTGTTTATAACATGTCGCTCTTAAGGCAGGAAAAGTCTCCAGTGCTGGGGATTACAAAGGAGAAGACAGTCTTTATCTGCAAAAACTAGCTGCAATTTAGTGAAGAAAAAAAAGTAGGTAGTTACTATCCTACTTAGGAAGCAGAAATAAAAAGGATCAGAAAGTCAAAGTCATCTTGGGCTACACAGGAAGTTCAAAACCACCCTGAAATACATGAAATACTGTCTCCAAAGTAAATAAATCAAAACGAGAACAAGAATTTGAAAAATAATACAACTATTTCCCAGGTGGTGGTGGTGCATGCCTTTAATCCCAGTCCTCGAGGAGGAGAGGCAGGTAGATCTTGTCTCCGCATCCAAAACCTCCAAAGCCTTTACTTGTCTTAGTGAACTGGGAGATCGTAGTGCAGAGAGTCACTTCACGCTGAGGTTTGAGCTGTGTACTAGCCACACACATTAGGGCCACATTAAAGTAAGGGATATAGTAAGACTAGGCTGTTGCGGTTGTGTAAGTGTCTGCATCTGCTGACTTAGATATTTATTCACAATGGCTAAATTAAGAACCTAACCTAAGTGTTTGTCAACAGAAGAAATGGATAGACAAGCACGCCATGCACATGGCAGAGATTATTTAGCCACAGGGAAGAAAAAAGTCATATTACTTGCAGAAAAATAGATGCAGCTGGAAATCTTATTAAGCAAATTAAACCACTCAGCAAAAAAAAACAAAAAACAAAAACATGATTTTTCCCCTCATTTGTGGGCCCTAGATTTTTACATAGAAACCTATTATATGAATAAACAAGGGGGACTAATGGGACAGGAGCGAAGGGACAAGGGTAGGTATGTTCAGCATAAATTATGTACTGTGTGACAATATCCATGTCTAACCTAATATCATCTATAGTGAAAGAAACAGAACCAATTAGCTTGTGAACTATAAGACAAAAGGGTGAAAGATTTGACTTTCATTGAAAAATTGTCATCTTTACAATCATTGTGTGTGTGTATGTTGTTCATGTACACACATGAAGATGTGTGTGCGTGCGTGTGTGTTTGCCCATTACATGCCTACAGAGACCATAGGAGAATATCTAGTGTCATCTACTGCTCTCTGTCTTATTTTTTGAGACACCCTCCCTCACTAAACATAAAGTTATTCTTTCTAGCTAGTCCAGGCAGACAGAAAGCTCCTAGGACCCACTTTCTCTGCCTTGCTAGAAAGTTGCCATGCCTGGGTTTCATGTGGCTGCTGGAGACTTGAACTTGGGTCCTCTTGCTTTGCTTCACAGCAAACAATCTTACATACTTAGCCATGTCTGCAGTCACAGTCAGAATTTAACTACATTCTTAATTAAATTAAAAATAAGACTGTTATTCTATCTGTAACTCATGGCAATGGCTCTACTAGATATTGTGTCTTTTGAAGCCACTACTTCCCTTCCTGGGAATGTATTTCTGAAACTGTTTTTCTTCCACCATAAAGGTTATTAGAATAAGCACAGAGCCAGCCTGTAAACCATGCTGCCATTCCAACCTTGCTTAGATATGTTACCAGCAAGAACCAAGCCCATTTTCACATGAACAATCTGAAGTATCGTTATATGTGAAATTCTGGCCAAAGCATGTATAAATAAGCTGAGTGTGGGGATTCATTGTTTCATTCTTATCCATTATTTTGGTTTATTAAAGTGATTTCCACGACAACTTATTTAACTATTACAGAATTTGGTAGCATTCAAGGAAACTGTAGCATTTCTTCCCACCTTGTGGTTGAACACTACATAAATGTGTGGACTAATCTCCAGCAATGTTGCTCATGGCACATTTGGGTAACCAGCCCTCCTGTCCGAGCTAAATCCAGGACCAGAGAGCAGGGTCTGCACATTTTTCCCAATAGTGTTTCAGGATTACCTCTACCTGTGTCATCTGCTAGAGTACCAACAAGGGCAGTACCTGTGTTTAAACCTCAGGAGTGTGACTCCTCCTGGCCTATTCTGCACAGCTCTTTTATAGATTCATTCTTTCTTAGTAGGCAGTGAGGTCAGGTACCCCAGAGCCAAGCAAGTCAGAATTGCTAGGCATTAATTTTTTTCTCCAATTATGTTGCTCAGCAGGAAGCCCATGAAACCTATCTTCAGACAAAACTCTCTGGGCTCAGCTCTCCTGCATGCTAAGCAAGTTCTGAAGACTTGTGCTTGAAGATCGTACTTCTCAGCTAATAGGATAGCCTATGAATCATGATTAGCTCCACCAGACAGACCAGGAAACAGAACTGGAGACATTAAAAGACTGCCCCACGTGATGTGGCTAGTCAGGGGGTCTAGTCAGGGATCTGGGCTCCAAGTGTAGTAGGCTCCAGTGGGGACCTGTAGTCAGGAGGTGTGTTTCTTCTTTTTTACGACACAGCAAAGTTTCATGTCTACTCTGTGCTTCTCTCACTGGGACACGACTGACATTTGATTCATTAAACAGCCTTCTGTTTGGTTTTTCTCACAAGGCTCTTAAAAAACACAGTGAATGTCACATGATATCTACTCAAAACCCTCTTCTGTAAAACTAGAAGGACTTTGCTCATCTCTCTCCCATCGGATATTCAGAATATATAGTTAATGTTTTAAATTAATGTTATTTATATGTTTGAGTGTTTTGCCTGCCATTATGTCTGTGTCCCACATGCATGCAGTGTCTTCAGGGGCAGGGATAGGGTGGCAGATCCTCTGGGACTGGAGTTATGAGGTGATTGTTAGCTGGGGATTGAACCTGGGTTCTCTGTAAGAGTTGCACGTGCTCTTAATGGCTGAGGCATTTCTCTACCCTGGATGTTATCAACTTCTATGTCTGTGTTACTGATCTCAAAAGCAGAAGAAGTTCAAAACACATACAAATGAAAACACAGTGGAGAAGTGTGGAATTGTTACTGTGCACAAATTTTTAAGATAAGCTACAGGTAAACACCACTGTAGGTTTTCAGTTTAGCATGATTAAAGGCATTAATATTTGAGCAGACCAAAATGAAAATGTCCTACTTAAGTTCAACTTTATCTGTATAACATATTTTTATTTAGTGATAATTTGAAGCTATTATCTTTTGACAGTTACTACAGAGTACTAAATATATAATATACATTTTGATGCTTTATTTTGGATTTTGAATAGAGATGATGATACATTTTTGATGGCATTTAAATTTGATGCAGATGAGCCTTCTCTGGCAGTAATATTTCACAAGGTGCAGTAACTATGAAGACAATATATAAAATTGAGCTTGACTCAGAATTGGACTCCAAAGACACTTTGTGTTTTCAACTACCACCAGAATTCTAACCATTTCAGTCTCTTTGGTCATGTTCCTGCATTCCTTCTCCATTTCTCAGTGTCAGGGTTCTTATTACCTTTAACTAACCCTTACCTTGACTATTTTAAAAGTTCTCCTAAGCAGACCCTCTCTCTGACTCTCTTTGCTTCTCTATCTTCTGTTTTCTTTCTTTCTCTCCATCCCCATGACCACTTTGGTTTTGCCCTTACTCCTAACTGGTCTTCAATGTTGGCTCCCATTTGAATAGAACCACCCTCCCCCACCTCTGAACCACCCCACCACCACTGACCCCCCCCCCACTGAACCACCCTCCCCCACCACACTGCTTAGTGCTCAGGAGGAGTTCCCCAGGATGTGCTTGGAGTATATCATGGCCTGCGTACCATATTGATTTACCCCCGCCTCTCCTAATGCCTCATAGTTCCACGTGCTTTTCTTCGTCCATTGAAATAGGCCCTCTCTCCTTCCACAATATCACCTGTCAGCACTGCTTCCAGACCCTGAGCTCCCTAGTTGTTCATACTATATGTGTCTCTTCTGAGTCTCCTGTTATCAAAGCCATGGTTCACTGGAAAATCCCCCTTACAACCTGTCTACTGCACCTGCCCATAGATCTCCTAGAACACTCAGAATCATTACAGCATCCACAATGCTGTATACACATTTTCACATGCAAAAAGTACACAGTAGCTATTGCTGAATCAGACAGATGTAACAATTTCTCAAGCAGGATAGGAGTAGCTAGAGAATTCCATTCAAGCCTGACACCGGCTCAACACTATTCTCCAGAGAGTCCTGACATCATCGCGATGCCGTTCAGGAACCCATCACTGTTTGCATCTTGCATCCAGGTATGGCTAACCTACGTTTGGGCATTTCTATACATAAATACATACTTGTTAATCATCTATTAGTAGACATTTTGTTAGCAATGTGTAAATCAAAAAGGGGGGAAATGGGTTAAAAGGAAAAAAAAAGAAAGACAAATACTACAAGAATATAAGTTAACACAAGTTAACATAGACACATCAGGAAATCCAAAGGGAAAAAGACTAAATGAGAAGAAGCAGGGAGATATTGTGGTGTATGGGCAGAAATCTAAGATATGCCAAGCAAGAGACAGAGGAACAGGCCAGCAATGGAAATTAAAATTATTTGGGCTAAATGTGCAAAAAGCCAAGCAAAGTCAACATGAGTGACAGAATTTCACAAATGTGCATCTACAAAACACAGAACCTGCTTCTGTTCAACTGTCTAACCAGGCAGCTCATTTGACAAACTTCAGGGTGTGGTTCCCATCCCAACCAAGGGTTTCAATATAGCCACAGCCTTTCCTTCTAAGTCAGAGTCATGCCTTCTGTATCAAAGTCTCCGGGATCAAGCTAAAAATAATTTATAGTCATCCATTCACCTTCCACGGTACATCCACAAAACAAAATCTGAAATGCCAGCAAAAAGGGACCAACAGAAGCAATAGGAAGAACGCTCATCAAAAACTGCGACTAAAGTGCCTTGGCTATGCCATTTTAAGATTGTCCTTGTGATCAGGTAAAAAAGTCAGCAGAGTGAAAAATCAATTTTGCTTCCAGAAGCACTGGGCATTTTCCCTCACACAGCACATTCCCTTAACTAACTCTTAGGGGTGTGCTTATTTTCTCTCTGACATATTCAACTTGCACTTATTCCAAAACGAAGCTCTGAGCACAAAGTATTCTGATCTTCCTTTTACGTTGGCAAAAACAAAGTGTCTTTTCTTAGCTTGGCGATGGAAAACAGTAGCTTCTCCTTAGTTTCCAGATGGAAATCAACAGAGTTTCCTAGCATCTAGGTAGAGATGATTCTTTCCCGAAGATGCTCAGAAAATGGAGATGATTTGATCTGCTTCTACTTGTCAGACTATGTAACTATTCTTCTTGATAAATATTACCCCATGCAGGGATTTATCACAAAAATGTGAAAACTCCTTGGCAAGTCATTCTAATTCCATGTTCCTCTTACCAAAATATTACATTGGCCGGGCGGTGGTGGCGCACGCCTTTAATCCCGGCACTCGGGAGGCAGAGGCAGGCGGATCTCTGTGAGTTCGAGACCAGCCTGGTCTACAAGAGCTAGTTCCAGGACAGGCTCCAAAGCTACAGAGAAACCCTGTCTCGAAAAACCAAAAAAAAAATTACATTAAGAATTCCTTTAAGGTAAAAGTAAGTATTTGTTCTCAAAGGCAAATGAATGACACTGAATTGGAAAAGTACAGTCTAGATGAGTTAAACAAGATTAGAGCATTAATATACATGTAACTGTATTGCCTTCTCAGTAAAACAATGGTGTCAGCTTTCACAGAATTACACTTTTCAAATAAAAAAGAGATATGCTGCTTTCAAAATGTCACCACAGCCTCAACTTGATCTGTTCTCATCTCATGTGAAATTTATGAACCTTGACTATACTGAAAAATTTTCTGGAGAGATCTCCCACAGAGCCAGCATCTGCCCCCTTCAAATGATCTGAAAAAAAAAATTGGATGTAAAACAAAGTAGACCAGAAAGTGGAATAAATTCAATATAATAATAATACAAAAAGAGTATGGCCATGCATTGCAACTAATATGATTTCTAACTGAATACAACCATGTGGGAGTGCATACACTACAATCCATTTTTCCGCATCCTATTGAGGAAATCACATACGTAGTTCCCTAGCCTCAAAAAACTAATGCAATTCCAAAAGTTGCTCAGCTTGAAAGAAGTTGATTAATTATAGCTTTAGATGTAACAGAAGGCATCCTGCAGGAAGATGAATTTGAGATGGGTCCTAAATAATTACAAAATAATTACACTTTCAACACAAGGCCATGGAGCTGAAGTGTGTGCTGGGTCAAGGGTGGATTGGTAGAAGTTGGGGAGGAGCTGAAGGGGAACCTTAGGAAAGAGGAACAAATGGTTTCTGTTTACAGATTACTTTCACATTCTCCTCTCAGGAGCTGCAGCCCCAGTTACACCTTACAAATTCTTCCTTTGCCTTTGAGACATTTGCAAATGTTCCTCCCTCTCTTGGAAAATAACTGCCATCTCTGGCAAGTTTACCTCCCAAACCCTCTCCCCTAAACATTGGCCACCCCATTCTGCTTTCAGATCTCAGCTTAAAGAATCTTCCTCAAGCAACTACCAATTCCTGAAACAGTCATTCACCCCCGACCCCGCCCCAGCAGTGGGATAGATTCTCTTCCTGCACAGAGGCCTAGATATTGTTAGTCTTATGTACTTTCATTAATTGTTAGGGAGAATTTGGTTTAGCATTTATCTTAATGGGAAGGGGAAGGGATCCTGGCAGGGAGGCTAGCTCCTGCAATACCACCAGCAGGTAGTGCCGTCCTTGGTACATGACAGGCTGGTGGTATTTGCTGAATAAACGGTTAAGTCCCAGAATGTGCATACTTTCCTCTGTGGGGAAATCTGCCACTTAAGTAAAACCTGTAGTTGTAAACTGTGGTTCCTTCGTATACCTCTTACATAAGAAAGAAATCTAGAAAATGCAAAAGCGTCCAAACTGACTCAAATTCCTCACAGACTTGGAGGATCACCCCTGCAAAACCCTGAAAATTCGGCATCCTCAGTCTGAAAACAGAAGGGAACTGAAGTACACATTTGGTTTACAGCTAGTTGTAGAGATGCCAAGATACGGACACTTTAAACAAGCAAGCGAATAAACAAAAGCGGCTTTGCTGGAAGGCAGAGTAAGAAGTACAGAAACACCACAGAGGAGATGAATATACAAGATTTCTGCCTAATTTTAAAATGCATCATATCATTTAAACTCTGAAAGCCGCTGCTCTACACAGAAAAGGAATTTAAAGTCAGAAACAGTTGACATGCTAATTAACACTCTCTGTCCCTCCTTCACCTGCTTGCTCAGAGTGGCTGCTGCTTTCATTGCCTTAATATGGCTTACACATGCACTCATCAACAGGAAATACTATTTCCCACATCAGCCTCGGCTGCACTGTTTGTCAGACGACCAAGGAATGGGCGGCAGTGTCTCATGTGAGGTCACCAAAGCAAGAGAAAGAACGACATGAGCTGTGAACCCAGGGACTGTAAAGTACACCAAAGCTGAAAGGGTTCTGCCCCTTCCCTTTTCCTGTTCCCTGAGAGCTGGGTCAAAAACTGTGAAAGGAAGCTCATCCCCAGCATGCCGCACCACGGCCCCATGTCGGCAGTGCGCACTGGTGGACATAAATCTTTCTGTGGAGGTGGAGAGGTGACATGCTTCCTGGGAATGCTATCATGGGAGTAATCAAAACACATACTTCCGACTGTCATTTTCTCGGTTGAAAATATTGTCCAGAACGTGTGGCTGTCAGATGGGGACGTTTAGTAAATTTTTGTGACATAGAACCACTATGCTTCTTCTATTTATCATCAAAAGCATATTTTGATTTTTCAAAAGTCCTTTAAATTTGTTTTTTATTCATCTGTAGTGTATGTGCCTATTTGTCTGTGTGTGCATCATGTGAGTTCAGATACCCATAGAGTCACAAGAGGGTGTTGGATTCCCTGGAACTAGAATTATAGACACTGTGATGGGTACGGGGAAACAAACCCAGGTCCTTGCAAGAGTAGTGCATACTCTTAATCTCAGCTATTTTTCCAGCCCATTAAAAGAAAAAAAAAATTTAAAGGACATGTGCCGTTCTTTATTCCCAAAAGCACAACTTAAGAGAACCATTGCTTTGAGCAATTTTCTCCTATTCTGTAAAGATGATGGATTTGCATCCAGATCACCAGCCCTTTTAAATTCAGTATGAGGCTGTCACTTCATATAAATAATAAATGGTATCAGCTAATGCAAAACTTGTTTATTTTTTTATTTTGTTTGATTTTACTACTCATTTTACACTAACAGTAATATTAAAAAAATAATTACCTAAGTACCTAAAACTTCAAGGACTTATTGGCTACAGGGAACATTGTTCCCAGTTACAATTTATATCCTTTCTCACCACATTGTGGTGATTTTTGCAGTAGAGGATGAGTTTAAATGAAAGGTTTTAGTAATGATAAATTGCCCTTAAGTAGGGCATGGCAAAATGAGGCTGATGGAAAGGATTGATCATGGCCAGGAGGAATGAGAGAGAGAGAGAGAAAGAGAAAGAGAGAGAGAGAGACAATGGAGCAGGTAATGGAGTTGAAATCAGAGTTAGCAAATACTCCCTAACTCCTGAAATCAGGGTTAGCAAATATTTCCTAACTCCTGAATTTATCAGAATTTCACAGTTAAACACTTCAGCTGTTGTCCTTATTTTGTAAATAGAAATAAATGAATCAATGATTTCTGGCTTGGTCTAGGAAGGAGTTTATATTCTGGAAACATTCTGGAACTCTTTATGCTAGCTCAGCCTTGTTCACAGGGTCAAGAGCCAAGCGGGCATCTTCGAAACGACCAGGGCTATGGTGCCAGACTTTACCAAAGTCTAATTTGGGGAGATCAGCGAGTTTACTGGGTTTTCTTACAGACCACAGCTGGGGGGGGCTAATTACAGTAATATAGCAGCAACTCTACAAAGTTCTGCCCCATCAAGGATGGTGACCTCATAGAATCTGCATCATAAGGCCTGGTTTTTAAAAAGCCTTTTACTTCTAGATTACTTGCTGCTGGTGTGGGTGATGGAGTGGAGATAAAAAACTAATCCCAGGCACAGGTCTCCTGATCCTCCCCAGGGAGTGTCAACAGCTTTATTATCATTGGTGTACCACTTGGTGCCCCTGTATCATTTTATTTGAGTTGCAATGGCTACAGGACAAAGTCCAAAATGGCATCTTCTCAGTACCTGAGACAAAAGTACCACACAATATTTGCAAGGATTGATTTACTTATGTGGGATAATGCTCTTGTACGCTGTAAAGATTTGTCACATACTGGTTTAATAAAAAAATGCTGATTGGCCAATAACCAGACAGAAGTATAGGCAGGATTACCAGGTGAGGAGAATTCTGGGAAGAGGAAGGCAGAGATGCAGCCATCAGTCAGACACAGAGGAAGCAACAAGAGAATGCCTCACTGATGAAAGGGACCAAGCTGCAAGGCTAAACATAGGTAAGAACTAAAGAATTATGGGTTAATTTAAGTTGCAAGAGCTAGTTAATAATAATCCTGAGATAATAGGCCAAATGGTTTAAAATTAATACAAGCCTCTGTGTGTTTCTTTAGGACTGAATAGCTACAGGACTGGGCAGAACGGAAACTTCAATCTACAATTTACTTTTTGGAAGGTCTTCCCTGTGTCCTTGTGACGCAATATTCAAACACCACATGTCTCATGTTTCTTCCTCTTGTGATAACATCAAATATGTTGGATGGATGAATGGATGCTTGTACAAAATCATGGCCATGGAGGCCAGTGGGCATCAGATATGGAAAGAGTAATAGAAATTTTTGTTTTCAGTATTAAAAAATTCACTCTGCTCACTGAGATGGCCTTGTATAGGAAAAAAATAAACTTGGTGTCATTAGAGAGAAATAGTTCTTTGATTTAAAGTTTGGTTTTGCCATTCACCGGATGCATAGCCTTACCTTTTCCTTAAAATGGAAATGATAACAATAATAAGGGGAACATTAAGCTTTTAAATAATCATATAACTTTTCCTTTCATGGGACTGACTCAAAATATCAGAAAGATTTGGTAGGGTTGATGTCTGTTGTTTTCTGCTAGGTCGACAATTATGCCCGTCCACTCCAGGCTGCTCTACACCAACAGTACCCACTGCTTCTACCCACACAGAACCCATTGCACTCTCATTTGATGGTCCACTGGTCCATCATACTCACGGTCCTCGGAAAAGACTAGGCTCTAGCTGCAAGTCCTTCCTGGTCCTTCAGTAGAGGTGGTGATGCAGGGGTAACTGTCTCTCATTCTGTGAGTAACATTGGTCTCTAGTGAACACATTTATTTGCCCAGATGAGAGAATTAAATGCATCCACACAGAGGAAAGAGGTGCCAAACAAAATGGAAGAGCATTTATACCCCAGACTGACGTCACCACAGCCCTGGATGTCTGCACCACACAGTCAATCCACTGTTTTGTTTACACGTTTCTGAAGCTTGTCATTGAAGGAATGTTTTCTAATCACACAGGTGAAGGCCAAAAAGGTGTTTTCTGAAATCCAGTGAGCAAATAAAATACCTTCAAAATTAAATGAGTTCTTTTGAAAGAGAGAAAAGGGGCACTTGGGTTACAAAGAATGAAAAAAAAAGAAAAAGAAAAAAGCTTCGTTTTTTAAGAGGGTCAGTCAGCTTTCTTGAAATGGTCAGTATTACTTCCTGGCTCTGGAAAACAAAAGCAGACTGGTGAAGTAGGGACGAGGTATCTGTGCAAAGACACAGGAAAAAAGTTAAGGAAGAAATTGACTACATTTTCAAGAAACAAGCAAGAGGAGAAGGCACTTCTGGAAGTGGGAAGATAATTGCCTTCCTGTACACAGGAAATCTATGTATCAAGTAGGGCTGACTGATAGCAAGTCATTCCTGACAAAGACACCTTTTTTTTTTTCTTACCAAGGAGTACCTACATTTAAAAATCTTTCTTGAAGAGAGATACATTACAATGCTTTCTTATAAAAGCAGAATAGTGTGCAACACTTTTGCTAGTTTCTTCACAATCATAAGTAACCATCCTGTCAAATAGCATAAATAGTTATATAAATAGCCATATATAGATATATGTATGTGCACAAACGAGTGCGCATGTGTGCATGCACACACACAAACTTCTGTTTAAAGTAGACTCATGGGAATTAGGAAATGATGTCTTACTCCCAATTGCTTTCTGCTAGTCCAAAATAAATATCATCGTTATAGTTTGAACCAAGCGTGTGACATCTCCCCCACAGTGCATGTGTTTAGATAATTTGGTCACAGTTGGTGGTGCTGTCTGGAAGTGAAGAGTCTGCCATATGGATACGAGCTGACAGAAGGAGGACACTAAGATTGGGCCTTTGAACGTTATACTTGCTTCTGCCTTGGGTCTGGCTCTGTGACCTGATCGCCAAGAAGGAAGGAGGTGCCACCTCACACTCCTACTACACCTCTATGATGCACTGTGTCCCCATCACCATGATTTAAACTTTTCTCCCAAGTTATTCATGTGCAGCATTTTGACAAAGCAATACAAAAGTAACTAATATCAGTAATGTAATTCAATGCACCTCCGTGGAGAGCTTTTTATGCAACAACATTTTGATAAATATAAGAGGGGACACTAAGGTCAGCAAATCCTTCACCTCAAAGAACTGATATTACAATAAAGAAGGTGAGTGATGTATAACAATAACTTATCATCTAGAAGAAAAACTGACAGCTGTAATTAATATAAAATGTTGGGCGAGGGGCTGCTCAGTCATTTAAGTCTGGATACTGGTTCTGAAATTTGAGTGTGGGAAAGAATGAATGAATCATTGTGAATGCTTGTCACAACCCAGGCAGTGGGGCATACTCAAGAGGTTTTCAGAAGCTTTCAGAGACACTGCCATTGCTGATCTGGGGACTGTCATTTAAAGAACTTCTGATTTAGGAGCTGGTCTTCAATTCTGGCTGTACATTAAACTCCTAGGCATCTTCTGAAATGTCTGCTACCCAGAATTCATTCCAAGTCTATAATAAATGAACACAAAGAAGACTGAAGCAGTGTGAGAAGATGAATCATAAGCACAGCTTTCTTAGGAGTTGGGAAGCAGAGAAGGCAGATGCTAATGAAGGATGAGGAGTCAAGAGAGGGCAAGTATGAGGCACAGTTAGGAAGGAGAACATGATTGACGCATCTGTGGGAAAATGAAACATAGGGCTGGGTCATGGCCAAACTAAGGAGCTTGATATTTCCCTTGGAGACAACAGGAAATTATGAAAGACCTTCAAATAGGAGGGGTGGCATGGTCTGGAAGCAAAACACTGAGTGGATGAAAACAAGATTGGTGCTTTGAGACAGAGTGAAGTAGGATGCTTCAGCATTGGTCCATTTTCTTAAAATGAGTCTACGGATACATGCTCAAGGCTGTGTGTTCTATAGAAAAGCTTCAATTTTGTATATAGTTCAAAAATAACCTAGGAATATATCTCACCAGCTGGGAAGGCAAAATTCTCCTCTAACAATCATCAATGCAAAGATTTTCTCAAGGCTGAACTTAAGCTTCCTAAGCCAATGCTTCTTATTAGGGGAATTAGGAACAAATTGATTATGGATTTAAGGTTCACATTTTTCTTTCCTATGAAAAGAGTTAGTACATTTTGTAGCTCTGGGAACAGTGATGTAGACAAGGAAACAAAATTGAAATAGGATAAGCCAACTGAACATGAATCATCAGAATCTCAGATTGGATTTTCTAAGGAAGAGGAAATAAATAATTGAAAAAAAATAGGAACTTAAAATTTCCTAACGATGATAAATGCCAGATGATGCAGAGAGCACTGGAGAAGGGACAGGTGTGTATCACTAAAGGAAGGAAACCACCAGGACCAACAAACACCCCCTGCTGGTCATTTTGGGAATTAATGTAATCATCAGTCTTCAGAGTAGTCACAGAGTATATTTGTGTGTGTGTGTGTGTGTGTGTTTGTGTGTGTGTGTGTAAAATCATGTAATCATAAAGAGGATTTTGAGAGGGGAGGAAAAGATCTCAAGAGTAGGTGGGGATAAGGAAAATACAGTAATGGAATGCAGGAGACATGCAAGTAAAGGGGGGAAGAATTTAGCTGGAAGGAAGGGGATCAGTCAGAGGAGGGCAGAGAGAAGGGGTGCATAGAAAGAGGACCCCAGGGAGAGAGAATGAATAAGAATAAAGTATGGTGCCATATGTATACATGAAAATACTATAATGAAATATATTGTTTTGTATGTTAACATTCAAAGTGTTTTTAAAAGTTTAATTTGCCAAATAATTTTACAAGTCATCTGTCAACCCATTTGAGAGAGAAAGAGAGAGAGAGAGAGAGAGAGAGAGAGAGAGAGAGAGAGAGAGAGAGACAGAGAGATCTTCTAATAATTGCGGAAAATAAAAGCTTCTAACTTACAGTGCAATTCCCTTCCACTGGCTATAAGTCATTTTCCTTGCTATTATATTATCAAGGAACTCTGTGGTTCCCCTTTTGGAGTCTTAGTCTTACTAATAAGAGAATTTTTAAATGGCCATAGAAGAAATCTTGAGGATCATTTTATTAGAGTCTGGAAGGAAAAACAATAGGACCGGCAAGGTGTAAATCTCAGAAGTTGCACAGAGTAGGGAGATGGTGAAGAGGAAGAAAAAGTCACTCCATTTTGAGTTTGGGTCCAAGAAAGCCCTCATAGTTAGCAAAGCAGCTGCATAGTGGAAAGGGGGGACAGGGGCTCCTTCCAACGTAGGTGAAAAATCCCTGAGCAAGCTTAGCCTTTTGACGAGGATCGAAAAGGAGGGAAAACAAAAACAGGCACGTTTAGCAGTGTGGCGTGGGGCACCAAGGGCTTCTCTGAAGTGGAAGTATATCATCTCAACGGGGGGATGATTATTCCTCCTGTCTCCTCAGCATAGCTTCAGCTGTGGTGTTCTAGTCAGGTGACTGTCAGGCCCAGCTGCAGAAGACAGTAGTGCACACTGATCTAATCTTAGGGCCAATGAGAAGGCCAAGGACCCAGGCAGGACCTGAGCTAGAAAGCAGATTTTATTCTTTGAGTCAGGAGGAAGTAGCTTTCCCTTAGTGAGTCTCAACCAAACCCTAATATCACTACTCTACCATATATTATTTTAAATCCTGAGGAGAGGGTAGCTGACGTTTTCTTTTGTGGTATTACCAGGGAAATAGGTCAGGTTCAAAGCCAACCATGAGGGCAGAGTCCGTCCTCAAAGGCTTCCAACTCTGCTAATATCTATAATAATAACATAGTCACGGTGTAGGAAGAAAGATAATATTAACAGTCAAGTGTTATTTACTTGGATAAAGATATATTTCCCAAAAATGTGCATATAACTGTCATATCTTCATATGGAGCTTCCCCACCCCCATGCAAGGGGCCGGCTGCTTAGTGGCACATGAAAGTATTTTCCCAGCAATTCAATGACCCTTTCTGTAGATGTCGCCATAACATAAAACAATGAAATTTCCCCTGGAAATAATCTGCTATACTTAAATCATATCCCTTCATTTTCTCTAGAAATTAAAACTTCATCAATATTCTAAAACTCCTTTTCTGATTCATTTTCATGGGGCATAGCCATTAGGGTATATGAGACATTAAACATTATAAATATCAAAGGAAATATCAATAATCTAAACTAATGAAAATGTTACAAATCCTGCCCATGTGGCCAAAACAGTCTATTAGGAAAAGCAAGACTAAGTCAACAAGAGTGGAGGTTACATACCTGAGCTTCTGATTGTACTGTCTGACCTTTTCCAGGGAGGCGGCGTTTATCTGGGCTTGAAACTGTTCCACGGAAACATTGTCTCTATAGCAATATCCTTCCATGCTCTCCAAGGCTGCAGAAACATAGTTAACCATTCACACGCGATCTTGCAACTCTGTCTCTGTCCTTGCCTCTAACCCTGCTGATTTCCAACAGCTACACCAGAGTGTGGAGTATGAACAATGAACACATATGCAACAGATGCCTCCAAAACTGAATGAAAATGTGCCCTGTGCTCTCGAAATATATATCAAGCAGTTGGTGAAATTTGTTTTCTCGTTAAGTAGGCAAAGGAAATTTCTGGTTTAGGCTGGCTTCTATTTTTGAAACATTTTGAATGCATTGTAGAAGACTAGAAAATGCTACCCCAAAATTCGAGGATTATTTTCAGTTGATTATTTTGAGAAACTGCAGACCCAAGAAGTATTCTGAAAACAAAGTAAAACTTTTAAGTCTTTTGTAAGGGGAATTTGCATCCAAAACGGAAGCCTGCATTGGGTATCCATACCTGTACTGGGGGTGGGGGTGGAATGAGGGGGTAGGAGTGGGAGTGGAGGGAGGGGGTAGAATCTGCATTTGCATGAACAGACCATGTATAGTCAATGACCTGATAGCTATGGTCCACCGAGAGGCTATTGCCTAGGTGACTCACACAAGCATGGCTATGTCACTCAAAGGCTAATTATTNTTGCATCCAAAACGGAAGCCTGCATTGGGTATCCATACCTGTACTGGGGGTGGGGGTGGAATGAGGGGGTAGGAGTGGGAGTGGAGGGAGGGGGTGGAATCTGCATTTGCATGCACATCCCCTGTTCTACCCCCATAAAGAGAAAGGGGTGAAATCAGAGAGCTTCTGATCCCTGCACAAGTCACTGGGATAAATTCACAGCACACTCTCATCCTCGTTTCCTTGGCACCCTTACAATCAGACCTTTCACCCAATTTGTTTCCACAGATACACATGCAAGAGTCTTTTCCTCCATGGGATGCATTCCACGTCAGATCTGCAGCAGAAGCTGAAACCAGGGGTTCTACTGGAGACTGTTTGGGTTTTCACAGCACACATACACACACACACACACACACACACACACACACACACACACACACTGTAATGCCCTTTCCATTTTCACTAAGCACTTATGTACTGTGGCTTTAACTCTGGCAACGTGATAGCAGAAGCACAAGAATCCTTCAACCTCACAATGATAGGAGTAGAGGAGCTAGTCTTACTCTGCATCTTTCTTAGTCGAGAGTGTTAACCTTTTCCCAGGAAGGAAGGTAGCATTCTATGCCTCTCTTTAGCACATCCCAATTGCCAGCATCATTATTTTTGTAGTTGGGATGATTACTCGTTAAAATCAGGGTTAGTTGAGATTGAACAGACCCTGTATAGTCAATGACCTGATAGCTATGGTCCACCGAGAGGCTATTGCCTAGGTGACTCACACAAGCATGGCTATGTCACTCAAAGGCTAATTATTCAGGCTCTGGTTAGACAAACACCTCACTGTTCAGAATGGTGTACATTGAAACCATGTATCATTTATTTCTAGAATATTCTATTTAATATTTTCAGACTATGGTTGCCGGCTGGGATGGAAAAACACCGAAAGTGATCCCACAGAGAAGGGTAGAGTAGCTATGCTTAGGGTCAAAGCTGAAGAAGGACCCCTGCTACTGGCCTGACTCACTGTACTTTCAGGCGCTTTGGCCCTACTTTGCCTTTGTCTCATCTAGCAAGTTCCTCTAATGTCATTCCCTCTGTAGTTACGTCAGATCCCAGGAATGATATCACTGATCAACAACCATCGTTATGATAAGGGATCAAACTTCCCTGAAGGAACAAGCCTTGAAGAACAGGAGCCCCCATGATGAAATCACTTCCGCAGCCTTTCCGCAGCCTAAGTTACACTTCTGTGGCTGTAACACAAGACCCTGACAAAAAAGCAACTTAAAAAAAAAAAAGAGTTATTTAGCTTATGGTTTCAAAGGGATATGGGCTGTGATGGCAGGGGAGGCATGGCGGCAGAAACATGAGGCAGGCCTGGCACTCAGGAAGCATGAGGCTGGCCTCTCAGTCAAGAAGCAGAGAGATCACATTTCAACCACACACAGGAAGCCAAGAGGGAGAACAGGAAGTCCTGCTGGGGTATAAAACTTCAAAGAAACCCTACTCTGGTGACATACCTCCTCTAGCAAGTACCACTTCCTCAAGCAATGGTTCGCAACTGTCATAATGCTTTTTAAAATAGTTCCTCATGGTTAGTGACCACCAACCATAAAACTATTTTTATTACTGGTTCGTAACTGTAATATTGCTACTGTTGTGAATTGTAATGCAAATATTTTTGGAGATCCAAGTTTTCCAAAGGGGCTGTGACCCACAAGTTGAAAACCGCTATCCTAAAGGGTTTATAACTGCCCCTTACTGGGGACCATGTGCCCAAACACATGAGTCTATGGGGGCGACAACATTTCCCAGACAATGGCACTTACCCACGGTGACTTAGCCTCATGTGGGAAGCAGAGTACTCATCTTGAGCGCTAATGATGATGGCTTCTCTGGAAGCCCTTGCCCGCTATCACATACATGTCATCTACGCATGCTTTAGCCATCCCATTTGTTTCTTAACTACAAAATCTCAAGCTTCCTATCAGGCCCTTAGGACAGACTCGGGGCCAGTGCTGGGCTTTACCTGTACTTCCATACATGACTACAGTGATACATGCTCCTTTCTCTGCCATCGCCACTGCTTGTCTCCATTGGGGGCAGTAACATGGGAGAGTCCACAGCACCCTCAGAAGTGGTGTTTTTACACTGAAACTTGAGTAACAAAGCCATCTCCTTGTTCTCTTTTGCATCCATTGTGCTATACAGGACTTCTTTCATTTGTCTTGGCCTTCATGGTCTGTCTTTGCTACTGGGATCTTTGCCAACTAACAATAGCAATGATGAAGGCCTAAATTCACATAATTTCACAAATACAGACTTTCTTCTTTTCCAACTGTAAACCTGCAGTTATCTGGGAATTTCCCATATGCAAGACAATAAACACCATTTACAATAAAAACTGCATCTTAAATCCCATGGGCAGTCTTTCTACTCATGTGTGTTGGAGAGTTGTAAGCGTCAGCTTCACACAATCTAGAATCTCCCAGAAGACTGGTGTCAATACAAACTGCCCAAGCTAGGGTGGCCAGTAGAGATGACTGTAGTAACTGTTTTGTTTGTATTCCTAATGTAGGAAGCACAGCCTGAAAGTGGGCAGCATTGTTCCCTGGGTTTGTATCATAAGATGTATAAAAGAAAAGAGAATGAGCTGTGTGGTAGGCTTGTCCTCATTCATTTCTCTCTTCTCTCAATGTTGGATAAGGCTATCTGCCCCTAGTGCCTTCTCTGGCTCCCCTCGATGAGGGGCTGGAACCCATAGCTGTAAGCTTCAAGTTCATGCCTTGACTTCCACAATGATGGAACTGCAAACAGAATAAACCCTTTCTTTCTTAGAGTTGTTCCTATCCACACATTGATCATAGTAACAGAACTGAAAGTAGTACATCACAGACTCCCGTCCAAGGCACCTCAGGATCTCACTCACCAAAGGATAGAGGAATTGCCTGGAAACATTTGAAGCAGTAAATTCCTGAAATCACCAAAATCTTCTATGTGACCCTTCTGAAGACACACACGGCCCTCTTAAGAAGGCTTCACAGAAGCTTGACTAAATCCTTCTCCTTCTATTGCTATCCACACTTAAATCTATGTTAACCATCTAAATAAACCCGTTAGGAGTTCTGGCATCACTTGAGTAAAGGTCCCCAAATGTTACCTCTTAGTCGGCTGTAAGTAGTAGCACAGAGATGTATCTCTGGCCCGTGTCCTTCTCCCACAGACACTAGTGAAATGTTGGTGAGTTTCCTTCACTGCTGCTGAGCAGCTTGACTCTCTGCTCCTAGCTTGTACATCACCTTAGTTTTTCTGTTTCTTGGAAAAAGTCAAAAGCCCCACATGATGTTTAATGACTATAACTAGGTCCGGAAACAGGTTTTCCTCTAGAGTTATCAACGTCCATTCCTGAGCCACATCGTGGCTGTATCATGGCTACCTGTGAAGATATCCCTGTAAGGTCTATTTACCACAATACCCAAAGCCATTCTCTTGTCATCAAGAGATTGGTCAGAGACCCTGTCGAGGAGAAGTAACTTTAGTGTAACACCAAGATGAGTACGCCTTGCTGAGCAGAGCATTACAAGGCCTAAATGTATTAAGAATGGTCGTTTCCATGCATGCTATTCTCCAGATCCCTCCTGAAACTACAACTCCCATACCATACTTCCTTACTTTAACTACTTTCTATAAAGCTAGCAGCCTCAGGTAGAGCAGCTCCGCAGACCTCCTCCTCTATTGCTAGCTTGATGTTCAACCTCAACTTGTCTCTTTGTGAAAGCATTTAGCTCTACATTCTCCCAGTATACATAGTATTTTTTATCGAAACAGATTTGAAAACTTGCTAAGGCAGTGGTTCTCGATATATGGATTGCTACCCCAAAATGAGTGGCATATCATTTATCCTGCATACCAGATATTTACATTATGATTCAGAAAAGGAACAAAATTATAGTAATCAAGTGAAATAACCGCAAGGAACTGTTTTAAAGGGTCGCAGCACTGGGAAGGTCGAGAACCACTGCTCTCTCGGAAAGACAAATTTAAACAACACAGGTCCACATGAACTAATCACGCCTTTGTAACCTGCTAAAGAAGCATAAGAAGACAATGATGTAGAGATGGTTTCCAGGGATACACAGAGGGAAATTAGCCACGCAAGCTCTGGGGCTGCCCAGCTAATGGCAATACTGCAAAGGCTGGTGACGTGGTCCAGGTAGGGAACTCAGAGTGAGCATTTTAGGTTATTATCTCCCATCCTTCTCCTTTCAGACCACAAGAGAACATGCAGACTATAGTGTAGCCTCATTATAAGTTTTATTTTAAGTGAAGAAATTTAGCATAAGAAAAGGCATCACAGGAAATAGTCCCATCTCAGGGCATCAGCCTGTGCTGTCCAGCTCTGAAATGGGAAAAACTACTGCAGTCTGCTGAACAACTTCACTCTTTGACCATTTTGCTCTTAGTGGGTGTTCACATGAGGCTCGTAATAAATTAGGTTAGGCTCTTTGCCTCTGAGACGCAAACTTTCTATCTTGTTTTTATTATGAATTGTTGGACATAAACAGGTTTAGGTGTAGGATTGTTTTGTGCAATGGAGAAAAAATAGAACAACAATCTAATCCTGATACATGATAAATAGTCTAAACACATACTATAAATCATTTTGTTGTTACATTTATTTATATATATGGCTATACATTTGTATATACTGTTTTCATTGAATGAGCATCCTAGGCATGATTGAGAAGGTTTTTACTGTAAATTTGAGGGAGAAAAGAGCCAGAGGCATCTAGAGAAGTCTAGACTGAACGTGTTCCTCAGAATAGACCAGGCCATGGGTAGGGTGGGGGGCAGGAGTTGGGGACAAAGATAAAAGACACAGAACAGGAGAGAGGATAAACAGATGAAGAGACAAGCCTCGGAGCTGAGGACCAAGAGCATCAAGAGAGCATATAGCCAAAATGGCTGAGCTATATAGGAAAGAGAAGCTGGGAGGAAAGAAGGGAGGCTCAGGGACTGGGAAGTTCGGGTTAGGCTAGGAAGTGAGGCATGCTAGAGGAGCCAGTCCTGTACCAGGTACTTGTCAATGCTGGGAGTCCACTTTATTACATTAATAGGTACCTCAGTCAGCCATTTGTCCTGGGTTTCTTTGGGACTTAATACTCAAAATGTCCTTAAAATTTGTATATTATTTGGTTGGTAGCAAATTGGTTTCTAAGTGCATGTTCGCATAAATGAAAAACGTTAAATTAGTGTGAATTATTGTGTGGTGTAACTGGAGTTTTAAGGTAACATTGCTGGCTCTAGTTTCCAAAAAGGCTATGCTCAGCCACCAATGCCAGAACACCTGCTAAAGATATGATTGACAGGGAGGAACAATGGGGTAGATTGATCAGTGTGCCTTGGGCAGAATGGACAAATGGAATCCATTTATCTCGAATCCATCTTTGGGTTACTGACATATGCTTTAGACGGGACTGAAACAAGAGACAATAAAAATATATAGTTTGGGTCAAGCAGTCTAAGGTCTGATCAATGCTGTCTCAGTTCTGGTTCTAAACTACGGTTCAAAGAAGTTCTCCCTGCTTGAGCAGACAGGTTGATCCTAGAAGATGGCTATTTATATTCCAGAATGCAGCCTTACCAGGATGCATGACTGCCATCACCTGGTGGCCCTGCTACACACTGTTGTTCCAAGGTTTACGACCACAACTTATGTCTGTGCTGTCAGCTTGACAGAAAGGTAAAATAACTAGGCAGACATTTTTACATGATTGACAAGCTTACATTGAGAGGCAAACAGGAAACCCGGGGCAGGAGACAGGCAGGGGACGAAGGCAGAGATTCTGGACTTCTTTTGTGCCTTTGTTGCCTCGTGGACCCAAAAGAGAAGCCAATGCTTTCTTTAGAAGGCACCTTTTGAGTAGCCGCTAGTATAGGAATCAACTTGCTAATAGACTGGTTCACTTAAATTAGTTTGTAAAAGGAAATAAAAATGACTCCTGTTAACATGTTTGGCCTATGTTCTATTTGTAGTTTCTGGGCTTTTATGTTTTTAAAGGAAAATAAGACTGAAAGGGGCCCACAGTTAAGAGAAATAACTGTCTACAAGAGCTGGTTTACCTGGTCTACAAGAGCTATTTCTAGCACAGGCTCCAAAGCTACAGAGAAACCCTGT
>JAQHUG010000015.1:4023181-4073838 GCA_028555095.1 Dicrostonyx torquatus
CTTACAGGAGAAAGAAAATGATCAAGAATACACATTTTGTCACAAAAACTGACATAAGCAATAATAAAAGAAAATGGTTTGTTCAGCCAGTGACACGGAAAATGTTTAGTATGCATGGACATTTGTGAATCTATATATAAGAGAAGCTGGACTAAAACTGTGTGTATGTTTAATTTGTTTTCAAACAAAGTCTCACTGTATATCCCAAACTGGTCTCAAATTAGCATCCTTTCTGCCTCAGTTTCCTGAATGCTGGGACCACCACACCCATCAGAAATACACTGCTGAACACTTTCCATGCCATATAGTAGGCTAGCCGCTTGATCTTTCTGCCATACTTTATTTAACCAGTCCAATCAGTTTAATTTACCATTATCTCTTTGAATTACTCAATTTGCTTCTCCATCTTATAAAATGTTCCAATTCTATTTGATGAAAATATTTAAATCAAACACTCTTAATGAACACTCCCAGAAACAATCATATTATCTGAAAATTATAAAGGATTTTTTCAAATTAGTGAAAAAATTCACTTCTAACATTAAATGCACTTAAAATATTAACAAAGATAAAATGGTTTACATACCCAAAAGCTGAAAAGGAAAAGAGCTCACCTTGTGAAAAGAGAACAGGGTGAATTTTAAAGCCTCCTCCATTCTTCAATCGTTGAGGCAGTTGCTCAAAATGGTAGCGATCAATGTAGAAGTAAACTTTCAGGGCCTGGCGGCTTCCTTCCACTTGGTATGTAAGAGGGATATCTGAAGTGACATTAAATGCCGTATTACTTCCTGAAGTCAAGGATATGCTGGACAGTACATTTGGATTATGTCAGTAATATGTTAAAGTAATACATTAAGAGTGTTTCATAGTGTAAACCCTTCAAGACATGCCAATGACCAGGCTCTCACCCTCACCCCCCAACCCCCACCAGACTACTCTTAATGGCCATGAAGTTCTTTACAGCCCCTGGAGATGTAGGTAGCCAAGGGGGAAAAAAAAGCCCAAGACCAGGCCACAAAATCCCACAAATCCCTGAGTTTGCCCAAAGATCAGTTCACAAAACCCCACCAACTCAGGCCACCATGGAAAGCTATGCCCCACAAGAAACCCTAGACTGCCTGCCTCTTGCTCAGTTCTTAGCTGCTTCTTTTCTAAGCAGAGCCAACCACCATCTTGTGTCTTTCCCAATCAATCTCTTGTGTAGGGTTTGCTGTGTGTTGTGACTTTTTGGTATTCCTTGACTCCTGACTGCCAGGATGTCTTTTCCCTCAGAGCTGCAACACTTGCATTAGGGAACCTTTCTGCTCAGAGCGGGAATGTTTATACTGGCCATTAGGCCCACACGGCACACGATGCGCCGTTCCATCAAAGAGTACCAAATCAGAGTTCCGCCAGCTAAAGAAAGGGGTTTATTACAGAACTGAGTATCAGATTCTGTAATGGGGAACTTGGTTACACTCTGACACACCAGATGTCTCACGTAACTAAACGAGCATCTCTCAGGGCAGCTGCCTCATTCATAAGTAGTCAAAATGAGCCCACGGAGCACACTCCTTAAGTAGTATGTGAGAAAAAGGACTGCACAGCAACCATTAGCAAAGTGAGCACAGGTTTTGTCAGCTCTGCCCCTGAGCATTACATTAAAGTGAACCATGTTCTGTTGAGGATACCTTATGGTCATTAGAAATTATCTTTCCAAATTCTTGCAGCTACTTTAAAATACTCTAAAATTAATGGCTTTTTAATAAAAAAAAATCAGCAAACCTGATTGGCTAAAATGCTGCAGGAACATTTCATAGTGCAACTGTAAGTCATTTTTCTTCTATGCAAATCACAATATTTCTACCCCATTAAAAAAGAATATGAAATCATTCTGAAAATACTCAAATTAGAACACTCTTACTAGCTAGTTAAAAATTAAGAGCAAGACATAGCAGGTACTTAATGCATCTTCCTGAGTCAACATTAGCACTTCAAACTGCCTTCCTGGAGCTGATATAGAGGTCAAGTTCAAAAGCCATTTACCACACAAATGACAACCTCCCTCTTTATATTGTATATCTAGGCAAAGAAGCTATGGCAGCGTGCTCACAAGCTTCCCTTACACCACCTTATAATGCTTATTTTATTTCTGTAACTTTTCATAGAGAGACATTAATGGTTTAATTTAGAAACTAGAAAAATAAGTTTCTGAACTGAAGATTTAGAGCAAAGCCCTTTTCATAATTGGAAATTTTTTTATTTTTGGTTGTTCTAAACAACATTAAGAAAAAAAAATCATGGTGGTTTACACACGTAGAGGAAGACTGTAGAGTTCAAGCCTAGGCTGTGTAACAGAGAAAGAGAAGAGGGAAGATGGAGAGAGGTAGATAGAGAGTTAAATAGAGAGACACAGAGATAGACAGATGACGGACACACAGACAGAAGGAAGAAAATAAATTTATGCCTGCTCAATATTTATATATTTTACTTTCTTCATATACTATCATATATGTCCACGTTTATTAAACTGTATGCATTTAGTCTTTGTCATCAAGGTAGTAAAGTTATGTCAAGTGGATAATGTTATTGAAAGGATGACAATGATGTCATAGACAGCTATATTTTAATCTGACATAAAGCAAAGGTAAAAGGGAATTAAGGAGGTAAAATGCCCTAAGAATTAGAACAACTTGTTTACAGTGAAGTAATAAAAACTCAAGACTACTTGAAAGGATGAAAACAGTTTTCCTGTGCACAATTCTCATGGACACAGGAATTACCCAAGAATCGCCAAGCAAATCTAGTAAACAATCATATAGCACTATTAAGTGGGATTTACACAAGGTATGCAAAATAAATTAATGTAATCCATCATATGCATTGACAAAAAATAAAAATAAAGACCACCTACCTAATCCTGACAGCATACAGGAAAAGCATTTAACAAAATATAACATGAACTCATGAAAAAAATGTTTCCAGTCACTAGGTAAAAAAATGGACTTCCACCATGTGATAAAATAAATATAAAGCTATTGATAACATTGTATTTAATTGTAAGAAACTACGACTGCCCATTAAATCAGGAGCTGCTCCTTTTCAATGATGCACTAGCAGTTCCCACGAAGACAGCTATAGAGGACTTGAAAACACTCATGAAGAGAGGAGCAAACTTTTGTTTACAGATAAGATGTTCAAAGATGGGAGACAAGTCTGAGATCAACAACATTCTCTTGAGACTAATATATGGATATATCAAGGATGCAAGTGATAAAGTTAATATACAAAATCCAACTATTTCCCTGTATATCAGCAATAAACAAACGAAATAGAAAGTTAAAAACACACTACCATTTGTACTAGCCACCTCTGAAATGAAATACATATAAATATACT
The DNA here is from genome assembly GCA_028555095.1 of Dicrostonyx torquatus. Classification (NCBI taxonomy): domain Eukaryota; kingdom Metazoa; phylum Chordata; class Mammalia; order Rodentia; family Cricetidae; genus Dicrostonyx; species Dicrostonyx torquatus. The sequence continues at coordinate 4,026,560 of JAQHUG010000015.1, forward strand.
AAAATATGTACAATATTTATGTGAGAAAAATAAAATTTCTGACAAATACCAAACAAAAACAAATTAAAAAATAAATAAATGGGAAACTAGTCTATGTTCATGGTTAAGAGGAGCCCATGTTGTCAAGATGTTATTTATTCCTGATTTGATAGATGGCTTTCATGAAAATTCTTCAAATTCCAAGATATTCATGGATATCAACAAAATGATTCCAAAGTTCACACAATGAGGAAAGAGACTGAGAACAACTAATACAGAGCTGAGGAAGAAAAGTAGAAGACAGGGACTGTGCGACTCCATGTCCCACTCCACAGGTACAGACAATTAAGACAATGTGCAGCTGGACAAAGAATAGACAGCTGCAGAATGGAACCCCAGTCTAGAAATGTGTGAACTATTCCCATGCGAGTCTCTGATTTATCCTGACAAAGGAGCTTTTCATTCCCCTGGCTTTGAAACAATTGGGCATGTACACATAAAAAGAATCTTGACATAGTGCTCATCCATTCATAAGATTAATTCAAAGTAGGTAAAAAACTGAACTAGAAAGTATGAAACTATGTAACTCCTAGAAGATAGCATAGGAGAAAGCCATGACCATGGATGATGCCATCTTAGAAATAACACTAAAGGCACAGCCAATAAAAACAATCCTGTTATCTAGATTGCAGTAACACTAAATCTGAGCTCTATGGAAGATGAGGCCAGCACAACGTGACGATGAGCATGCAGCTAGGAGAAAGGATCTGTCAATGACACAACGGATAAAGAAAGGACTAGCTCTCAACACAAGGAGCTCTGCAAACACAAAATAAGGAAACTATAAAACTGTTTTTAAACACATACAATAACACAGAACTGAAATCCACCACTGTTTTTCTTGCAGAAAGCCATCTTCTATGGAAAACAAATTTATTTTGAGAGGAATGTAAGTGATCAACAGCTTGGAACCATCAAGCTGAGTGAGGGAACTTCTTATGGCAACTCACCCCAGAAAACAGCCATGACGGCTTTATCCCTGAAGATACGACACCAGATCAATGAATGGGATATGTGGATTTATAAGTAAGTTTTGCTTTAAAAATTGATACTTTAGCCTGTTTGGATTGCCTCTCTCTAAGCCTTTCCAAGTCTTTGTCTTTCTTCATATCTATTTAAACTGCCATTATGGGATATTTTCTGTAGTCAGTTGTGAAAAGGTCACATCATTCTCTTGGTTTATGCATTTTATTTCATCATATGGTCTATCTACTACCTCTGTAGTCAATTCATCATTATGTCTCATCTTGACCATCAACATCATGGACCCATGTCTATTTCATCCATTATGGTACCCACAGCTCCAGACCCAATAGTTGACCCATATGAAGACACTGGGGTTTACAAGTACTCACTCTTCTAATAACCACCTTAAGATTAGCAGTATCATGATTATAAATGAGATGTTTTGTCTTTACTTGCCCAAAAGCAAGTGTAAGGGAATGGTTTCAAATATTGATTACAATTATGTAACACTTAAGGATTTCAACATATTGTCTTATTTAAACCACCCAACTCTGAGCTGGGAAAAACCTAATGTTTTCATTGGCACACTGATAGATGAGAATGGATTCAGAATTTGAATTCAGGTTCTAGATAAAAGTGATTGGTTTCTTCTAGTTGATGCTTCCTTCTCTCTGCACTCTGTCCTCTCTCCATGGCATGCAGCCAACCTGTCTCTATACCAGCCATGCAGCCTTTATTAGCCATCCTTACATGTCTGCTCCTACACAGATGGAGAGAGGAAACTACCTGCCATAAATTCGAACAAGCTATAACTTTCTTCTACCACTTAAGTAAGACTTGATGGGCCTTCTCACAAGAGAACTCTCTCCTATCATCATTTTGGATTTGCTTGGAAAGTCACTGTTAGATCATGGCCTAGCCTTTTAAGAAGAAACCAGATCCCACAGTCTGGAAAACAGAATGGATGCACACTGCAGCTCTCCTTGGGACAAAGCTAAGAAGCGCTTCTGTTTATGGTTTTATTGATTTTATGGTTTATGGATTTATCTGATTTATGATTCTAACTAGTATCTGGTTCCTACACATATTGACTGAGGTTTCTGTCCTGCCCAGTTCCTGCAGTCTTTAAGTCCCAAAGAAATCACACAGAGGTCTACATTAATTATAAACTATTTGGCCTAGTATCTTACACTTCTTATTAACTCTTATAATGTATATTAGCCCAGAATTCTTGTCTGTGTTAGCCACGTGACTTGATACCTTTTTTGGTGAGGCAGTCACATCTTGCTATCTTGCTTCCTCTAGGGCTGGATCACAACTGCAGACTGAGCTTTCCTTTTCCCAGAATTCTCCTGTTCTCATTGCCCCACCTCTAATTCCTGCCTGGTTGCCCCGCATATACTTCCTGCCTGGCTACTGGCCAATCAGCATTTTACTAAAAAAAAAAAAATTAAAAAAAAAAAAGACCATTGTCCCACAGCACTTCCCCACTTTTTATAAAGCAATAATTCTGAATCTAATATCCTTTGTTTAGCTTTTTGCCTGATCATTATTCATAGCAACGTGTAACCAACTTCTAAACAAAGGAAAATATCCATAGTACATTTTGGGGGAACTTGTTTGTAGTTTTCTAGTCTATTTCCTGCTAATTGGGAATGCTGTTAATCAGATATCATGGTGTATCCTGTGTGCTAGATTCATCTCAGTCAGCATCCACACTCTTTGTCAAGTATGCTAATCCAGACTAAACTGCATGGTGTATAACTTTCCACCAGTCCCCAAAACTTAAAAGCCAGCTATTGCCCTTTGTTCTGGGTAACCTTTGTACTGGTTATTCTGAAGGCTCCTCTGTTCTTGCCAAACCATGTCTCTTATGGTGGCTTCTTCTTTCTTCTTCTCCTCACTGTGACTGGCTAGCCTCAGACATACTATGTGAATGAGGCTTGGAAGAACTCACAGAAATGTCCCTCCCTCTCTAGAGCTCTCCCCCTATAGCACTTGGGTCAAAGTGTGTACCTGACTAAACAATCGCTAAATGAAGCTCTTGTCAATTTTATGAGGAAGTTTCTCCTTCCTTTAAGGTCAATGATACGTTGTTTTAATGCTATTGTACCCTTCTAAACAATGCCCTCCCTCTCAAGGTTCAGTCATGGTGTTCAGGCTTCTTCTCCTAATACTCTTCATTTCTGAATGGCTATGTGTCAACCTCTTTCCCAAATGCACAATGACTGCTCTTTATTTTTATGCTTAATGGTGGAGTCATGTGGCATTGAAATTGGTGTTTTACTAGAGAATTATCTTCAGAAGTCCAGGCTATGCCCCCCCAAAAAGCATAAAGTATATTGCTAAACACCACCATCATGAGTGCTTTGTCATGAGCACAGCCATATTTAAATTCTAACTTTTTCTTGGAGGATTACAATACTTTTAACATTTGGAATGTGCCCAAGACATCAATGTCTTCCACTGTGGATTAAAAAAAAAATCAGTCACAGAGCTCATCATTGTGGTTCCCCTGCTTACTCGATTGTCAAAAATGTCACTTTGAAAGCACAGAAGACAACAAATGCTGATGAGAGCTTATAGCCCCTCAAGCAGCATTTTAGAGAATGAACAGCATTAGGTAACATCACAGAATTGTTTTCTCAGCTTTCAGCAAAACTATGCTTACTGTCTACAAGCAAAACTAAATGTCCTCCTGTACATGCAAGTAGAAACCTCCTAATTTATCTAAAATTTTGTTTTTAATCAAAATTTACATTTTGCCAGAATACAATTGTGTCTTGGGTATCAGTAACTTACACTTTCATATTCTTGGTCTTTTGTTTATAAGTGGAAATGAACATTAATGACAATTCTATCTTTCCTTCCTTCATAAATTAACAGAAATAGTATTGATATTTTAATTTTACTATCCCCGCAGATTCCCTTACATCCAGGTCACTGTGATTTCTCTCTTAGGTCACTCCAGAGCTTCTAACGTGGTCTATGTGTTTCTTCCCATCCTCAGAATGGTATATATATAAAACACAACAGACAGAGGCATCTCTTTGGCTATGTAAACCAGGTCTTGCTGTTCACTTGGAACCCGGAACATGGAGGTAGCTCAATGGCAGGAAGCCCTACAAGGTCCTGTCTCCTATGTGATCTTGTACTCTGTTCTCTTCGCTTGCTCTACCATGGCCAAGAAGGGCTGGCTTGTTGCTCTGAGAACATGTCTCACAACCTCTGCCTGAGAGCTGAAGAAACCTGACACACTCTCCTCCCACTATCTGTGTGACTCTCAGCCCTACAGAGGCCTGCTCTCCTAGACCAGAGGCCCTCCCCATGCTATTAACAGCACCGTTTCCTCTGCTCCTTCATTTTCATATTCTGAGCTACTTTATTGTTACTTTTAACTTTACAAATTAACCTGTTTTTCTAACCTGTCATTTTCTTTTCTCACCTCAATTTATAACCCACAGAAGACACCATCTGCTCAATACTCTTTTGAACCTGATACTCAGAATAGTTCTGGCAAGAAGTAAGCATTCAAATGAAGTTTTAGATGAGACAACTGAAGGAATGATTATCATTTCATCAAGCCACAGATTTGAAGTACGCACTGATTGAGCCTCTATCAATCATACTAGCCACTGGGAAGGGTCATAAGAACACCTCCCGTCTCTGAAGACACTTATATCTTCTATTAAAATACACAGGATCCAAACACTTGTGAAAAACAAGAGGCACACAAAACTGTTTTCAAAGATAAACTGTAGATTTCTTGGACTGGTAGACATCTTATTGTTAAACATTTATACAAAATTGAAATCAAAGAAAAATAATGGTAATTTGCAAAATTTAAAGACACGAACATTAATCCATGGGTTCAATGTGTAACAAGTACTGTTACTTAAGTATGACTTCTAAAATACAGCCTGTCAGCACTAATGTTGGAAAATGGCTAAGGCAAAGAAACTCTTTTCAATCACTCAACTCATGTAACTCTATGCAAATCAAAAGATGGCATCATCCGCCACCAGAAGCATTCTGTGGACACGTGGTTACTCACTTGCAACCAGGGGCTCCTCTTCTGACGGTTTGAAGAAAAAGGAAACTTTTTCCAAATCAAATAGCGCTACCAGTGTATCCTCTAGCATGGCTTGTTCATCTTTCTACAATGAAAGAAAAGACTCTGTAAGATGACCAATGATGCGCTGTCAGATCCCATGGCACAATATGCAAACAAGAATCCCTTCACTTCTGTTTTATTTCATAGAAAACATTAATGCCAACACATTCCTGAAAACACCCTGTCCAAAATGAAATCAAGAAGTCCTACATAGTGACATGTTCCTTGTATGGTTTTATTGTTTTCTGATTTTGTATTTTTTTCAATATTTAAATGATTATATACATAATATTCAATCTATCTTAGAGATAGAATCTAATCATAATGAGCTCATTTAAAAATAATATATGCTTTTGGCCTCATACTTCTAAAAGCTCACAAAGTAACAGCTAGGAAGCAAAAAAGTCTTTATTTTTTAAGTTAAAAGCAAATTAAATCACAATCATCCTGTTATAATAATTTATACATTGTTCAATTACTACTTATTAATACCATGGTAAAAACAGTTTCCACATACAGATACGCTTGTCTTCCAAAGAGATTACATACAAATACCATGCTCACTTGACCAGCTTTGGGAGGTCCTTAGCCCGGCATATGAATAAGCAATCCAATTCATGTCAACCACTTCTATAATGAGATTTCCCATGCATAAAACAACAACGTTTGAAAAGCTCTACACTCATCCTGCTTCAACTTCCAGAAAGCTCTGAGCAACTTGTTGAAGTGTATGAAGCATGTTAAACTTGTTTGAAAGGATAATTCATGTTATTAAGAAAACAAGTGCTGGGGCTGGAGAGATGGCTCAGTGCTGAAGAGCACTGGCTGCTCTTCCAAAGGACCCAGGTTCAATTCCCTGCACCCACATGACAGCTCACTACTGTCTGTAGCTTAGTTACAGAGGATCCAACACCCTCACACAGACATACATTCAGGTAAAACATCAAGCACATAAATTAAAAACAAATAAATCATTTTTTAAAAAACGAAAGCAAGTGATATATTAAGAGATAACTTCTATGTGTAAGGTTAATTGTGTCATCATTTTGAGCCTAAGTACTCTGTAGAGAGTGTAGTAATGGCTATAAGAAGGCCGGAAGTGAGCACCAGGAAGATGATGTCACTGGAATATGCACACGAGTGTGTAAGTACATATAAGCCCACAGAGGCCAGAGCGGATGCCACGTGTTCTGCTCTCTCACTTTTCACCTTTGAGTCAAGGTCTCTTTACTGAATCTGGAGCTCTGGAGCTCACTCAAGTAGCAAGTCTGAGCTCACCTAACTAGCAAGTTCTAGAGACCTTCCTTCCTATCTCTCCCCCACTTCAGAATTAGAGTTACCGGCATGCAAGGGGGCACAAGCAGTTTTGTTGTTGGTTATTTGGTTGGTTGGTTTTGGTTTCGGCTTCCATGTGAAATGTGGGTGCTGAGAATTCCAACTCAGGTCCTCAGGCCTACATAGCAGGAGCTCTCACCCACTGAACCATCTCCCAAAGCCCTAAACTCCTGTGGAAGTAGTAGGCAAAGTACCTACTGCCTGGAAGTTTACAGCAGGACTGAAAAACATCACCACTTTTTTTTGCTGTCAAGTAGAGTTCGGAGAAATGCTGCAAGCATCTCAGTGTCAGAACACTGCAGTGTGAGCCACACTGTTTCAGGGACTGTGACAGAACCAGCTAACAGCTGGCTGTGACTCGAGTTCCAAGAAGCACAGTGCTGGGTGGCTGCGGCTTTCAGAGAGCCACGGTCACTTTGTTTGATTACTTTTAATTGGTTGTAATTTAATTACAACATTTCTCTCTTCCTTTCCTTGCTCTCAACCCTTCACACTCTCCTTCAAACTCATGGCCTCCTTACTCCGTAATTATTATTGTGTGCATATGTACATACATATATACTAACTATAAACTGCTTGGTCCATTTGATGTTACTTGTATGTGTGTTTTCAGGACTTTGTGCTCTCAATACAGATTTTTTTTTTCCTAGTAAACTCTGATTGAAAAACCAATTACTGAAATAAATTTAAAGGTTTCACAAGGCCGGTTTTTAAGAAGAGCACAATTTCGTTGAGATACATAACTCACAGAATATGGAATTCACTCAGGCAAAATACGCAGCTCAGCATCCCTAATGTCTGTTGCGCTGAGCCTCTCCTGTCATCATCTAATTGTGGAGTCTTCTCATCACCTCCGGAGGAAACCAGCATCATTAGGCATTCTCCCCGGGGCATCTTACCTAAGCGCTTAGCTCCAGGCAATCAGATGTCTCCTTTGATACCTGAAATGTATCCATTCGGTATGTTTTATCACAGTAGAAATAAACCTCATTCTTGGTTGCCAGGCGAGTTTCCTTAAGATGTGCTTCCAGGATTTCTGTACAATCTAGCACTCATCAGTACTACAAACCGGCTATGCCGGTAAGATTTTTACTGTATGAGACACAGCACTTAACTTATCCAGTCATCCACTGACAAACACCTGAGCTGCTGACAGTCTTCAGGTATTTTGAATAACACCACCGATAGGAGTATTTGTCACAAGTTCTTAAGTGAGTGGAAGCTGGGGTTTCCGCTGGGCAGTAACCTAAGGACTAGAATTTCAGGAATACAGAAACTATGTCTAATGTCTTGAAGGACTGGTAAGCTGGTTTCCAAACACACTGTGTTATTTTACATCCTGTGACTCGTTACAGAGTAGAATTTCTACAGATCCTCACCGCAGTTGTTATCGTAGAGGGCTCGTTTTTGGACTTTGCGCCCCATTTCTCTAATGGCAGCTGGCATTGTTTATCTGCCATGTGCTTAGTGGCTACTTTACATCTTCTAAGGAAGTAGCTACTCAAATCCTTTCCCCACTTTTAAAGTAGGTCATTTAAAAAATTACTATTGAGTTTTGAGCATTCTTTATACATTCAAATCTATGCAATTTATTGCCTCTATGATTTGTAAACATTTTTCCTAATCCTGGAGAATTCAAACAAAATTAAGCTTAAAGTCCAAGCAGCAGAAATTGATTAGATATCAGAAACTTTAAATAAAGAGGATAAAATAGAAATGCATTTATTCACTCACTCAATCAGCAAACACTGCTACTATGTTAGGAAGTAGCCTGACTATCATATATAGTTCACATTGGAAGTATGCTATGGTTTTTGTTTTTAAACACTTTGCCTAGTGTCTTACTTTAAATTAACCAAACATGTAATTTGCTGCCCACATGGAGTGCATAGACCTTTTTTAAAAATAATCTACTTCTGTATCTCTTAGCTACACTGGGAAGGATGCTTATAATTCCAGAATCTTCCATGAATGTGCAGTACAGCAATCACCTCCATAAACAACAGTATTAAAATGCTATTTCAATATATTAATGCCTCTGTTTGTTTTAAAACTGCTACTTGGTAGCTCTACATTATCCATCTGTACTTTAGCAGACGAAACAGACTCTCATGTTCAAAGTCAGAATTCCATTTAATGAGCTTCAAAATGTTTATGGACATGATGGCAGACATTTGTGCATTAAGATATCACAAAACTACAGAGAGTCTATGTGAACAACTCCAAAGTTGTCTATATTTCAAGATCCTCTTTTTTCATCTTTATTCATGCTTAAGCAAGGCAGTTTCTACTGCGGTTGTCTCAAGGTCCTTATTGTCAATGAAGAACACTCATTTAAAGGAAGGACTGAAATTATTTAGCACATGCAAATTTCAAACAGATTGCCAGACAGTAGCGGGTCTGTGAAGCTTGCCCCTGATTATTAGCAACAGTGGAAGCTCAATTATCAGGGAAGCAGTTATTTCTGGATTTATAAAATCCCACTTTCCTTCCATGACTTTTTCCAGCCAGGGCTTAAGGATTTAAGAATGACTAACACTGGAGTCCCTCCCCGCTTATACCAGCCAGAGAGAAGAGATAAAATCAGAAAAGATAGAATACATTCCGTATTCTTATTAAAACCTCAATGACCATAGGAATAAACTTCCCTTTAAAACAGCTGAAAAACTATGAAGGAAACAGTGAAGAAGAAATGGCAACTGCTTCATATTGGTCATGTGATCATGGAGGCTACAGCTCACGCAGACCATAGGAGTCAAAAGATTCCTTACCAAATTTGGTGACAGAAGTGACTGGAAGTGGAAAAGAACACCTGCATTTGCAATCTGGTCCAACCACCTTCTGCTGGCTTCCCATGTCTCCATTTCATTTTCCTTGCTGTTGTCAAACATCTGGTTTAAGGCGGCCATGAGCTGCTCAGAGAAGGCACAAACAGTGGCCACAAGACTTTGGCAGAAAACCATGTCTCTCCGGAGCTGTGTTTCACTATCTGATTGAAAAAGAACACAAAGGAAGCTTTCAAATGTTGCAGCAGGCAGGTGTAAGGACACACACTTTTAATCCCAGCACAAATCTCTGTGAGTTCAAGGCCAACCTGGTCTATATGATAAGTTCCAGGACAGCCAGGAATACAGAGAGACCCTGTCTCAAAATTACAATATAGAACAGAAAATGCTGCAGAGGCCACCACCAGCATGGCACAGTAGTAGGGGTACAGTAGTAGCACACGTACTTTGGCACTAACCAAAAGCTTTCTGGATTTAAGATCTACTCAGTGTGAAGGAAACCATGCTGTTACTAGAAACCTAGCCAACAATCCAGAACTAATGAAGTCATGGATCTTGGAGAAGAGCATAAAACCACCACCTTATTAAACCTACACAGCCCGTAACTACATTCTAAATATCCTTATGTCCACAGAGAAGTATAGTATGAAGGAAACTTCTCTTTGCAACAGACAGACCATTACAGAAAATCACAACCAATCAAAATATTGAGCTGTAGGGCTCAGTCCCAGTGGATACATCTATAAAACAAATCCAGCTTGGAAGGCTCAGAAACATTGTGGGAGAAGGAATTGATGTGGGATTCCTTCTGTATGTGTTGCTTTTATTGGTTGATGAATAAAGCTCTTTCAGCCAATGGCTTAGCAGAGCACATCCAGGCTTGAAATCCGAACAAAGATATATGGAGAGAGTAGGCAGAATCAGAGAGATGCCATGCAGCTGTCGAAGGAGACAGACTCTGGAACCTTATGGGCAGACCACAGACTCATGGTGATATATAGATGAATAGAAATGGGTTAATGTAAGATGTAAGAGTGAGGTAGAAATATGCCTAAGCCATTGGGCAAATTTATATATATATATATATAAATATAAAATAAATATATATTTATGTAATTTATATAGTTTCTGTGTGATTATTCAAGTCTGGGTGCCCAGGAAACAAAAGAGCAGTCTTTGTTTACAAGGGATAGAAAGATTATAAGAGCCAGAGAATCAAGGTGTTGTTGTCATATTGTATCTTCGAGCAATGCCAGAAACCACACCCATAAAGTCTCACCAACATGACTGCCTAAACATGAGCTGAACAAAGGCACCAATAAGCATGCCAAAGATGATGGGGGAAACAAATGAGGCCTCAACCTTATGCAAAGAACTATAGACAACTAAGGAATGATGACAATAGGAGAAATAGTCTTTCACATTGAATATCATACCAATTGGCTATCCAGTGCCAAATGGTCAGCCCCCAAAAATGGATATAAGTAACAATATATAGACAGAGAAACTTACATTTATGTATTTAGGAATATATACCTGCAGACACCTATATAAATATGTACATAATAACAACTAATGAAAAAAGAGTCCTTGAATTTGAAAGACAGCAAGGAGTATATAGGAGAGTTTGGAGAGAGGAAAGAGAAGGGGAAAATGATATAATTATAATTACAAAGTGAATATTGCAGAATTAAAACCTTTTTTTTGAGACAAGGTCTCTCTGTGTACCTCTGATTGCCCTGAAACTCACTCTGTAGACCAGGGTGACCTTGACCTCATAGAGACCTACCTGCCTCTGCCTCCTAAATGCTAGAATTAAAGGTATGCAACATTGCACCCAGCTTGAAAATAAACTACTAAGCATATACCAAGGCTAGTGCTTAATTTTCTCATTTAATTTAACAGGGAATAAAGAGTAAATTTGAGTTTCTTTAACAAAAAAATTTAAATATGCTTTTATTAAGATTTAAACATTAGCACATATCAAAAACATTTAAAGAAGTCTCCACCGGTAGACTCCTCTGGCTTGACATGGCCATTGCACACAACAGACTCACAGAAGCTATGAGCACATACACAAGACAGGCATAGATTTAAGCCAGTTCAAAATTCAAGCATGGAGGAGGAAAGGGCTTTCTAGACTCCATCTCTCGCTGACAAGCTACTGGCAACAGATGGCTGTTGGGGGAGAGTGTGACCACTGGTAGGTTCTCTGTGCCCTAGTAGATGACCCTGTGACCATATGCATATGGACAGCAAAATTTGAGTTGGTAGGCTAATAATAATGATAATGATAACAATAAAAGATAAATAATGAAGACATGAAATCAGGGAGAAGATGTGATCAGAATTCCTAGGGAGCTGCAGTAGCGGATGAAGGATTTATATGATCAAGGTAATTAGATGTATATATGAAAATTCCAAAGAATAAAACTTGAAATAAAAAAAATTCCTTCACATACACTGTGATTCTATTTCTACTCATTAATTTATTTTATAAAATCCTGTGGAAAATAAAAAACTTTATTTGTATTTTTACCTTACATGACATAATTTTTATTGGCTAAAAGACTCAAAGTTTAATTGTATAGTTTGTGCTGACAAACAATATTATTAACATTTTTAAAATAATCACCTTTGAAACCTACTCAAATATTAACACAAGTCAAGAAAGCATATTTGCTGACCAACTGCTTGTGCTAGTAAACAAATCTGCACCTTATGAATTACTCATTTAATTTCCTGAGTAGTAAATATGTCTACATTTACAAGACTGGTGATGTCTATATTTCTGCTGATTTGCTAATACATTTAACTTTAGCAAAAATTGATTTTCATATGTTTAGTAGAGGTACTATTGGACTATGAGTGGATTTGGGTTAACTGACTTTGAAGATATTATTTTTCTGTGGCCTGACTCTGCAGGCCTTGCTTATAAATGAATGATGAACATCCAGAGTTCACTTGTTTATAAAAAATAAAAATAAAGAAGAACTTCAGCAGGCATCTTAACAGCTGTGCCCAGCTTCTAGCAAAAGAATGATCTATGTGACAGCTTGCTAATTTGGTAGAGTAAGATTTTTCTTGTAGTAGGAATATATTTCATAATCTTTTTGTTCCTATAGACTCAATTTCCTTTCAATACTTCAGCTCCTACTAGACTCACAAACACCTAACAAATTCAAAACTTCACATAATCTTGGCTATTTACAAGCCTAAGTACCCTAATTTACTATTCAAAAAAGACCACAGAAGGAGAAAGATACATATAAATATTGACGGGCATTAGACTGACTCAGAGATGGTGGGGGGAGGGGTAAGAGAAGCAAGCAAAGACATGAAAACAAAGACTTATCAGACTGGGAATGGTAGTCAATACTTATTCCAGCTGACATTCCAGCCCACAGCTGTCTTGATGGGGAGAAGCATTCTTATCTACATAGGAACTCCCACACAGGCTGTCTCATCCCAAGTGGTCAGCCATGGATACATGTACAAACAAGCCAATCTAAATTGACTCAGTAGGTTATATATACATGTGTTTGTATGTTGTATGCATATGTATATGCATGCAGCAATAAATATGCAAGAAAAGACCATGAATTTTGAAGGGGTACACTGGAGTTGGAAGAGGGAGCAGAGGGAGTGATGTAGTGCTCATGCACTCATGCATAAAGTTCTTACACACACACACACACACACACACACACACACACACACACACACTCACACTATTTAAAAAGCCCTAAAGGCCCCAAACCAGAGAAATAAATTTTATCTTTGACTTCTAATAAATATGGAACATTTCCAAAAGATTAAGAAAAAGGGTTAAGTAAAACATTCAGCAGATATGGACTATTGTTTTCTAATGGAAAACATAATTTCACAGTCAAAATGATGGCATAATTTGCCTATTGTTTAAATGTCATCCCATGCATAAAAGGGAAGAGATAGTGAAAAAAATCACAAAAAAGCCCATAGATAGAAGAGAAAAATAAAAATAAGATAAAAAGAAGTTTCTGCCAGCTCGCTGTGATGTCACCTGCCTGTAATTCCAATCCACAGGAGGCTGAGCCAGGAGGACCCAGTTGGGGATGATGTCACCTGCCTCTAATCCTGGCCCACAGGAGGCTGAGCCAGGAGGATTAATAGTAAAAGACAAGCTTGGGCCATATCCTGAAGTTTGAGGCATCTTGGGCTACATGAGACCCTATCTCATAACAAACACGCAAGCACACATAAACATCACAACTCTCTGATGCCCATCTGAACACTGAAGACAGCTGTGCAGTCCAGGATGACTTTTGGAACTGGTGAAACTGAATTTGAAATTCCAAAATGCCTTTTGCTGTTTCTTAAATTTACTTACTGAGAAGCATTTTTTTGGTGGCCTCTCATGATATCCAAGATCCGAGTTGAATGAATACCATCTACTAGTTATTACTATTCTTCCAAAAACATACTTACTCTCCTTTAAACTACAGAAACAATAATAGTCCCATTGAAATTTTATAAGTATTAATCTATGAAATTTATCTTTAGAATAGTTCAAAAATGTAAATTTTTTGCTGTTGTTACTGTTATTAATCAAAGAACAGTTAACCAAAAGTCACTTCATTTGACTCTACTCATTTATTCATCATCAAAAATTCCAAGTTCAGTAGGCTCTAAAATTGTCACAAATCGCCCCCTACTGTAGTCATGCACTTGTAGTATAATTTTGAGAGTTTTGCCTTCAAAAGGAAAATCCCAAGACAGGTGTGGCAGCATTTCCCTGATATACAAATGTTTGAGCCTGGGGAATCACTTCAGCCAAGGAGTTCAAGGCCTACTTGGAAAACTGAGTGAGAAGTTGGCCTTCTCTCAAATCTTAAACAAGCAAATAAATAAATCGCAAGCCAGTAAAGGTCCTGGCTCCACCGTTGCACTGGAACAGTCTACTGGGTGCCATGGTGCGCAGATAATGCTAGCTCTTACACACCTCTGCAAACGTCTGCTTCTGGAATGCTGGCCACGTCGCCATGCTGTATATGTAAACAAGGACTTCCTGACTGCTAGAGGAGCATTCTACCAAGGGAGCTACTTTCTCAGACCATCGCTTTCTTACAACACCTAGTTGATGGACACTTGTGACAGCTACTGTTTGAGGTAATTGTTGATGACAAAAATAAGCAGTGATTGCTTTGAAAAGGCTAACAACTTACTATCTGTAATTCAGAGTTTGATGAAATGTTAAATTGTCCTTTGTTGTCATTGCCAATTATGTTTCACTCCTACTAAATGTATGGTAGAAGTGATTTAATGTAAGATCTGTAAGATATTTATATAAATCCCTGATCATCAACAACAATTAGATGGTTATATGATAAATTTCATACCCACACAGCAACTATCACCTTTACCACTGCCTTTAAGCTTTCTCCTTGTTTTAGTGAGGGGAGGTATTGGTGTGCAAGTCAGGAGGGACCTGAACCTATGATTCTCCCCCTTCTTTGGCTTCCCGAAAGTGGTGCTGTCTGTGCTTCCATGCTTAGCCTCCTTTTTCTCTTAGTAATTATATGGTTTTAATATGTGTTTATATGTATTTGAAAATGTACTTATAATCAAAAATGACCTTAAACTTTTGTGCCCTTATTAAAACACTTAAATACATTAAAAAAAATCTTTCCAGTACTCTCGAGAAGGCAGGTGTCAGAGCCCCATTTATCTCTCTAGGTGGCAGAAGGCATTGATTTCCTATTTTAAGACCTTTTTGATCATGGCTACATTGCTTCAGACAGTAAAAATAGGGCAGAACATTACCTGAGTATTCAAGGAGAGCCAGTAGTATCCGACACTTCACCTCTGCAGAGAAAGAAAGCACACTTATTAGTTATCCCGTGCTTCTGCAACTCACATGACATTGTATCCTGGTAGTAAAAATTACCATGTTTTTAATATATTAGATAATCAAAATGCCATTTGCTTACCATTCTACTGTTGGCCTTTTGCTTAGTTAAAGATGGAGGGAGGAGGGCCTTGGGCTTCCCATAGGGCAGGGTATCCTGCCCCATCTTAAGGAAGCAGGGGGAGGGCGGTGGGGTAGTGGGGGAGCAGGAGGGCTGGGAACAAGGGGAGTAAATGTAAATTTTTCTTTTAACAATAAAAAAAAGGCTACCAATGGCCCAAGACACTAGAATGTCTTTCAGTTCTGAATTACACAATAGAATACCATTCAAATAGCGCCCAATTCTAGGAAATCCTTGGCTATTTTAGCCTGAATGCTATTCCCGAACATACAAGCTGTGTTGTTAAGCTGTGAAAATAATGTTTGTTTCTATGACTAAAAATTTTAGATAAAAAAAATGCAAGTATATACATTAATATACTCTACTATTCCATCCCACACAGGGCCAATCACAAATACTTGACAGGTATATAATATTTTCATACTTATCACTGTGTCCTTTGGCTTCCAATAGTAAAGAGTGTCTTCTATGTAACAAAGATTATAGGATGGAGAGAAGTTCTATGAATCATTCTGTTTTATGTATTATAGGTGTCAACGAGAGGGGTTTGACTAACTGATCAGAAATGTGGACAATACTCAAAGGACAATGAAGTTTACAAACACAAATGCAAAAAACAAATGTATTTCAGAGGCAAGAAAGTACACTCAACTGAGAACCAACTTATCATGCTCTAACTTTGTGGCATTCAAAAACTTAATAGTTATTAGTCTCAGCTCATTCACAGATGATACTTTATGTATACAAAGGCCTTTGTAGGAAAAATGAACAGGAAATATACTTAAGGTCTTTGCAAGTCTTTTAAGGTGCTGTATCACACACATGAAGAGTGCTATTACTCTATCCTAGAGCTGGCTGCAGCTGATATAGACTCTGCAAAGACAAAACACTTCGTAGAAATTTAAGTTTAGACCAGCAGGGAGAAGAGAAATACGTGAGAAGAGTGCTGGTGAAAAAATATGCCAGAAAGTTAACAACATATTTCATTGTCTCGTTAAGACATTAGGATTGGGCCACAATTATGAAGCTAAAGTGAAAGTTGGCTTATAACATTAGCTTGATGAGTTTAGATTCATCTGGGATCAAGTCACTACCAGGCTCTGGTGCCCAAGAGTGAGCCAAGAATAAGATATGTAGGAGAAAATCTAGAATGGTGTATATGAATCAGAAAACATGGAGAGAAGGATAGAAAATTAGCAGCATTATGAAGGCAAGGTAAGTAAAAAGTGAAAAAAAAAGGCCTTATGATATGAGAAAAATTCAGGCAAGAAGAAAGAAAGAAAGAGAAAGTAAGTTTGTGGTAGAGAAACAGTAGAACTTTTTTTTTTTGAAACAGTAGAACTTTAAAAGAATGATATTTTTAAATGAAAAGGGAGGAGAAAGCATCATCACTTACAAACCATGTGAAACATCTCCTGGAGCGAGAGTGCCCATTAAACTCCCAAGAAACTTAGTAGATTCAGAAAGCTCAGGGGAATTCAAAGCCTTGCAAAGGCCCTCCCATCTGTTGTGTTAACCAGCAGGAGGCTGCTTGAGAGTTGTGTGGTGTAGGAGGGTCCTTCTGTATTTCTGTTGCTTTCATTGCTTGAATAAAGAAACTGCCTCGGCCTTTTGATAGGGCAGCCCTTAGGTGGGCAAAGTAGACAGAACGGAAGGCTGGGAGAAAGAAGGCACTGGGGAAGATGCCATGTTTTTCCAGCCCAAGATGGACTTTGGTTAGAATCTTCCTGATAAGCCATGACCACGTGGTAATACACAGATTACTAGATATGGGTTAAACTAATATGTATAAGAGGTTAAAACTAATGGGCCAGGCAGTGATTTAATTAATACAATTTCCATGTGGTTATTTCAAATGTAAGCTAGCCCAGAGCCAGGTGGTCAGAACAAAGGGCCCATGCTCCTTTCAGGTGCTGAGAACACAGCCCACACCTCTTACTACAGTTGTGCAAGGAATGCACACAGTGATGCAGCCATTTCAAGCTATCACACATGCTGGGGTGGGCTTTCAGGTGAAGCATCCATTGGCCTGTGAGCTACCCCTCATCCAAGGTCCTGTGAGCTACCCCTCATCCAAGCTCTTGTGAGCTACCCCTCACCCATGCTCCTGTGAGTTACCCCTCCCTCATCCATGCTCCTGTGAGCTACTCCTCACCCATGTTCCTGTGAGCTACTCCTCACCCATGTTCCAGTAAGTAGCCTAATAAACCCATTGGTTCACCAAACTGGATTTGGATGAAATCTTGCTTTGCTCTGTTCTTGCCCTATCTGGGATTAAGGGGTGTTTCTTTGTGTCTTCCTAGGAGAAGTCATGTAACACAAATTGGGCATAAATTTAAGGGGATGGTAAAATCAAGCAAACCTACCTTAATTCAGTTGGTAGCATGAGACCACCCTTAGCAGAAAGATTAAGCAGGAGACAATTACTGCTTCTTTGACATATTAACCAATAAGTCCCCCATTGACATGCCTACCTTCTATTATCTGCTCCCTATTATCTGCTCAGCAGGGTATGTGTGGATGAGGAAATCGTCACCTAACACTAGAATGACACTTTGGCAATCCATCTTATGTAAAAGTCAAAGGTCATGATGTTTTGATATCATATTTTGTATAAATCTTAAATCAGACATCAGGAAACATAAGAAATGGTAGCACTCCATTGACATATGTAAAACACAAATTTCTAGCCAAGGATCAAGTTAAATTTTTACGTGTTCATATCTATGGGGCTACATCTGTGACATCACTCCCCACAGTTTGCAAAGTAGGACGAAAATTACATGGCGCCAAACAGAACAAAGTGCTAATGAACTGGGGAGCTTACTTGAGGATGTTCCACATCACAACTGATTTAAAAATAATGGCAGCGTACCCTGTCCCTAGGACAGCCCAGTAGGCTGAAGCAGGAGATGGTAAATAAACTATTGCTTAAAGACTCATTTAACACACAATCTGAGTTTTCACTCAGAAGAACTGCATTTCAAATGAACTTAGAAAAATAGCTAGAACTTAAAAATCTGCAAAATGTCCTTAACCACGCACACTATTGACTGTAAGATTCTTAGAACATATAGCCAGACTAAATCAGTTACTGGTGTCTCATGACCAAGGGTAGTACCAATGTTCACAACATCAATCAATCAAAAGAACAAAGAAATAAACCAACGTTAAGTATGTAAGTATCTACCAACTCTATGACTTCAAAATGTGCCTCGAGGAACAAAGAGTATAAAAAATAATGAGATAATAATGCAAGATTTTCAAATATTTTTTATTGAGTATTTTATCTATGTTAGAAATGTATATGTCAAAGATAAAATACTTTTACTAAAAATGCAGTAAAACAAAGTTTCGGAAATATGTTCACTTCTAATCAATACTGTACTTATTTGAAAAAAGAGTTAAATCTATTTTTATCATTATCAAAACCTCAAAGGATGGTGAGATCATCTGTATGAATTTACAACTTCTAGATGCATTATGCTGAGAGGAATTCTTCTGAGAAAATATGGTTTCTACTCTGCAAAACCTGTGCTTCAGCTCCCTAAAGTGTGTTCAAAACCTACTCATTTTAAAATATTCATAATTTGAGACAATTTTGATTCAGACTTTTAATGAGATGTTATGTTTCCCAGAAAACCACAATACTAAGCCACAAAATTAAAATATAGTCAAGACATCCAGTTACAAATAACAAAACATTTCATCACTGAATAGAATCTGTGATTTATCTGGGGGCCTGTTGTCCGTCCATCCAAATGTCCTCTCTAGTTAACTCGGTGTTCAAAGCTGCTGTATTTGAGTGTATTTCCAATTTACCCTAAAATTGGAGTCACTAGAAGTATGCTAGAATTTTGCTGAATATCATTTATTATAGCTAAGTGACAAATGACTGAGAACTAAAGCCATAAGCATGGGAAGGTCTGCTGTACACATTTCTCAAATTTAGCGCTGTCAATATTTGTGGGAGAAATGATCCTTTGTTGTGACAGACTGTCCTACGTGCAGGAGTAGGCTCAGCAGTTTCCTGACCTCTACTCACCGGGTTGCCAATCGTATACCTGCAGCTGAGACAATCAAAAACATCTCCAGACATTTGACCAAGACCCTACTCTCTAAATTAGAGGTTGTGACAATTTCAGGATGCCATGCAAATAATGTCACGACAGCCAATGACCATCAGTCTAGGCCAAAACTTTAAAAACCAGTAATGCAATGTATGGTGTTAATTAGATTTCCATACGATACACAACAAACATTTTAGGCTTCCTATAGAAATTATTATTATTATATTATAATAATAATAATAAATAATATAATTAATATATTATTATCATATTATTTCAAACTCCAAAGTCTTAAGCTCACATGGTTTCAGTTGTCTATGCACACACCCTACTTCATCCATTCCGAGTGCTCTCCATGATACACTCTGCAGTGCCTGCAGGCTTATTCCTTCTCTAGCTCCTTGTTCCTCGCCCATTTCCTTCCTTTTATTCTATTCTGCATGAGACTCACTGCAGAAAGCAAAGGGGCATTAGCAGACTTTGCTTTTCATACCGACCTTCAACAAATTTCCTGATGTTCTGTGCAAGCGCCCGGACGCCGCTCGGCAGATTCCAAGGGTCCTGTTTGAGGTGAAGCCTTAGTCTTTTTGGGCAACTCAGCTTCGCCTCCATTTCCTGCTGGAATTCTAAACACACAGGGAGAATCTCTCAGAAGACTCAACCAATTCTCAGCTAAGCCCACTGGCTCCGGAATTTGCTGCTTTGGTCCATTTTACTATTCTAGAATATTGTTAATAAATTTTCTTAGTGACATTAAAGCAGAAAGTGTGTTAAATCTAGAAACCAGAGCCCAATGTTATTTTCTTATAGGGATTCCACCCAGGAATTTCTGTACTAAATGCTATTGTAATACAGAAAGAGAAACAGGAGAAGGGGATAGTGCCATGCTCTGAGGTCTGGGACCTACCTGCCAATCCAACACTCCCGAGGCCCTTTCCCCTCCATGGGCTATGACAAGGTAGACCTTACTACAATAGCAACTTAAGTCTTTTGCATCTTTAACATGTATTTTTGGTTTTGCCCCTGAAGGTATCAAATGTTTGAATTTTTCAAAGAAATATAAAAGGTTTATAAAAGTTAATATAGTGATTTTTTAATATTTTCACGTATGATCCAAATAGAAGTGGAGTTTGGAGAATTATGGAACAAAAGCTCAAATTTTTTTTCTTCTGCTGCAATATTTTTGCTTTACTATTTACTTCAAACATACCTTGTAATCCTCGACCTGGTGTGAGATGCTTGGTTTGCTCAAAGGCCCTCACAACAGCTTGTCCTTTCAAGAGGTTGGTTATGGAATCCATCTATCAAGGATAGATTTCTGAGTGTTACAGACATCCCTAATACACAGTATATACTACAGATACATATATATATATATATATATATATAAAATATGTATATGATATATCTTATAAAATACTTTTCTTAAATAAATGTTTTTGAGAACCCACCATGCTGGTGAAACTTATATTTAAGCAAAATATTATAATCAACTCATATTTTCACTTAAACATTTCCAGTTCTTCCTCATAATTTACAATAAATTGATAAAAAATGTACAAAATGAAAATGTACTTCACAAACGAAGTGAAAGCTCAGAACTTTCCAAAAGCACAGAAATACTTTTCAAAATGCTAAAACCTCCAATACTACAAATTTTTATTATGATTACAAAACATTTCACAAAAGTGAAGTCCTAACATGAACAGCCAGGAAATTGTGAAGTTTTTGAAACTAGAAATAACACTAAGTGAGCCGCCAGGAAACATTCAGTCAACCCGCCAATAGTCAAGAGGGTTTCTCCTGTATGTATAGTTATTTCTCTTACATTTGTCATATAGTTTTCTATAAAATACTTGGTAGCCACAAGTACCCTTTAGTTTGGTTGCTGAAGGAACACCTCTTTTAAAGCAAAGGAGGCCAAGAGACAGATTGCATTCCGCTTCCTAGCTCTTTGCATTACATCTCAAAGACTTCTGACCTTTAACCTAGACAAAGTCCCACAACTGCCCCACCACACCTGGCTGAAAATCTGCTCCAGGCAAGTGTGGATCTTGTCCTGTTTATCATGAGATATCCGGATGCTGATAGGAAGTTCATCACCTATATGGAAAAAAAAAAATAAGCCCAAAACCTTCATCTTATTTTTAACATGTGGAAATATTATCTTATTTGATAAAATATGAACAATTTAAAATGAGATCTTAGCCCATATCAGAAAAGGAATTGGATCATGTCTCATACAGCAGAAAAGTCAGTAGGATCATGCTGCTGAAACGGTCCAAAGCAATGCTTCTCACGGGAAGCATAAAGCATCAACATGTATTTTTCCTGACTTCTCTCTCCCAGTAAGGTTCCCTCGGATGTACGTGCCTTCTAAAAAAAATACCTTCAGGCTGAAATGACTTCCCGCGCCTCCACCCAAGCATCCATGCCCAGTGCTTTTGGTAAAAACCTATCATCTCCATTGTACCTATAATCCTTCACTCTGAAGGGTAAGGCCAGAAGCCATACGTTAAATATGACTTTCAAATGTTCTCTTCTTATAACTGGCATTTGGAAACTAGCTTTACAGTCACAATGCAATACAGTGGCCACTGAGAATGACTAATGAAATTGAAAATGCACATGGATCAAAGACATTAATGCCCCCTTTATAGGCACCTGTGACATTGCCAGCATCCAAGAGCACAGCTGTCTACCACACCCACCTGAGTCCATCTCATCACTGTGGAAGTAGGAGCTGCACTGGCTGCTGCAGATGCTCGTGAAGGAGGCAATAGAGTTCCTGTTGCTATTGCAGTCACTGCAAGAAAGAGCCACATGTTGCTTTAAGAATATGCTTGCCCGGTTTGTACTCCAGTGTGATGGCAAGACAGAGGAGTGAGGGCCGACTGTGAGCAGAGCTATCACAGGGAGAGAACGTCATATTGAAAGTCATTGCTTTGTGGGCTACTTAAAATTACAGTAAAAAAGAATGCTTGCATCCTCCTGTTACTTCTCACCACATAAATTTATGCCACAGACATATTTATCAGTGTGTTCTATATAACGTTAAGAAGCCATGAAGCGAGACCCCTGGTTGCCAAGGTGAATATCTATCCTAACTCCATGGACCTCTGCATCTTCATGTATTAAATGAAGCGACTATCAGAATCTGCCACTCAAGGTGGCCATAGGGGATTATTTTAAATTCTCCGGCTAAAAATACGCAGCTGTTAGTTACTAGTTTGGGATAACCTTACCTGACCAGAATAATTTTGATACAGTTAACACTGACACAATGTTTTTCACTGAAAATACTGTAGGCAAGAGTGAACTTTTCCTTCAACTAATGTAAGGTAAAGCAGAGATGCTGAAGCTGCACACACATGTATGGGGCCGGTTGTGAAAGTGCTAGGTGAGAATCCTGCAGACAGGTTCCAGTGATGGAACCCCTCAGAGGAGCCCCTGAGCAGTGCTGGGCGAACGGCTTGCCCCAAATCCTGAAGCTGCAATGTAACACCTGAGTACCTCAAAATGTGACCAAATTGAAGGAGATAGTCTTCGAAAGGTCATTTTAAGGGGTTCTTAATCCAGTATGAGAGATCACATGAGGAGACACTTGTGGGAAAATGAGAAGTGAAGGTCTGGAGCACCCTTCCTTCACTGTCCTCAGAGGGAACCAACACAGCCAACATCCTGGTCAGGCTTTCGGGTGCCAGAGCTACAGTACAAATTCTGTCATCCAAGTCAGCCGGTCAGGGCACTTTACACTATCGGTCATGGCTAAGTACTACAGAAACAGCCCCCAGAGGGGAACAAGCACAAAACTGGGCATGGGAAGTGCAATATGTAGAAAAGACAAGGGAAGCAGGGCCAAAAGGACTGCTCTTTGCTAGCTAATAAACCACAGTCACAAGGACGGTTACACAATCAGTCTGTAAGAACAACTCTTGCACCACAGGGCCACACTGCTGGAGGGAAGAAATAATCCAGATGGTTAATGAGAACAATTTTAAAGACAATGCTGTCCTGCTTGAACTAGTGGTAATTTTGAAACAGCAACAAACAAAATCTACCATCAATATTCATTTTCAAGACCTTTGAAGAGAACATGAAATCTCACTTGAATTTGCTGATGAAAGGAGAGGAATTTCATTTCAAAGAATGGCTCACCTGTAAGAGTCTCTGTTGCTGACGGTGTCGTGGCCTGAGTCCTCTTGCTCATCCCCAGCTATGTTGAAGCAGACACGTTTGCTGTTTCTCTCTCCCTTGTCATTGTCGCTGTCGCTTGGTAGCACACACTCTGTTGTCTTACGCTCCAACTTAGGGGAATACGTTATCGAAGACAGAAGGCTGCACAATGTGACACGTTTAAAGAACATAAGTGCGTGTTTTGAAACTAGCTCAAACAGATAACTCTTTCATTTGTTAAATGTGATAGGCTTACAAATATTTCCAGAACGCGTCTGTGTTTCAGCCCAAATAAATAGTATCTGTGTAAAGAGTGTGTCATAGAATGTCTGGTTTTACTGCTCAGAAGGAACAGCACCAATCAAACACAAAGGCTGTATTCGATCCTGCATCAGCACCAATCATCAAACACAAAGGCTGTATTCGATCCTGCACCAGCACCAATCAAACACAAAGGCTGTATCCGATCCTGCATCAGCACCAATCATCAAACACAAAGGCTGTATTCAATCCTGCATCAGCCACTGAGCTTTGTCATCAGTACTGCCCATCATGGAGGATGAAAATAAGAAGCACCTAGCCCTTGTGGCTGCATTGGGAATAATATGGGAGTGACATTTCTGGTGCGTAACACTTGCCGTTAGTACCACTAGCATTACAGTGTTGTTATTTCCTCTAAATTGAAATAGTCCCTTCTGGAGGACTCCTAAGTCTCAGTTAAGGAAACTGAGTAGGTTCAGAAAGGTCTCCCAAGCTAACAATTCACAAGGTCTTTGTGAAGGCTATAAAATCAGCCAAGCAGAGTTGGAGAGAGAATACTCTTCAATGAGGCTGTTTCCAAGCTTCGGGCAGTTCCAAGGATGCAGCTTTTGGGAGTCATCACCCCATGCCAGGATGGGCCTTTCAGTGATGCAGCTGGAATCACCCATGCTCGTATACACTACTTTCTTGCATACACTCCCTTAAGGAGCCCCCATAAATTTGCTCTTTATCAAGCTAGACTTGAGAGGAATCAGCTCTTTGGTATGGCATTAGTGCCATATTGGGACTTCTAATGCTGGTTCCTGCCTCACCGGGAAAGGGCATGCAATGAACTAGCAACCACAAGCATTAACCAACTTTTAACATCCTCCCTGGCTCATCCTTCTACCCCAAAAGTCCAGGCTACCACTCTGACTTCTGCCTCTAGCATTATCTATTTGATAGAGGTAATCCACACCATTAATCTCTACTGTCTGTTTTAACAGGCAGGAGCCCTGCATGTATTAACTTAAAGATACTGAGCAGGGTGACTGTCAACATAAGGCTAAAAGGAGGCAGAGGCCACTTGCACTGGCAAGCCAGTCAGGATGAATTGTTCAAGGCTGCCCAAAGAGTTTTCTTCACGTGAGCTCAAGGGTATAATGCCTTGAGTTGGTGTAAACCTGATGAAGACTGAGTAGTTGCAATTCTAAGGCTGGAAGTTTGAGTATGTGACACTTCTGACAGGACCATCTAACTTAAAATTACACAAACGTGAACGTGGATTTTATTATCAAATAGCATGCTACAAACTTGCAAGATGAATTTAAACTATACCTGAACTAATGGTCTATAGATGATTTCTTTAACTAATAATTATGGTCATAAATATAAAATATCTATGGCACTGAGTTCCAACCAACTCATTTGTTCCTAACAATACAAACACTCCTTTTTGTGTATTTCAAGACAACAGCGCCCATACCTCTTATACATATTTTACATGAATGTTGTACATTGAGTAAATCCAAAGTAAGGGATTTCACCTGTTAAAAACATGTTTTGTTCTTGGTACTGTAAATGTAATATTCAAAAAACACTTGAAAGCCTCTGCCTTGTTGGAGTGGCAATTTCCCTGGGAGGACGTAACAAAGAGCAAGTTTTACAGGTCATGGGATGGTGACAAATGCAAAGTTCTAGAAGATAAACAGAAGAAAGGCAGGCGCTGGGCGTGGGCGTAGCTTAACGATAGAGCTCCTGTTTGTGTGCTGGGTTCATGACCCACTAGGTTTGGTTTAGAGCTACAATTTCACAGTTTGGTCAGGGAAGCTCTGTGAGGGGATTCTTGAATAATGTATGGCACTGTAAAGCTTTAGACACCAATGAAAACTAGAGAGTTCCATTGCTCAAGACTCTGAACATTTTCAGTAGCCCAAAGTGATGAATTCTCTTAAAGACAGTTTTTCCATTTGGAAAGCTATTTCTAGGTCTCGTAAGACAGACTGCACATTTATTCACTCCTTCCCCAAAAAGATGAGAACATTAGACTAACCCCAATTACCCAAGCAGAGACAGATGAACCCTGCATACCAAGGACAAAAGGCACGCAGGAGCTCCCATCTCGCAGGGGGCCCTCTGTGCTTGTGGGTATTTTAAATTAGAAGTCATGGGGCTGCACATAAACAGTTTTCTCACAGTAATAAGACTTGTATTCACATTTTAAGCAGTTGCAATGTACTTGTACTGGCCCCCTGGGAATGAGTGCTAAGTTTACAAACAAAACAAATGACAGGGGGCAAAAATCGCATGCATAACATTTCTAGATTCTGAGAAGCAACAACAAAGCATACAAATTTTTGTGTGTAGGCAAAAAATGCTTTCCTTTGCTTTTGCTCATTGAGAACATGCATCTAGCTACCAAAGGCCCTATTAATTAAATCCTGAGCAGAATCCTACTCCAGAACAGTTTCCTTTGGATTAAACACTGATTGCTAACAACCTCTGTGCACACTGTAACTCACCTATCTGTGTTCCAAAATACCAGCATCATAGCATTTGTTGGTTCTTATAGTAGACATGGTAAATATAGACTAAGTATCAATTCATTTAAATCTAAAGTCTACCTTATAAAGTAAGCATTAACTTTAGTTTAGCTGGGGCAGGGGGTGAGAGACACACATTGTCAAAAACAGATGCAAATTAAACAGAATGTATTGTCTCTGCATATGTCTTACAAGCTGGAGAGAGTGGACAGTCACTAAGGCACATGTCAAAGTGGGACACACAGTCCTAGTCCTCCGAGGATGGGCATATCTATGTGAATTGCTTTAGCTAATGGAAGATGACTGGGTGTGGAGTGTGTTACTGATAGCAGAATCCTATATACCTGTGTAAAAGCACCTTATTCCTTTCTCCTGCATAGCAATCAGTAGCATTCTAGTAAAATGCATACCCACCTGCTCCTCTGAGTGAGGAAAATGGCCCAAGGTGGATATGAAAAAATAGAAAAGAAAGCCTTGCTTCTTGAAATTTGTGAGAACTTCAGGGTTCCTTTGAACCACATGGGGGGATACAACACAAAGGTGTGGTGTGCGGAAAGCCGACGTCAGAGAAAGGCTGGAGTGTCTAGAGAGGAGGAGCTTCGACCTTCTTTCTGTGGATCTCTCTTAGCCTGACTCTCAAAAGTCCAAGTGGTTGTCTGGCCATGCAGACCTTCTCAGAAGCAGTGCCCACCAGGCAGAGCACCTTCATGACAACTACAGTTGTCATTTTCCAAGGACAGAAACAGAATAGAGAAGCTGGAGTTCAGTGAGATATGCGTGGGACAAATGATGAAGAAGTCTGCAGGGTAGAAAATGGATTTGATCCTATAGTTGGCTATCTGTGTGTTCATGGACTCAATCAACAACCATAGATTAAAAATATGCCTAAAAAGCATTCTTCCTGCATTGCATATGAGCAACATTTCCCTGACATTATTTCATAAACAGTACAGTATGATAACTATTTACTTGGAATTTATATTGTAATAAATATTATAAGGAATCTCGAAGTAATTTAATATACAAAAGGATAAGTGTGTTATACACAAGTACTTTGCCATTTTATGTAAGAAATTAGAGCATCTTGAGATTTTGGTATCTGCTGGGTGCTTTGGGTGCAATCTCTATTGGATATCAAGTGATAAATGTAATTTAAACTACAATGTAATGCTGCTTATGGTTTTAGGAGGGGACAAGATCGATTCACCACACTGGATCTCTCCAGCATCTGTGAATGTAGAAAGAGAGGCTCAGCTGGGCAACTCTCCAGTGACACCAGAGAGGGGTGATGGCAACTCAGTTAAAGTGACATGCAGGGAC
Organism: Dicrostonyx torquatus; assembly: GCA_028555095.1. Classification (NCBI taxonomy): domain Eukaryota; kingdom Metazoa; phylum Chordata; class Mammalia; order Rodentia; family Cricetidae; genus Dicrostonyx; species Dicrostonyx torquatus. The sequence goes on from JAQHUG010000015.1 coordinate 4,054,157, forward strand.
ATATTCAGAGGTATAACTAACATACCTAATGAGGTACTATAAGTGGAGAAAAAAAAGACGGACAAAAGCAAAAGTAGTATTTGAATTCTAACTTGATAAATTGAAAAGTTGGAAAACACTTTGTTGTTGGGAGAAGCCTTGGTAGGTAAAGGGGTGAAAAGGTTTAAGTATAAGAAAACTACAATACAGTATTAGAAGTGTTTAATTATAGGTAATTTGGAAATGCCTTTCCACCCAACAATCACAAATAACTACAATAATGAAGTATGTCAGAGAGTATAAAAGCGCAATGTATCCTTTCCAGGAGCACTTGGAAAGATTTTTGAGAAGGTATGCATCTCTTTGTACATATACAAACAAAATGCTTCAAACATAATTCCAACAACAACACTGCAACCCCAGGTACCAACTTTGCTGCCGTATAGCAGCTCATCACTCAATCTTGGGATATCTGACACTTGCAGAACAAGGCTTGTTCTCAAGGTTCCCATCCTTGCCATGCAATGCCCATGCTCTCCCCATTTGCTCTGTGCTATGAAGAATACAGAGATTCTCTATTTTAAACTCTCATCAAGAATTTCGAGCCACCTGTGAACTGTTTTAACAACTCAGTTAAAGGCAAAAATCATTCAGCGTGCAACAGAAACCACGAAGCTCTCATCAAATTGGGCCTTCTGTCATGTTCCAGCAAAGAAAATTCATCTCATTTCCATCTACAGATCTTAAACTAAGTAGAAGAATTAAATAAAATGTCTATGTGATAGAAAAATTGATTTCTAGAAGTAATTGGATGATAGGGTACCCAGACATCAAAGTAAGACAACCACAATGTCAGGTCGTGTAGGAATGAATAGCTTCTAGAAGGACAGGCTATGGGATCTTATGAGGCAATTTCACTATTGTTATCACAGCATCTGCTTTTTCACCCTGACCAAGGATAATTATCACGTGGTGAGAAGATGATCCGGTAACAAGTCCTTTAAATAGCTTGTTAAGCTCGAATTTTCGCGGCAGCATCTCTGAATTCTAAGAGCAATGGGGAAGCCAGGCATTTGGACAACTGTATTGTTTTAAAGAGATTATGCTGCAAATCAAATCATGTGGAAGATGTTTATATTTAGAATTAAATTACAGGCTGTTCATGAGGAAGACCAAATTCACTTCTCCAGCCATTGTTCATGTCTTGTTACTTTTCGAATAAGCACACAGAACTGGCAAAGGCTTTCACAGTAGCAGAATAGGGAAGTCACAACTAAAAATGTGTCATTTTAATTAGTTTCAGTTTGTTGAAACCTAGCCATTTCTAAAAGTAGTCCTTTAAATAATAAGGATCAAAAACCAAGCGAAGCAATGCGGTAATTTACATTTTTTTTTCTTGGAAATACATCTACTTGCACTCTGGCCAAGGAAACAAGCAGGCTAATTGAAGATCTTCACATCTTCCTCTGCTTCTCCAAATTTAATCCCCTAGTCTCATCTCCAGCTCTGCAGCAGACCTGATCTGACTGCTCCTCTCTGTTCATTCACATTCCCAGGGTTCTAACCAAGCAGTAAACACCCCTTTATCTAAGTGTCAGTCCCCAGTACCCAAAACACATTTTCCCTGGAGCCCCTCTCCCCAGAGTAGTCACATCTCTCTGCATCCCAGAAGAATTTCCTACCAGGCAACATACAGACACCACACTCACCTAAGAACCAGAGACCAAAACAGAAACCAAGGAACTAAACACTCACCCAAGAAAGATAAGGCCATATATTAGCACTTAGAATTGCAGTCTTCCCCTTTCCAGATGCCTACATACCAGATTAAAAACACAATAACAGCCAGGACAATATGTCTCCACTAGAGCTCAGAAACACTATCACAGCAGGCTCTGAATGTTCTAATCTTTTACAAATATGATAGAGGTCCTTAAAGAGAAAAATGAATGAATCCCTTAGAGGAATCTATAAAAATGTACACAAATAGTAGAAGGAAATTAATAAAAAGCTTTCAAGACAGGAAATTGGAAATGAAACTAATAAAGAAAACCCAGTTAGGGTAAATCTGGAAATAAAAAAAATTTAGGAACTGAAAGAGTAATCACAGGGAAAAGTTTCAACAACAGAATATAAGATATTGAAGAAAGAATCTCGGGCATTAAAGACAATAGAAGAAAGAGATATACTGGTCACAGAAAATGTTAAATCTAAAAAAAAAAAAAATCATGGCACAAAACATCCAGGAAATTTCAGACACCATAAAAAGACCAAATCGAAAAATAATAATAAAAAAAGGAAGGAGATGAAATCCAGGTCAAAGAATCAAAATATTTTCAAAACAAATTTATAAAAGAATTTTTTCTGACCTAATGAAGGAGATATGCAGTCAGGTACAAGAAGTGTACAGAACACCAAATAGACAAGAAATAGACAAGACCAGAAAAGCAAGTGCCCAATGGGCACATAATAATCTAAACACTAAACACAGAGAACAAAGAAAGAGTATTAAAAGCTATCAAGGAAAAAGATCAAGTTATATATAAAGGCAGACCTATTAGTATTACACCTGACTTCTCAGTGGAGACTCTAAAAGCCAGAAGGGCCTAGACAGCTCTGCTGCAGACTCCAAGAGACCACAGATGCCAGAACAAATTACTATACATAGCAAAAGTTTCAATCACCATTGGATAAAAGGAAATATTCCACGATAAAGTAAAATTTAAACAATATATATCTACAAACCCAGCACAATAGATGTTTGCTAGTAGGAAAACTCCAACCTAAAAAGGTTGACTACACCCAAGAAAATACAGGGAAGAAATAATTCCAGAAGAGTGGAAGCATGCATGCATGTGCATGCACACTTGCATGCACACACACACACAAACACACACACTAACACCACCACCAACAACAATCACTATAATGGATAGCTCTCAACATCAGTGGTCTCAATTTCTGAATAAAAAGACACAGACTAACAGAACAGATTAAAAAACAGGATCCATTCTTCTGCTGTATCCAAGAAACACACCTTAACATGAAGGATAGGCACTACCTCAAAATAAAGGATTGAAAAAGAAAAATTCCTAGCAAATGGACCTAACCCTTCCAAACTGGCACAACCATTCTGATGTCTAACAAAATATACTTCCAATACAACCAACCAGAGGAGATAGGGAAGAGCATTGCATAATCATCAAAGGAAAAATCCACCAAGAGAATACTGCAATTCCTAAAATCTATCCCCCAAACCCAAGAACAGCCATGCTGGTAAAAGAAACACTACCATATCTTTGGTACTGACCCTCACACACTGATAATGGGGAAACTTCCAGACTCCACTCTCAATAGACAGGTCATTCAGACAAAGACAAACCAGAGAATGCTGGTGCTAACAGACTTTATAAAATGAAAGTACCTAACAGATATCTAAGGAACATTTCATCTAAACACAAAAGAATGAACCTTCTTCTCTATACCTCTACAAACTTTCACCATGTACTTGGACACAAAGAAAGTCTCAATAGATACATGAAAAGTGAAATAATACTCTGCATCCTATTTGACCACCCTGGATGGAGGCTGGCTATTGACAAGAGAAACAAGAGAAAGGTCACAAACTAATAGAAACTGCTAAATGAAAAATGGGCCCACACATGGCAATGAAGGCAATTCTAACAGGTAAGTCTATATAGCACTAAGTGCCTACATAAAATATAAATAAATAAATATTGAAAACATCTCATAATAGCAACTTAAAAACTCATCTGAAAAGCCTAGAACAAAAAGAAGTTGTATCCAAAAGGAATACATGGCAAGAAATAATCAAACTCAGGTTAGAAATCTATAGAAACAATAGAATCTAAACAACAACAAGAACAGAAAACAGTACAAAGAGTCAGTGAAACAGAGTTGTTTCTTTGAGAAAAAAAACACAATAAGATCAACAGATTTTCATCCAATTTAACTAAAAGGAGGCAAAGGAATTTCCAAATAACCAGAATTAGAAATGAAAGGGGGACACAACAAGAGATGCTGAGGAAATCAAGAGAATCATAAGGACATACATAAAAAACATATACTCTCCACATTGAAATATCTAAAAGAATAAATAATTATCTCAGTAGATACTGTGGGATAATGCTCTTATACACTGTAAAGATTTGTCACTTGTATTGGTTTAATAAAATGCTGATTGGCCAGTAACCAGACAGAAAGTATAGGTAGGGCAACTAGAATAGGAGAATTCTGGGAGAGGAAAGGCTCAGTCTGCAGTCACTACCCAGACACAGAGAAAGCAAGATGAGAATGCCTCACTGATAAAAGGTACCAAGCCATGTAGCTAACACAGACAAGAATTATGGGTTAATTTGCGATGTAAAAGTTATTTAATAAGAAGCCTGAGCTAATAGGCCAACCAGTTATAATTAATGTAGGCTTCTGTGTGTTTCTTTGGGACTGAATAGTTGTGGGACTAGGCAGGACAGAAACCTCTGCCAACGAATAGATACAGCTTCCAAAGATAAACCAAGATTTGATAGAAATTTAAACAGACCTAAAAACCCAACAGAAATAGAAACAGATATTAAATATATTCCAAACAAAAAGCCCAGAGCTAGATAGTTTTCATATAGATTCTACCAGTGTCAAAGCAGAGTTAATGCCAATACTCTTCAAATTATTTCATAAAATTTTAGCATAAGGAACATTCTGTTCATTTACAAAGATCAAGTAAGCTTCATCCCAGAGACACAAAGATGGTTTAACATACATAAATCAATAAACATAATCCACCACATAAACAAACTAAAGACAAAAAATGTATCACCATCTCATTGAAGGACACCTATTTTTTGTCAAAGAAGCCAAAATCAATCAATGGAAAAAAAAATCATCTTAAACAAATGATGCTGCCAGAACTGGATGTCGGCAAGTAGAAGAAGGCAAATAGATCTATATTTATCACCATGCACAAAACTGAATTGGATAGAAGAGAACGTGAGAAATAATCTCAAATGCACTGGCACAGAAGACAACTTCTTATAAAGAGAACACCAAAAGCACAGGCACTAAGATCAACAATTAATAAATGGAACCTCATTAAAGTGAAAAGTTTCTGTAAGGCAAAGGATACCATCAATAGGACAAAATGGCAGCCTAGAAAATGAAAAAAGATCTTCACTAACCCCACATCTGAAAGAGGGCTGATTTCCACAATATATAAAGAACCCAACTAGATATTACCAAACCAAATAATCTAATTAAAAAATGGAGTACAGATCTAAACGAAGAATTCTCAGCAGAAGAATCTCAAATGGCTGAGAAATACTAAAGATGTTCAACATCCAGAGCCATCAGGGAAATGCAAATCAAAATGACTCTGAGAGTCTATCTTGCACTTGTCACAGTGGTTAAGATAAAACCACAGATGACAGTCAGTGTGGCAGTTTCTCAGAAAACTACGAATCAGTCTACCACAAGACTATACCACCTCTGGACATACACCAACCCAAAGAATGTTCAATCATACCACAAGGATACTTGTTCAGCTATGTTCATAGTAGCTTTACTTGTAGTAGCCAGAACATAGAAACAACCGAGATGTCTGTCCCTCAACCAAGAAATGGATAATATGGTACATTTATACAGTGAAGTATTACTCCGCTGTTAAAAACAATGATATCAGAAAATCTGAAGATAAATTGATGGAATTGGAAAAAAATTCTGAATGAGGTAACCCAGACTTAGACATACAAACATGGTATGTACTCCTTCATAACTGGATATTATCTGTAAAATAAAGGATAACTATGCTACAGTTCACAGACCCCGGGAGACTAGGTGACAAGGAGGGTTTGTGGGGGGTACTCCTGGATCTCCCTGGGAAGGGAAAATAGATGAGATTTGGTGAGTGGACTGAGGGAGGGCGGGGATGAAAATATGAGCAATGACATTGGGGATATGTTGGAGGGGGAGAATACTGAGAGAGACTACTGGAAGGGGAGGCATTGGGGGGTGTCAGGTAAAAACCTAGAACAAGGGAGTCTCTTAGGAATCTACAAGAATAACCCCAACTCAGACTCCTAGCAACAGTGGATATAAGCCTGAACTGGCCATCTCCTGTGTCCAGACTGGTGCCTAGCCCATTTGCAATCAGAGAGGCTTCATCCAGCCGCTGATGGAAACAGATGCAGACCCATATCCAAACATTATGCATAGTTTGGGGAATCCTGCTGAAAAGAGGGAGAAAGGATATGAGCCAGAGTTGTCAACGATACCACAAGGAAACACAAAAAATCAACTAACCTGGGCTCATAAGGGTTCACAAGGACTGAACTAACAACTAGGGAGCCTGCATGGGACTGACCTCGGCACTCTGCATGAATGTCACAATTGTATAGCTTGGTCCTCTTGTTGGACATCTAACAGTGGAAACAGGGACTATCAGCAACTCTTTTACTGACTTTTGGGACCCTACTCCTTATACTGGGTCACCTTGCCCACCTTTAATACAAGGGAAGGTGCTTAGTCTTACTGCAACTTGGTATGCCATGTTTTGCTGATACTCATGGGAGACGTGCCATGGAGAGATGGGAACAAAGGGGTATGTAGGGGGAGGGTTGGGATAAGAGGGAGAAAAACTACAGCAGGGATATAAAATAAATAAATTTATTAAAATAAAAAAGAGAAAAAAGAGTGTAAGAGCCAGAGGAGATAGAAGACTCCAAGGAAGCAAGGCCCTAAGGCCCTTTAAATCAACATCAACAAAGCTCATATGCACTCAGAGAATTAGTATACACAGGGCCTGCATAGGTCTGTACCAGGTCATATTCATATTCATATATAAAATATATATATATACACATACACATATATCTTCAATAAAATTTCCATTCACGTTTTTATGGGATTCCTGAGTGTGTACCTAGTGGGTCCCTGATTCTTTGGCCTTCTCTTGAGGTCGTTCCTTCTGTAGGTTTGTCTTGTCTAAATTCAATATAACAGTTTTTGTTTTACCTTATATTTTACCTTGTTATGTTGTATTACTATCTTATAGAACCCTGTTCTTTTCACAGAAAGGAAGTAGATTCAGATGGAATAAGAGGTGAGGAGGAACTGGGAGGAGTTAGGGAGAAGAAATAGTAATCAGGATGTATTATGTGAGAAAAGAAAACATTTTCAAAGGAAAAAAGTATTTCAAGCAATCTAAATAAAATAGAATAGCATCTAACCTAACTTATTGTACTGTATCATGCTTTTCTCCATGGACCATATTTAGAACTTTTATCCAAGTTGGCTTAAAAAAAAGTTGGGAATCTTTCAGTATTGGACTGTAATAAAAATGTCATCCTTGATGAAATTCTTGATTTTAATCTTCATTATTGAACAGCTCCCCCTCCCAAAAAAAACCATCCAACTGTGCATGAGGAGCTGCATCCATGGGCAACCACATCATCAAAATAAAAATGTTGCCTCTTCAAAACAAAAAAAGAGAAAATATATCTACTTGGAAATACATGACTTGAAACTTGAAAATATGAACAAATTAACCAAGTTTGGATGAACATCAGGAAGAGTTGGCCGTCAGTGCCCTGACACATCAATAACACTGCTTTTGGAATAACAACTCTTGGCCTGGGTGGAGATACAGGACTGGTGCAGCTGTTCACTAAAGCTCCTTTGAGAGCTGAACTCCAGGAGGTAGTGCCCATGACAAAGAGCCATCTACACATGTCCTACTTATCTCAAGGGGAAGGAAAAGATGGAATAGGCTTTTGAAATAGAACGTGCCATATAACAAATCTCCATTTATTAAATTAAAGGACATATAATGTCTTAAAGCAACTTCTTTGTCACAGGAGTCCAAGACAATTCAAAAATATGATGCTATGGCTTAATAGTCCTCTGTTATCTTGATGACCTCAGCCCATTTGGTTCATTTGCATGAACACACAAACTACAGTTCAATATTTCAAAATTCATGCATAATTTAAAACCTAGTTCACTAGAGCCAAAAACTAAAATTCTAACTTAAAATTATTTATGAAACTCCAGAAAAGGGCAGAATAAACAGCATTTGAAGATGATTTTTGAAATGTGAGGATTTTAAATTTCCTTTTTAAAGATGTAATATTATTGTTTTTAATTATGTGTAGGTACATGTATGAGTGCAGGTACCCAAAGACTGCAGGAGCATTGGGCTCCCTGAAGCTGGAATTACATATGGCTGTGAATCACCTGATATACTTGGACATGAGCTCAGGTTCTCTGGAAAAGCCACAAGTGCTCTTACCCACTGAGCGGTCTCCCCAGTCCAAATAACTTGAATTTTTTTTTAACATGGTACATCTTCAAACTTTTACTTTTGAGTCTAAATTTTAAAGGTATGTAATTTAAGAGAAATGTTAATAGTAACTTTATCAGTATGTCAGACTGTAGAAAGTGGGGAACATAGTCTAAACATTTTGTAACTAAACAGAGTTGTCCATGGAAGTGCAGGGTGATGTATCTGTGTAAAGTATTTACTCCACATCTGCTAGCAACTCAATTCAACAACCTCATAAAACATATAGGATAAAGGCATCTATAGAATTTTTAGAATCTTATCAGGTCTAAACACACTGAGTAATGTCCACTCCTTGAAAACATAAGCAAGCAAATTTAGTATGATGTTGATGCTTTCCTTATTAATTCCTACATTCTTAACATAAATTTGAAATTTATTATTATTACACATTTACCTTTATGCATGGGAAATTGATCTTTTTCAAAAGACACTTTTTCTTTATGATACAAAACTGCTAGATGGAGACATAATCACACACAAAAATATGATATGCCTGCCCCTTGTGGAGCATTGTCATCCCAAGTACCGAATTCTTATGTAAAAAAGAAAGGAAAAAAGGAAGAAAGAAATACAGAAAGAAAGAAAGAATCAGTGAGTCCAGTTACAAAGGAGATTGTGAACGATCTCCATGTTATCTTGGCTAACACATCCAAATGATTGATCTATTAATTCAATTAGAACAACAAAAAAAATTCTTGATCTTAAAAATACATAGTTTTTCCTTTAACTCATTTAATAAATGTTAAGAATGTTTTACACTATATTCTACACCAATTATTAATATCTCTGGGAAACATATAAATATTGTTTTTTGAATTGCAAAACACAAGAGAGAAAACCCCATTTTTAGTTAGAATATCTTTCAATGCCCCTTAATACTCAGAACTGGACATGAAGTCTCATGCACACAGGCCAATGTTCTCCTACTGATCTATTACTCCTCTCCAGGACTTTTTTCACTTTTTATTTTAAGCTAAGTTGCCCAGGCTGGTCTTGAACTCCCTATTGTGACCCTCTTGCTTTGGCCTCCACAAGTAGCTGGGACTACAGACTTGTGCCAGTGGGCCCGGGTTTAAACACATTTCAAGATAGTATTTCATAAAGACAATGTTCTTCCTATGTCAGTCTTTCTTTTAAAATTAAATGATTTTTTTAAAATTCCTGTCCATACAAATTGTCTTTTCATACCATTTATAAGGTGGAATGGAAAAGGTCTTTCCACCTTATAAATGGATCAGCACAAAAGTCCCATGACTAATGAACATATTTTTTAAAAATAACACATGGCATAACTTTTATTAATGTAAACTTCCCTGTATAGCATAGCATACTTACTCATCTATTTGACAAACACTCATCTCCACCTCCTTCAGTGCAGTCTGGAGTTTGCCGAGGAGTTTCTGATAGATGTCTTGAGTTTCTAAGTCTTCTTCTTTCAATAAATACCGCAGTCCATGGCCATCTTTGTGTCCCAGAGACAGGCCCGAAGGGGCTGCCATGGTTGTGATTGTGTGCTGAATGTAGACCATGGGGCTCAGTTTTCCTGAGGAGTTCAAATCATTCCATCATTTAACTTCTACTTATGCAGCCCACCAAATTATAGAAGTCCAAGTCCATACATAGCAAATATCAATCTAATGCTAAATTTAATTCAGAAATTAAAAATTGTAAGACATTGTTATTAAAACCTACAAATAGAATGAATTCACATGTCCTATTGCAACAATTGCCAGCATCCTCCTGTGTCCCTCTCCTATACCTCCTTACTGTTCTCAAAGCTACCGCCATTTTAGATTATGAACCTTTCATGGCAAGATGAACCATATATGTAATGAAAGCAAGGGAAATCCTCCTTGTTACAGGGAAATACTGAAAGTCTTAACTGTTTTTATTCTATATAAACATATAAAATAATCTAAGCAAGTAGAACAAGGAATTCTTTTATGAAAACAGAAGCTTCCTTGAACACTGGGAATCTACCAGATTTTAAGAGGCATGCATAGGTAGCTACACATTATCTAAATTCCTACTCCTGAATTGATAGTTTCAAAAGCTAACATACCAGGCTCCGAAGATTTATTTTCTCTATCATGAGAATTGTGTTTCCTACTCTCCAGCTGAACACCGAAGGCACTCCCCAGGGAAGTTGATGTTTTTGGGTAAGAAACTTCCATCACGTTGACATGGCAGTTGGTCGGGCAGAAGTCGCTGCTGTGCAGTGGGGAGATCTTGGATTTGGCCTGCTTAAAGGTGGGCCAGGCTCTGTTCTTCAGCACCCGAGAGAACTGCAGATGAACGAAGCAACGGGAACCAGTCGGACACACAGTAATGACTCAGCTATCTCACATGCATCAATCATAACAAACTCAAAAGGAAATTAAAGCTTATCAACCTGGATGAGGTAAAATGATTGTAGTATTAGAATTTACAGGGATGTTTCAAAGCCTGAACCTTCAAAAAAAGCAAACCATACAGGCAGCAACTGTGTATGGCTCAGCTGAAGCTGTGACTGGGAGGTGGGGCCTAGAAAGAATGAACCTCTGTGACAACACAACTTCTTAGCACTGAGTCCTTGGGGTCCCAGGAGCTTAGAGAGCCTGACAGATGCAGGAAGGGGCACCAGAACAGAAAGTAGAGATTTAAAACTAGGCAAATCAGCAAAACAGTACAGCTACAGGTGGTCAAAGGTGAAAGAAGATGGGGCCATCCCAAGCATCATCAGAAAGCCTCCCAAATCATGAGTATGCAGACCCAGCTGCAAGCTAAGGAGGCCTTGACCCAGAGTAGAAGGATGGGCTTCCAGTATGCCCTGCCAGGTGGCTGAGCTTTATAGCTGGGACCAGCCAGAAGTCTGTTATGCACTCTTCTTCCATGCCGTTGACAACAACATGCTACACAGACTACCTGTGACTTCCGAGTGTGGCTAAACTGCTACCCTAACCTGGCAGAGGCTTTGCAGTGGACTCCATAGCTTCTTCTAGGGACTATGAAGCCAACAATATTGTGGTTCTCACTAGGCCTTACTTTAAAGGTCTCTGTTTCCTTATTCCCTAAACTCCTTCTGGCTTATATATGCTCCTCTCACACATTACCCACTCACTCTGGGCCTTTGTTCAAGATGTTCAGTGTGTCTAGGTGCTTCCTACTCATTGCCAAACAGTTTCTCTTCAGCAGCTTTGGATTCCAGAACGTCATCAGGAGTTGTGCATTAAATTCTAGGTCAATTTCCTTTGCCCTGGCTATGAATTAGAAGGCACCTGCAGTCTTCCTCACAATTAGGAATAACCACCTTCCTTGAGCTCAGCCAGTAGAAGAAAAAAACTCTTTGGGGTCACAATCTTGTGTACAAGAAGTAGACACCTCATAGAGACCAGCTGGATTATTGCTTTGAAAGCCTTTGATGTCTTTTGACCTTGGTGTCAAGACTGTCACAGGACTGGATATGACATTAGTATCTTATCACTCAGTAAATAGGAGGTTTGGATCAGATAATCCTACTGAGTTCTTCTCCCTAAAACTACAGCCACGATCCTACTTTCTCATGTTACCAGCAGACTAATAATTCCAGCACTGAGAAGAACAAAAATTAAGACCGTCACTGGTCACTGGACATTTTAAATTAAATTCAATGGTAAGTATAAAAGATCATATTCCATAAGTATAAGCTCACTATTGGGATAAAGACCCTCTAATTATGCATACACAGTATATCACTGTATATACACAAAAGTATGTATAATACGCATCCTAAAATATTTATATTTTATATTTAGCTGTATAGCTCAGTCAAGCAGTACAGAGGGGATCAGAATGAAATGCAGGAAATTATTAAGAAGATTGCCACCACACTTGATGACCACGTACACTGAAAAGAATTAAGGAATTCGAGAGTTTCCAGATCTAGCTCCTCACCTTACCAATAAACTTTCAGCTGAGATGGGTCCAGGATTTAAGGCAGGCTAGATACAAAATTTCAACCCCAAGTCCTTTGCTACTTTCATTTCAAGTTTTAAGTCTTAGCTGAGCCTCCATGACACACAGAGGCACAGTATTATCTTGTGATAGCAAACACAATAAGAGATTAAGATTCTCTTGCCTTATCTTTCAATCAATCATACATCCAATGAGATATGAAAGAGGGAGGTATCTGTTCAGGTCTCCAAGATAAACACTTGGATACAACCCCTATCCCATGAAGTATACACTCTAGGAGTAGAATAGTTAAACACTATACATATTACTGTTATAAAGAACAACCATAAGGTTACAGTTATATATACAACAAGTATAGATATATGAAATGATGTGTGTGCAACAAATACATAAGGATGAGATATACAAGCTAGGTGATCGGAAATGTTGAGAAGGGAATGAACAGGGTGATGCAATGAAGCGCTTAAGGGTAGGAGTAGGTGCCAGAGTGATTTGAGATGGTGGGGTTGGGGCAGTGAGGTAGACTCTCAGATCCATACCACAGCACAAATTCTTGACGCTATACCTGGAGGGAGACCATAGCCCTGTATCAGAATGTTCCTGAATTAATTTAACATAAGAGAAAATAACAGAGGGGGCATCACAGAGGGGTGAAATGGGGACTTCATTGAAAACAAGTTAGGTCTGAGATATCCATCATCTCATGTGGAGAAGTCAATGCAGAATGAAAGAACATTAAGTACTGAGCCCTGAAGATCATCAATGAAGGGTCAGAAAGAAAAGGAGAAACAAGCTTCAGGTTCTAGGAACACACCACCGGCAAAGACACAGGTTAGGGATAGGCAGTGTTCCAGAGAACAAGGTCAGCTGTCCCTGGTTCTGCTGAAACATGATAAAGGAGGCTAGTGAAGGGGCTTTGACAAAACATAGCCATTTCTGTGTCGTGGCAGGGATCAGGGCCCTGCTTTAGAGGGCTGAGGATGGAAAGAGAAGCAATGGTCCACAGAAGGATACGGGAGGCTCCTTCCAGGAAGGAGATGGAAGGATGAAATCGTGGGTGGAGAGGAGGCAGAGGGCAAGGAAGGCCACATTTTAATCCAGGTGATATGAAGGAGTGCCTGTAAACTGACAGGGATGCGCGGTTCTTGGACATGAAACACTCCAGGTTTTTTTATGCACTGGAAGCAAATTCATGTTTAAATTCAATACAGTCATTTAACTAAAACCCAGAGATACTATAGAAGTAAATCATTACTCTGCAGATGTCTCCCATTTCAATTAAATGCAAAATGCTTTGCAGCGGAGTTAGGAAGAAGATTTTTATATTAGATTATCTTCGTAGAAAAGGAGGGCGAAGAAATTTATGCACCATGTTTCAAATCCATGTATCAGCTTGAAGATCATATGCAGTAAGCAAAGTAGAAAGAAAATTCAAAGGAAGTTTTCCAATTCTTTCAGTGTTATTTTTGTGTAAAGAAGAACTACCTCGAGGAAGCTTACAAAGAATTCCCAGTCCTCACAATAAGTCCAATTATTTCAACCAGGACAGTGACTATAACACCAGGAAGGCTCTCAGTACAGTGTTCTGAGAATGTTCCCAAAGCAGGACACAGCTTCACACCTGAACCAACCACAGTTCAGCTACACAGAAGAAATCTCTGCTTGGGATTTATTTAGTTGTCCAGGACACTCCAGGGTTACGTCATAAGCAGACAGCAAGACCTTTGGTGGCCTGTGGAAATCCTGCTATGATCTCAGGAGCGTGGTCATAGAAGTTACTGGAATTCATTAGTTCTTAGTTCTAAAATCTAAAATGTTCAGAGTCAGAATAAAGCAAAGCCAGCCTAAGATTTTAGTTCCCATAGACACTTTTTTTTAATATAAAGCAATTAAAAAAATTGCTTTATATTTAAAAAATTAAATCTTTAATTTAAATATATTTTGATCATATTTCCCTTCCCCCAAGTCCATTCATATCCTTCCTGTTCCTACCTGCACAACTTTAAATTATTGCTCAAAAAAAAATAGAAAAAGAAAGAAAGAAAGAAAACCTCAAAAACCCAACATAAAAATAAAAGTACCTCAAAACAAGACAACAAAATGAAACAACCAAACGGGGGGGGGGGGAGACACCAAACTGTAACCACATGAAAACTGTAACCACATATAAAAACCCTGTGGAGTCCTTTATATGTTTGTAAACTATGTCTGAACATGAGGCCTGCCCTGGAGTGGCTGATAGACCTGTGTCACTCCATGGGAGAAAACTGATTTTCCCTCTCTCTGCAGGTATAGGTGGCAGCTCAGTTGTTAATCTTTACTCTGGTTATTAGTTTTCCATTCATTCATTTTTTAAAAATAAAAAAGTATAATAAGAGAAAACCAAAACTATTACACCAAAGGTGGACAAGACGAACCTATAAAGGGAAAAGAACCCAAGAGATGGCACAAGAACGAGAGACCAACTCTTTCACACATTCAGGAATCTCATAAAAATACTACACTGGAATTCATGATATATACACAGAGGACCTGAAGCAGATTCCTGCATGCCCTGTGTGTGCTTCCTTAGTCTCTGTGAGTTCCTGTGGGCTTTGGTCATGTTGGGTTAGAGGGCCTTGTTTACGTGGTGTCCTCCATACCCTCTGACTCTTACACTCTTCCAGCCTCTTCTTCTGAGGGCTTCCTTGAGCTCTGAGAGCAAGGGTTTGATAGAGACATCCAATTTAAGACTGAGTGTTTCTGTGTCTGTCTACCTGTATCTGTCTATCTATCTGTCTCTGTCTCTGTCTGTGTGTGTGAAGTGTCTGACTGTTGCTCTCTGTATCTGTTCCCATCTGCCTGTATCTGTCTATCTATCTGTCTCTGTCTCTGTCTGTGTGTGTGAAGTGTCTGACTGTTGCTCTCTGTATCTGTTCCCATCTGCCTGTATCTGTCTATCTATCTGTCTCTGTCTCTGTCTGTGTGTGTGAAGTGTCTGACTGTTGCTCTCTGTATCTGTTCCCATCTGCTTCAGGAGGAAGCTTCTGTGATGATGGATGAGCAAGGCACTGATCTATGAGTTCTGTACTTTTTATTTCACAAAAAGAAGCATCTAGAAGCTTTCATTTGGAAGAAAAATATTGCTAATAATAGCTTCAAAATAAATATGTGGGAATATAACTCTGCTTTCACAAAGGCTGTGCTTTCAGCTGATATGAACTTGATAGACACACTGAGCTCACCTTCTATAGAATGCTAGAATTACCAGCATCCTATTCAAACTGGAAGGGTCACTGAAATAACTTCATGTTAACTTTGAGTATTCCTCTAATGAAAAATATAGTCAACTATCTTAAGTTTATTTATAGCCAACTGAGATGACAATGAGCACAGTTTATACAACGATCAGGCCTTACCAGATGAGATGTTTCTTGAGAAATAACAAAAGTAAATAAGAGAGCACTCAAACACCTCCTCAGCTACATGACCTGAGGCAAGAGTTATTTCCTAGAGACAGAAGCAGGGCAAGACTCAGCATGGATAAGAGACTCGAGACTCATCCAGTGACACATATCACAGTGCAGTCAGTAATTCAGTGACACAATTTTTATCATTTGTGATCATTGCCCACTAAGCCGGCCATGTCTTCATTAAAATGTCATAGGACCCTATGTTACTTCTACATAAATGCAGAATACCTTAAATTCCCCAATACGATGTTTTTGAGAATCTTCACTATTTGGGCAGTATATGCTTCTGAGCCCACTACACTCATACCCCTTTCCTTATTACACACATATTATTTTCCTTGAGAAAATGAGAAATGACAGAACCTTACTCTTCCATAATCACATGCATGCCTGTTGCTCCCCAGACATAATTAGGATTGAACTCTCCATCTCTCATCTCATGGGCTTTGAACCATCCCAGGTCACCACCAATTTTTATCTTAGCAGATTGAAAAAGCAAGCATCATTTCCACTGTGACCCTCACCCGAGAACACATGATATTACATATCCTAAACGAAACAATCACTGGAAAACCCAGATTCATTCCTTTTCTACTCTGATTGCAACTAACTCAAATCTTCCCTCCTAATCTGGGCACTAATCCATCCTCTCCATTAATTAGTCCAGTCCAATTTCTAGACTAGCTGAATGGCATTTCGCCTTCCTGCCACCCTGATGTGCCTTTGTTGTGGCAGTGGCTGTTGTTCAAACAGGCTCTCATTATGTAGCCCTGGCTGGTCTAAAACTCACTCCATAGATTAGATGGGCCTCAGACTCACAGAGCTTGACTTGCCTCTACCTCCTGAGTGTTGAGATTAAAAAGGCTAAGAAGCATACCCTGCCTAACATGTCTTTTTTTTATTGTAAGAGCTACCATTGCTGACTATTCACAACAGTGATTTGTCCTTTACAGAAATCCTAATGTTCTTATGGTTTGTTCATTTTATTATGGAACATAGAGCCAGTGCCCTACGTACTAAAAATATCTGCTACACAAAATAATCCATTCTGCTTCACTTCTTTCTTTGCAGAGTTCTGTTTATGAGCACTACCTATGATACTTCTTGGTGTTGCCTCTGCAAAACCTGATGTGACAACTAGTCAAAACCAAGAGAATAAGTGACCTTGGGTACCTAGTCCAACTGTTACATTTATAATGTAACTTCTGCATAATGACTCAGGGAACATAGCAGGAGAGAGGGAGGAAAGACTCTGCAAACCAGAGGAACAGGAAGTCTGCTGCTGGACAGTGTGTTCTAGACATGACGGGAATATATACGCTCATGAAAGTTCACCAATATGGTTGCTTAAACAATGTGGATGGGAGAACTTTGAGAAGGCCATAACCCTTGATGGAGTGCTTCAGTCAATCAACGGTTGCAGACAGAGGGAGAAAGAGTTTTCTTTAAGGTAAGTTCCCTGATAGATTATTCAAAACTAAAACACACATACATACAAGCAATACTAAATTACTAAATGGGCTCATTAGGTACACATGCGTGCACACTCACATACACACGCATGGACACACAGAAGAAAAGGCTATGAATTTAAGCTGGAGTAGGGAAAGTATGTTGGGGAAGAAAGGGGGTGGAAAAAAGGCATGAATGATTTTCGTTAGAAAAATGAGCTCTAGAAAGGCTACTGTGCTGCCTAGTTTTATGCCCCCTTGACACAAGTTAAAGATATCCAAGAGGAGGGAACTTCAATTGAGAACTTGCCTTTATAATATCGGGCTGAAGAGCAACCTCTAGGGCATTTATTTAGTGACTGATGGAGGAGGACCCAGCCAATTGTGGGTTGCTCACCCCAGGGCTGGTGGTCCTGGGTTCTATAAGCAAACAGGCTGAGCAAGCCAAGTGAAGCAAGCCAGTAAGCAGCACCCTTTCATTGCACCAGCTCCTCCCTCCAGGTTCCTGCCTTGTTTGAGTTTCTGCCCTGACAACAGACAAATAAACCCTTCCCTCCCCATTGCTTTTGGTTATGGTGTTTTATCACAGCAACAGTGACCTGAAGTAGGACAACCATGCATATTGACAGATACACACCTCACAGGGGTTTGGGTAAGTACATAGCAAATTGTTTCCATTTTCATTTAGGCTACCATGAAGCAGAAGGTAGATATGGAATTCAATTTTGGCAACTACACAAAATCTTGGGGTGTATTGTCATAGGACTATTTTCTTTGTTTTTTATTCCTTTTCTGATTTTTTTTATTGGAAATGGACTTTTATACAATGTATTCTGATTACAGTTTCCCCTTCTAACTCCTCCTAGATCCTGACTCCCCACCCACCCGACTTCACACCCTATCTTTTTCTCTCTCGTTAGAATACAAATAAGCATCTAAAAGATAAAAAGAAAATAATTAAAAATAAAATAAAATAAAACAAACAAACCAGAACAGGATGAAACAAACAAACTACCAGAAGAAAAAAAAGAGGAAAAGAAAAGCACAAGAAACACATATAGACACAGTTCATACACACAGAAATCCCATAAAAACACACTGGAAACCACAGTACTTACACAAAAGACCTTCAAAGGGAAAAGACCCACATAGTCTCAAGCATTTTGTTACAGCAACAGAAAACCGACCAAGAAAATTACATGAATATTCATGTAATATATATTCAGTAAATGAGTACCTAGCACATATGTAAAGAAGATATTAGAAAATGATTTAAATGTGACTCAAATAATACTTCAATAATAGTGTCCTGTAAAATTCAACTTACCTTCCTATAACTGGAGATTCTGTGGCATACATGCTCCACTCTTTCATTGTACATGGTGCTGAATTTATTCTGAAGGTCAGTGGGTATCACATCGTTCAGAGAATTAAGGCTGGTGCAGTTGTGTACAAAATGGTCATCACTTTTTGCTAGGGCTTCCAGAATCTGTGGCAATTAAACGGACACAAAAGGAAAGTAACCTCAAAAGTGAGCACATACAATTTCCCTAAGTTAGCTCTGGAGTTGCCAGGGTTCTGTGGTCCACAGGCACAGCCTGTGAACTGGTTTGTCTTGTCTGCTGGCAATCTCCGGGTTTGCCTTGTCTTGATGATAAAAGCCTGCTCAGGGAGCCAAGCCGACTTCAAAGGCTCCCTGCTGGATAAATCATCTCCCTCTGATGTAGGTACACAGCTCCTGGACTTCTCTCATGCATTCACTCAGAAGATTTCCACCTTCATTTCGGCGGTGGAACAACAACCAAAAACGCAGGGACAAAGCACTGACATCCTTGTCACCTAGTCGGATCACAGAGTAGCAAACCGCTGCCTGCTGCGAGACTGAACAAATGAAATCGTCTCATAATGCTTACAGACCTTTAACTTATATATTACGGTTTCTGATTTTGTTTTTATGGATTTTCTGTGTGTGCGGATGTGTGTGATCCAGTGTCTCTATGTGTTCCTGGTGCTTTTTCTTAGTCTATTTTCATTTTGTTTTGTTGATTTTTGTTCTTTCTTGGTTTGTTATTATTTATTTATTTACTTATTGTAATTATTATTAATGTCTGTGTGTATGTTAGTAAGACAAAGAAAGGATGGGTGTGGAATTGGGTGGGTGGGGAAGTAGGGAGGATCTGGGAGAAGCAAGAGGGAGGGGAAATTTTAATTAAAGTACATTGTATGAAAGAAATCTACTTTGAGTAATAAAAAAGAACAAAAGGGAGTTAGATTAGCCTTTGAAAAAAAAGGGAGAAAAAGAAAAGAATCTTAGTAGATTATAAGTGGTATTTAGTGTTTGAGTTCTGGCTGAAAGAAGTTCCAGATAAAAGTATCCAAATGAACTGTGTGTTTATTTGTTTATTTTATTTTGTTTTTTGAGACAAGGTTTCTCTGTGTAACAGCTCTGACTGTTCTAGAACTCACTCTGTAGACCAGGCTGGCCTCAAACTCACAGAGATCTGCCTGCCTTTG
>JAQHUG010000015.1:4074418-4139261 GCA_028555095.1 Dicrostonyx torquatus
AATTAGGAGTATAGCAACATTAAAAGTTGCCTGGACAGGACTCTCACATAACGCAACACTAGCTTCTAGGAGCAATAAGAGGAGCTGGTACATAATGAATAATGCGGAAAGTTGGATGAGCTGACAGCTGTAACACACACAGCCATTCCGCATAAGAAGAGAGGAGACAGTTTGCGTGAGTTAATGAAGAAGAAGCTCACTGTTGCGGAGTCACGCATACCTTGGCAGTGAGGCTGAAGAAGCCTTTGGGCTCCACCATCTTCTCCACGACGTTGCACTTGGTGCCTGCCGTGCTGTCGTATTCGTATACAACCCCATACTCGAGGTGGACATTGTCCACTGTCAGACTCACGTGCTCCTTCTTGCCATCGATAATGGCCATGGTGTTGAACTTGTCGATGACCTCTGGAATACAACGTTAGTACAACTAATTCATGTGTTTCCCTCTCACCAAATAATTTCGAAACCCTGGGATTTTCTTATTATTTTTATTTTACTGCTAACATAGAGTCTTACTATGTATCCTTGGCTCACCTGGAACTTACCATGTAGGCAGGACTGGCCTTGAACTCAATAGGCATCTGCCTTGTTCTGGTGACCAAGTACAGAAACAGAAATGAGAATGTTTCCAACAGGCCTCTCTCTCTCTCTCTTTCATTCTCTCTCTCTCTCTCTCTTTGTGTGTGTGTGTGTGTGTGTGCGTGTGCATGTGTGTGTGGTGTCACAAGCATAGATATTTACCTCTTCTCTTATTGTCAAAGTAGGAATATAACAAAACTTTTTGGAATTAGGTCAATTTTTAAAGGAGTTATAGACTATCTGAACAGCAGGACTTCTTGCATGTACATGACCATGTGAAACAGATCTTATGAAAATGGGGAACTGAGCCATCAGACCTGGGGTAGAGGTAGAGAATTCACATATCTGCCTAGCTTCCAAGGACACCTACTATGGTGAGCTCCATAGGAAAAGAAACATCTAAAAGACTTTCACCTTCCGGGGGGAAGTCCTGAGTTGGACCACCCTCTTACCCACTATGATTTAACTAGCACACTAGACCCTTGTCCTAAATGGGCTCAATTTCTTCTTCCCTAAAGAGAGTTCCCGGAAACTGATGAGACTTTCTGTTTTGATGAGTATGAGAAAATCTAGGAAAATACTGCAAAAGGGCCTGCTGAAAAGCCCGTAATGCTCAGCTGTAATCCTGTCATTTAGGAGGCAAAGGCAGATCATCACATATTCTGGACCAGATTGGACCATATAGTAGCATCACATGTCAACCACTATCCACTCCTACTTCCATGCATGCAATGACATATAAATTGACAATAAGCCACAGCCTGGAAATATAAGACTTGGAAGTACCTGGGAGCAGAGACAGGCACTGTGAAAGAGATGAGAGTAAGCACATAAAGAAAGGAAAAAAGCAACACACCTTCTACTTTGCAGTCAAAAGCTTCCCCTGCCTCGTCTCCAGAGGGCTTCAAGTGGGACTTGTGTAGGTCTTCATGAGCACTTTCAAGACTGTCATAAACCCACTGTATGGAATCTTGCTGGAAGTGAGGGAAGGAAGAACTCTCAGAACTAGCTAGACCAGGATGCATATTAGCTTCATAACCGTGCTTGAGAAAGAAGCCTGACCATCTAGCTTGTTTATTTTTCTAGCTGAACAGTAATAAATTTTGAAAAAGAAATAAAACATCAGAATGGACATCCAACGACAATTTAATGCTCTGACTGTTTCTAGCTTAAATTACCTTCAGAAGATACATTTTATATATTTATCCTAAAGATGCATTTTTTAAAAAATGGGATATAGTTGTTTAATGTCTTACTGAAATATCTCAAGTATATCTTTAAATGAGTTATAAATTATACCTTAAAATAAACAAATGCTAATGGGCAATTATTTGCTGCACCAATTCCCTATAATTATGTACACCATTTTAAGGCCCTACCAGTCACTATGTTTTAATACTCTAATGGTATTATTAATCAAACCAATGTGAAAATTGGAAGACCATCTATATCGTACTGAATTTCCAAGCCATGTAACATCTTTTTTATTTAGTCCATAATTCATTCTATATTTTAATTGAAACAACAGTTCTAATCTTATTTAGAGAAACAAGACAAATGAAATGATTTCCACACAAACACTTCAAGGGTTACATGGCTTTAAGGTTTACAAATAAGATAATAAATCAAACTGAGCTGAATTACTGAAGTATAATAATACATAGCACCCGTTTTTCCTTGAATTGGCTCTACAACTATGTTTACTTAGTGTGCTGCTATAAGTCACTAAAATGAGAGCTAAGGGCTGTAGATGTTGGAGAATTCAAGAGTAGCTACATTCTTAACATTTACGAAGCTCTAGGCTCAATCTCTAGCACCACACACACACATACACACATACACACACATACATGCTAACTGACTTGATCATTCTTGTATCTGTGATAAACCACATCCACAGTATCCATGCCTTCTTTTAGGTCTGTCTCACCCTGACCCTGCCTATGACTCAATTTGTCCAGTGGTTCAGTGGCAAGCATCACCCAGGTAGAAGGCTATGACTGCTAACACTCCCTCTTGGTATGTTGGTACTATTCACAAAGAGGATTCCTACAAGAGACCCCCCAGACAAGAATTCAGGACAGCTTGGCACACATATCTGGGGGCTATGAAGAGGGGATCTGGGTACCCTCTCAGGGTCCTGCAGAACATAGGTACATCAGAGCTTCGGAAGAACCACCCTCCATTCAAAGTTGGAGAAAGACAATGTCATCCTAAGTCACCTGGCATGGGGGCCTTCTGTTACATGGCAATGGGTCCCTGACAGTGCATAGCACTCAACGAATTCACTCTTTCTCTTAATGATTTCCTGATCAAGACTTCTCCAGGGAGATAATTGGGAAAAGGAAAGGAGTAAAAGTTAAGTGAACCAGTTTGTTACTTAGGAAAATCCTAAGAGAGGAAGAAGGTTTCTTGATTATCTCTGAAGAGTTTGGGGGTGGAGGTCACATTCAATTGTACAGTTCAACAAGTGTTTACTGAACTGCCATCATTCAGAATAACCTATGAGACTATGCGTCATTTCTAAGCTTCTATTCCACTTCTGACCTTAATAGTAAGCAAAAATAAATCAGCTCTTTCCCTGTGGAGTCAATGCCTTGCAGAACACCAGTCCTAGCTTCAGGACAAGCAGTCACTCATTCTCCCAGTGTAGGCACTGTCATAGTCTCCAAAGCAAGAGAACTTGATCACAAAAAGTAAGAAAAAAATGCATGACCTTCTCCCAGTAAAGGGGTGCCTCTGCCTCTAGTGACCTGAGACTCTACCAGGCCACTATTCACTTTTTATTCAGATAACAATAGAATTTGTTTACATTTGGTTCAATTTATCTTTTGATGACATTTAATGGATCAAAGGATAGCACTTAAAAATTTAAACACTGGCAAGTACATTCTGGTATTTTCTTTTAAAACTAAATCCAGATGCCTAAATAACTATATCAAAAAATTAACCACTGAGTATATAAAATCCACAATCTATACTTTTCCATAGAAGATTTGTTATGAAGAGTATATTTCTACAATCTTGATCTGTATATATTTTAAAGTACCTCATGAGAACATTTCATAGTTTTAGATTTAATATTAATAAACCCTTATCAAAAAATAAGGGCTGAGGGAGGAGCTCAGTGGCAGACAATTGTCTAGTATGCACGTGGCCCTGGGTTTAACCCCCAGGAACAATGGGATTTGAAAGGGAGGGACAGAAGGAAGAAAAGGAAGTGTCTTGGAACAAGTTTTCATACAAATAATGATGCTACAGGAATAAAATGTAATGATAAAATACAACTACTTAAACATAGTCAATACTAGATAGGATTAAACATTAGTATCAAATAGAGCAGCCATAATGAGTCAAATAGAGCAGTCATAATGAGATTCACAGTGGTGTGCTTAAATTGGAAACCAAAAGCTGTTCATGCATTAGTCTATGCCATCCCTTAATTATGTCATGAAAGTTTTCAGTTAACTCTAATCTTATGTGTACCTTCATTGGCCGCCTGTACTTCCGGCAGGCTGTAACGTGTGCGATGACACTGGCGTGTGTCTCTTTGCTGACATTGATTCCATTTACTTTGATAATACACTGTCCTGGGTGAAGGCCAGCCGCTGCGGCCACAGTACCTTTAAATACAAATGGGAAAAACTGTCAAAATCAAATATCAGCAAAAGGATTTACCTGTTTCAGATATAGCAGAATGGGAGCATTTTGAATATATCAAAGCTCCCTAAAATGCTCCTGATGCACCTGGTTCAGATAACAATGCACTCTCAGTCTTTCTGGTTCTTTACCCATGATCTAGAGCACAATTAACAAAATATTCCACTGCGTCCACAAGGAGAATTTTGAAGGAATATTGCATAGTGACCTTCATATTGCTAATCAGATGTTTCCCTTTCAAAGGTCTAGTCAATCTAACTTTCTAAATATATAGTAAAAAAGTAAAAGACCAGAAGCATAAACTATATTTAAAAATCCATAAGTATGCAAATAATGTTATTTTTGTTTTACAAACACCAGCAATTTAATGCATATATAAAAATAAATTCTTTAAAAATCCTACTTTTTTTCCTGTTGTACACTGGTGTGAATGTTCACATGACTGTACATAAATGTATGGGTGTCCATGTACCAGTGTACATGCTCATGTGTGCATGTACACATGTGTGCGTGTTTGCATGCGTAGACAAGAGGTCAACAACCATCACTTCTTAGACTACCATTCACTTTGTTTTTTTGAGTCAGATTTCCCAACCCACCCTGGAGCTAAATTATTAGCTAGGCTGGCTGTCTAGCAAGTCCTAGGAATCCAGTGTCTACATAGGTGTGCACTCTGCATTGGCGTTTTTTATGGAAGTTTGGATTCAAACTCAGGTCCAAAAAATTGTGCAAGCACTTCTACTGAAATCATCTCTGTACTCTCAAAAGGTAATCCTTAAGGAAAACATTGAGTCAGCTATTATGATTGGCTGCTTGAAGATAAATGAGGGTTTGAGGACCAAAGAACACATGGACAAAGAAATTAAGCAGTTATCAATTGTCCAGTCACTTTATGTGCATAGGTATAGAATCTGTACCTATGTAAACACACCTATATAAATATGTAAGTAGCATGTCCTAACTGGTGGTTTAAAATTTTCCAACCATTGATTTTAGTGTCAGAACAAATTAACACCAATAACTACTCTTAATGAATTTTATACACACGCATATGTATTATACTAGTGTCCATAAAACTTACCATATAGTCGGAAAGATTTCCATTGCAAGCAATTCACCCATAAAGGAATCATAAGCACACTTTTAAAATTTATACTTAAGAATACACCTTTTGTCTCTATTCAATCCCTCTTAAGTTCCAGTCACAGAAATGGTTTTCCTGTTCTGAACTGAATCTTGGGCAAGGAGGGACATTTTGGCAGAGAGTAAAGCTCTAAGTCGGAAAAACCTGGCTACCTGGACATACAAGCAGCTCTGTCTGTGTGTAAGCTTAAAGTTAGGGGAATAGTGGAGGGTGTCAGCTAAGAATTGGGGCAGGGGGCGCAGATGAAACAGATGGGGGCAAGTCACAGAGTGACCCACTTCTCCCAGAAATCCCGCTGCCTGGTGTGAAGACACTGAAGTATGGACTTTACGTTTAGAGGATGCTGAGGAATATGCGTTGGAGTCTGAGTCTGTCAGTGAGGTGCCGAAGAACACATCGTGGGAGTCAGGAGACAAGAGTGAGAAGGGGAGAAAGGCAGCAGAGCATAAACTTGTACAAAGATGGCTGAGTGCAGGTAAAGGCCCAGGAGGGCAAAGACGGTAAGTCTGGAACACAGCCTCCGTAACTCCGGAAAATCGCTGACTTGATTGGTGGTGTGTTGTTTCCTTTTGGTTTTTGTTTTCCTTAGCTATTCTGAAGAAAGAGCTAAGAGGGTGCTTAGATTAATCCAAGGCTGAACTCTAGTGGCCTGGAGGCAGCAATACTGCCAAGAAGAACTGCACTGACCTTTTCTTGTAGCAGAATTTGTTTGATAATGAACACCACGGGGTGGGAGGATTTGAGGGGAAAGACACAGAGTCCACCCCCCCCACACACACCTTTTCTATTTAAGAAACAGAGCGCATGAACACAGTGGCCACCCACTCAAAAGACCTTGATGATGGTCACAGCTATACACATTCGGCTTGCAGTGACTGTCCTCAGCATGGGACAAACTTTACAGGTTAATTAAACAGAAGTGCGCGATGTGATAGCCGGGCATACTTCTGCCCTGCAGTATTCAAGGGCTATTTGCTTTAAATGTCCATCCAACCACTATGGAAAGTAAAAAGGTACTTTTTTGAAAGAAGATTTATTTTTTAATACACACATTAGTTTTGTAATATAAAATGAATTGGTTCTGATAGCAACACCTTTCAAAATGTTTCTCTTCATGTTTGAATGATCACATTATGATAGTTTACTTTTCCAGCCCTGCAAACAGCCACCTCCCTCTTACTCCACAAGTGCCAAACTTTGCAGCTCACAAAGGCCCTTCTTGCTCCAGCAGCCAAGCTCTTTATTGTGTGCTGCACTGGGAAATCCCTACTCCCTTTACTGGTGTCAAGATGAAATAAAAATACATATCATAAGATCTTTGGGCTTTTTGTTTGCCTTTCAAAGAAGTAAAGTAAAATACAAACAGGCTTTGAGTCACTACAATTATTTGATTTAGAATGAATCTCATGGTGAGATTTATTGCAGATTCAAAGGAAAGAAATTGAAGAAAATAGATAGCAACTGGGTGGCAACACAGGAGAGGAGGCCCACGGGACTCTCTACAAAGCCTGAAAACTTACATTTTTAAATTATTGACCAAAATGCCAACATTTATTTGCTACTAAGGAAAATATAAATAGATAACCTTAAAAATCATCATGAATTTAAACTGAAGTACACACACACACACACAAAATCATGATTGAGTTGTTACTCTTCAATCAAATTTGTAACAGTAATAAATATAGTTAAGAATTTGGGCTCCTCTGGAATTGTTTAATTATTTATGTGTGTGTGTGTGTGTGAGTGTGTGTGTGTGAGTGTGTGTGTGTGTGTGTGTGTGTGTGTACATAAGCGTGTGTACGTGGAGGCCAAAGGTTGATACCAAGCAACTTTCCTTGATCTCTTCACCTTAGTTTTTGAGCCAGGTCTCTCTTGAACCTGAGATCTGCCATTGGACTACTAGACAGCCAGCAAGCCCAGGGGATTCTCCAGTCTCTCCCTCCCCAGGGCTGGGATTATAGGCAAGTGCTGGCACACAAAAGCCTTTTTTTTTGCATTTTGTTTTTAATGTGGGTGTTAGAGTCCTGAACTCACAGCCTCATGTGTATGGGGCACGTGTGTCACCTACTACGCCATCTTCCTGAGCAAAGCCTCACCCTATCCCAAGCCTGCCTCACTGTTGCAGCAATCCTTCTGCACTGGCTTTCCTGAGTGTGGGAAGCGCACGTGTGAGCAACCACACCCAGCCTGAGATTTGAGGTTTTACACTTTAGCATATTATTTCCAGAATGCACTTTCACTGAGTTATGGGACTGAGAGGAGACAATTCCTGACACCATGGTGATGCACACTCTAAACACATTATGGTTGGACAGGGAACAGCCAAAGCACTTTACAGCACAGTTTCCCACATCAGGGGGGGGGATGTCTCACCTCTTCCCACTGCGTGCACCACGGAAGGGCCAAAGCCTCTGATCTGGAAACCCAGCCCGTCTGCAGAATCTGGGATTTTAACTGTCCTAAATGTAACCAGAAAATAAGGTCAGACAACTGTAAATGCCACAATAGGTTAGAACAACAGCCATCTGTACCTGAGCTCTGTCTAGCAATGCATGCATCCTGAGATCGCAGCAAGCAGGAGGGACAGAAAAAGGAACTGGGATTAGTAGGTAAAATGAGAAAAGATTGTTTTAAGAAGAAAGAAAGAAAGAAAGAAAGAAAGAAAGAAAGAAAGAAAGAAAGAAAGAAAGAAAGAAAAAGAACTTAGCCTTGAGAGAGACTGACCAACAGCACCCGCCCCTAGAACAGAGCACTAGTTGCAGCCACTCCAGCTGAGACAGCTCAGGGCTCTCAGGATGTAAATGCAATGGTGGGGGTAGACTCCAGATGGGCCAGCTCAGGGCCCCCAAAACAGGATGTGAAGAACAATAGTGACCTACTCCAGCCACATCAGCTCCAACAGCAGGGACTTCCTCACCAGGGAGCACCCGCGCTTTAACCTCTCCCATACTGGACAAAAAGTTAAAAAAAAAAAAAACTCCCTGGGCATTAAATCTCTTCCGGATGTTCCTGCATCTTTATTCATCTACTTGTATCAGATAAGATTTGGTGATGGAGACTTCTGAAGAAGCACCCCCACCCCCAGAAATGTCCATTCTGAAGGAGGTACAGAGAGGAAAACAGAAGAGAAATCCAAATCTCTACATTGCTCAGACTGATCCTTGCTAGGCAGTATTCTGCTTCCCCACAGGTTCTAACTGAACCACCCACTGCTTCATCTATTGTTTCCCAGCTGAATTCTTCTCTTTTAGGGGCATGGGAAGGGAGACTGCTACCGGGGTGAAGACCAAGGGAACTGGAAAACTGGAAAATGCCACTGAGAGAGAAGCTCTCTTGGAGAGAACACTGTTCTTTCCCCAACATAAGGTGTATACAGCATGGAGGCCATACAACCTTCACACTGGGCAAATTCTCAAACAGATGCATCCATAGCAGTGGTGGTGCACACCTTTAATTCCAGCACTCGGGAGGCAGAGGCAGGCGGATCTCTCTGAGTTCAAGGCCAGCCTGGTCTACAAGAGCTAGTTCCAGGACAGGATCCAAAGTTACAGGGAAAAAAAAAGGAAAAAAATAAAAAGGAAAACAACAGGTAATGGGGACATCTATACTAGCTCTGAGAGTCCTTATTCTGTACTTGATAAGTGGATAAACTTGGGTTGTTTGGACAAGCTCCTTAAATTCTCTGTTACAAAAAGTGCCACAGAAACTATTGGAGGTTATCACTGTCAGAAACTGATACTGTACTGTGTAGGTGGGGATTAAAGCGGCAACAGTTTCTATCTACCTAGTTTCTGTTGCTGGAGTAAAAACAAGACCAAAAGCAAGTTAGAGGTGGCATTTATTTTCTTACAGGTCACTGTCAGTCAGCAAGGGAAGCCATGGCAAAGGCTGAGGCAGGAACTGAAGCAGAGACCACAGAGCAATGCCATTTATAGGCTCCCTTCCTGCTTCTGCTGTGCTAGCTTCCTGGTGTAAGCCAGACCCTCCTGCCCAGCAGAACTCACAGAGGGCTGAGCCGTCCCCCATCAATTAGAAGTCAAGGTTTACATTTCATCACCTCCCAACCATCCAGGATGCTAGATTAATCATATGTGAAGTTGACTTCCACTCATCAAGATTATTGTACTTTTTAAACAAAATCTGTACACAACACCATGAAATCCATTTTAGGAAAAAGATCCGGAATCCCTCTAATTAAACATGATTAAACTCTAATAAAAACATGATCTCCAAAGATCATGTTTTTCCAATGGGAAAACTACATTGCCTATTATAATAATGAATAAAATTATACAAGAGGAATGTTCTATTTCTGGTAGAAAATAAATATGTGAAATTAGCTACTGCAAAGCCTTTCAGAGAAATTCCTTGATGTTATCAAGTGTAAAACGCAGCTGGAATCAAAAGAAAATGCTGTTGTATTTACTTCTCCTATTTTTGTCTTTCCCCCTCCAAACAGGATACAACTTAAATTACAAAGTACCAATATAAGAAAATATGAGTAACCCAACCAAAGCTTCCTGAGGCCTCAAGCTCTCTGGGCCTGATCCAAAGATGTTTCCCTCAGGTTGCCTCCGAGGCCGGAGGTAGGGGAAAGCCTCTGCTCTTTAAGACAAAATGAATGGATTGGAGAGCGTGAAGACAGCCCTACCTCGATGCCACCTCCCATTCCTCTTTATAGAGTGAGAACTCACTCGCTCTGGCGAGCATTGCAGGTGATCTGCCTTTCCCATGATAAAATCAGCTGGAACTACTTCACTTGATGATGTCTCTGACAAGTTACCTGTCCCGTCAGAGCAGGAAATTCATGCAGGAGAAGAACCTGTGCTGTCACTGCTATCCTCCAGTTAGTTTATGGAGGAAAATGTCAAGGGAATCAGAAGAAACCGCAGACGGTTGGGAATGCCTTGGTTATGGTTGAATGGGAAAAGTCCTCAACAGACTCCTGTCCTGGGAACTTGACAGATGATGGGGCTTTGAGGCAGAAGAGAGTGGATCTGAGCAATCTGGCCAGACTGATGGTGGGTACCCTGATGGACTCATACTATTGTGGATTACAGGAGGTGATGGAGAGTAAAAGATGGGGCCTAAGTGGAAGACCAGGACCATGGAGGTGTGTTGTTGGGTGCTGTATCTTCACCTGACTATTTCCTGCCTTTCCATTTCCTGTTTCCAGTGTCCCATCAGGTGGAGAAATTTGTTTGCTCACCCCGGCTCACCATCATGTTCTTTCCTAGCTCACAAAGCCAAGCAACAGTGACCTGAATCCTTTGAAACCATGAGCTGAAACAAACCCATCCTACCTTCAGCTCTTATGTCAGCTATTTGTCACCGAGTGACACAAAAAATTATGAGCTCAGCCTCATTAGGCAGGGACATGTCCATGAATACATAATAAATAGATCATTATAAGCACTTTGAGTGTGTCAAAGCTTTCAAAAACTTTCAACTCTTTACCTATCAGAAATTTAGAATGAAGGGAAAATCAGTCATCTATGTGGTTGAGATGCTCATTTTCAAACAGAAACATTAAGATGGAAGTACCTTTGTGGTGTCATCTATAAGCAGATGACTGTAACTGCTATTGTTTGTCAAGGCAAACCACAACATCTCTTGGCACATGCCTGCTCCTCACAGTGGGGGCCGAGTATCTACCAGCGTTTAACAAGTAGACTGGATTGGAATGCCAGCACACAGGCCTCAGTGTGCAAAGCATCTCCTAAACTATGTAGTCATGAGAATTTTAGCATCTCAACAAGGAGGACAAGGAAATGACAATAACAAGATAGTGGTACAAGGCAGGCTTGAACCTCGGGTTCCAGATACTGAGCAACAGTCCTTGGGGAAGGGCTGGAAGACACAGGACCAAAACTCTGATGGATGAGGATTTGCTCCCATCTGTTTATTTCTGATGTCATTGGCTCTGTGCTCTTCTAATTATTGAGATGTCTGTGTAAGCAGACAAGTTATTGTAGGGGTAAACCAAGTGGCCATACGGCATATACTTATGTTCGCTAATAATTGTTCTGAATATCCCTGTATTCCTTCCTAAGATGTTTTATTCCCTTTAAACACACTAAAGGTGTCAGGTGATAGGCTACTAAGACAGGGCCAGATAAAGAGGGAAAAGTCAACTGTAATTTTATGTAGCAAGGAAACACTGCTGTGGTTCTTTGCTGCCCTCTAGTCCAGGCTTTTCTGTGAGAAACTGTATTAACAAGTTACACTTATGCTTTGAAGCCACTGAGTACACTACATTATGAGCTAAATCATCCATGCCCATTAATGACTTAGCATGGTCACAAAGAGATGGACTGGGAAGATTCCAGCCCATTACACTGAATTGGAGACTCATGAAAAAAAATATATATATATACATACATATATATACTCATGATACACCTAGTTATTTCTGAATGTATGTGTACTGGGTAATATTTTACATATAAAAATATTTTAGCCAGGCAGCGGTTACACGTGCCTTTAATCCTAGCCCTCGGGAGGCAGAGACAGGTGGATTTCTGTGAGTTTGAGGCCAACCTAGTCTACAGAACAACTTCCAGAACAGGTTCTAAAGCTACAGAGAAACTCTGTCTCAAAAAAACAAAATCAAATAAATAAAATTTAAAGTCAATAAGACTTCATCTTAAAATTAATGAAGTTGCTGGTTACTGCTGATATAATTTTTTGTTTTTTGTTTGTTTGTTTGTTTTTGAGACAGGGTTTCTCTGTAGCTTTGGAGCCTGTCCTAGAAATAGCTCTTGTAGACCAGGCTGACCTCTGACCCACAGAGATCCAGCTGCCTCTGCCTCCTGAGTGCTGGGATTAAAAGCATAGGCCACCACCGCCCGGCTCTACTGATAACAATTTTTAAATAGCAATTCTAACACAGCTCATTCACATGTTCTACTAAACACTCTACATACATGTTATCTCACCCAGCTAATGCAACAGTTCATGACTAATCCGAGATCATTAACAGATACAATTCAAAAAGAAAAGTCAATAAACTACACGTACATCAAAGGTTTTAACTAAAGGAGCTATGGGTACAGCACGGTTCTAGTCTATATGTGTACAACTGTAACAAGTATCAGTACTTGGAATAAATAGCAATTGATTTCAAAACAGTAGTGGATGTTTGTGTGGTAAGATATGAAGAAAAATGTCTTCTTCTAGATATATCTATACTTTAAATTGTTCATGATAAATATTGTGATGTTTCAGGTATGAGACTGTTTCCAAAAGACTCATGCGTTGAGGGGGTCTTAAGATGGCAGCATTATCTAGAGATGACTGGAACACGAGAACACTGGTTTCATCCCTTTGCTGACCCATGGGTGAGTTCACAGATGCTGGGCTATTAGAAATATGCCTCGTGGGAGGAAGTGGGGTCCCTGGAAGTGTGCCTTGGAAGGGTCTGTCTTGTCAAGGGGCCATTCCTATGCAGTGTGAACCGAGTGAACAATTTCACAATACCATGCCCTCTTGTCATGATGGGCTGAAACTTCAGTCACCGTGAGTCAGAATAATCCATTACCCTTTGAGTTACCTCAGCTATTCTGTCATAGAAATGAAAGATGGACACAGACATTGGTATTTTTCTACTTACATAGACAGATGACAGAGAGATCAACAGAGATTTGGGTCAGTTTTGTTCTAAAGGAAAAGGTGTCTTACTAAGTGTGGTTACTAAGTAGATATGGTGTACCTTTTAGATTTGACTTTATGAATATGAGCAGTATATTATAGACTGTATCTAATCACAACATTTACCAAACATGTAGCTCTTTGTTCCTGACTTTCAGGTGTTCTACTAGATTATTTTTCACTCAGTCAAACTCAACATAACCGAAAACAGCCACAAAGAAAAACATCATTGCTCCCAACACCAGGCAATTCAGGAGTGAGCACCTATTACAATAAACGATGCAGCTCCTCTGGCCTCTAAAGACCTGCATTCATTGTGCTGGGGAGGCCTGAATGTTCTACGACAGAGGATCCTGATGATAAATGACTACCTGGTAGTTATCCTTTCTATTTTATTCATCCATGGATCACTGTATCACTTACTCCCTTGGCTTTGTGCTCACGAGGACTCGCAGAGGCTTTTTGCTGTTTAAGCATGATTTCAGAAAGCAATCGACTTCAGAGAAAGGTCTCAGAAAAACCAGGTCACCATTAATAGCAAAGATCTTCTTCCCAACTTCCATGCCGGCCATCTAAGGGAGAAGTGGCAAGAAGAATTAGGATGATGATTTAATAAATATTTTAGGTTTTCACAAACTAAACCAAGGAAGGCTAGCATGTATAGATTTGGACACAAGAACACGCATATACAATAACATTATACAACTTTATATAACAGAACTGTGAATGAAGTAACAGTTATAATAATCTGTGACATCATTATGAGTGGGATCGAGCAGCTTTGCTGAAATCAACCTTCCCCTAGCTCTATGCATACTCTATCCATCTGCGACTCATTCTTGGTGTTGAAGTAAGATACTTTAATTAAAAAAAAAAAACCCTTTGTCCTTTAACATACAAACTCCAGGTTAATTTAATTTTACATATGTTTTTATACATAAACATATATATTTAAATATACATATTATGCATAAATATATATATTTATTTATTTTACTCAGAAATATATGACTATACTGACCACAACCAATATGTCTCCCAAGCCTACATCAGCATGAGTGTGCCTACTACAGGGTAATGAAAGGAGTGGCCTGGAATCCAGCAGCAGAGATAACCCTAATGCAACATACTTAAAAAAGGACAAGGATGACATTATCCCAGCAGTTAGCCCAGATGTTCTCAGACTGCACACAAATTCCCTGCTGTTTTGGACTGCAGCTACTTGAGTAGACAGTATTTTATCTATGCTAGAGTAAGATGAAGCTGTGCACTAAGAGCAGCATCTCCAAAGCCTGAGAAAAGTACCATATCTCCTACAGAACTACTAACCATGATCACTTGGTGGTCCAACACACTAACAGAGTACATATGGACCAGAGGTAATATATGTTCACTTGGAGTACCAGATAGAAGGCGTTATCTTGTACACTTTTGTTTGATGGTGAAATAAAAGGCCTTTTAGTATTAGCATATACAGAGTACCACTGACTTTAGTAAAAAAAAAAAATTAAATTATATATGATCTCCTTCTGCAGTTCTTACATTTTTATTAAAGCCCCAAGTCCTGAGGTGTTTGCTTAGGGGTTATGTATCTTGCAAGCTAGGCAGCAGGGTAAAGAGTCCTGAATCCAGAATCCCTGTGGTATAGCAATGGAAAGTAAGCTTCATGAGGACAGAGATAAAAGGAGAGAGGGATGGAGGGATAGGAGGGAGGAAGGGAGGAGAAAGTTCACATGTGTGTACATGTGTGTGCTTACATGAGGCAATCAGAGGACAACATAGTTTTGTTCCTTAAGTGATATTCACCTTGTCACCTTGTTTCTTGAGACAGGTCTCTCTCATCGGCCTGGTATTCCCCAAGCAGCCTAGGGCAGCTGACCTGTGACACCTGCTTCCACCACCCAAACATAGTATTATGAGTGCACACAGTATAATTTTTTTAAAGATTTATTTATTTAGTATGTATACAACATTCCTTCCATGTATGCTTGCATGCCAGAAGAGGGCACCAGATCTCACTACAGATGGCTGTGAGCCACCATGTGGTTGCTGGGAATTGAACTCAGGACCTCTGGAAGAGCAGTCACTGCTCTTAACCTCTGAGCCATCTCTCCAGCCCATAATTTTTTTTTAATGTGGGTTTTGGCAAGCTCAGGTCCTTACCTTGTAATGAAAGACTGGTAAAGACTAAACTATCATTCTAGCTCAGAAGAGAGAATTTTGTCTGCTTCCTATATGTCTATGCTCCCAGAATCTAGAATGGTACTAATATATAACCATTAGCAAGTGACTATTTCTCACTAAAGAAGTCAAGGATGAGAAGATTCCACTGTTTAAAAAACCTAGTGATTTGAGATAGCACCCGATAGCATTACTCCAATGAGAAAGTCAAAGTGTTTGCTTTACTGGTGGAAATTAGATTCACAGAAAAGACAGAGGAAGAGGAAGATAGAAGACACCGCCCTTGGTTGAACAGAATGGCTATTGGACATACATAGCACAACTGTCACACCCTATGTAGCCCCCACAGAGTTCCAGGTTGGATTTCCCAATTAGGAAAATCCTGACGTCACAGAGCATGCCACTTGGGGACTCAGCAATTGGGAGCTGCAGAGCTCTGGAACATTACCACCTCCCCATGCCCTCTTCAGTGAGACCCAGTCTCAGCTGCCACAATCAACACTACTTGACAGAACTCAAGAACATGAACATTCAGAAACACAACCTTCAACAAACACACAAAGTTTGATTTCAGTTTGACACTGTACTGCATGAAGACAAACCACTAACAAAACTGCTAATTTACATTACCTCAGCATTAGAGCCCTTTTCCACTGACTTGATGATTGGAACTTTATTTTTGTCTTCCAGCCCAAAGCCATAGCTGCCTTCATTGGATTTAATCTGAAATGTAAGACACTAATGTTATTGATAAAGGACAGGAGACCTTTACAATGAACTAGTGTGCTCGCCTGCTGACCGCTACACCCAAAGGCAACTCAAGGCACAGCAGCTTACCAACAGTGACTTCGCTATGACATTCTCCACAACTTTCAAGTCATGTTTCATAAGCCTGTGTTTCATATTTGATCCTTCCATTTCCTCGTCGGCAAAGAAGCGGAAAAGTAGAGGCTCATCTTTGAATTCGCTTTTCTCAAGGACTGTAGAAACGGAGAGAGTCAGATAATCTCAGTGAATTGGGGTCTCAAGCTCGCTTTCCACCCCAGCACACCTTTGGGGAATGCTTGTCAACAATGCGCTCAGCTTTAGACTCCCAGGACACAGTGACTGCACAGATACCCCGCAGATTCCTTTGGTAACCTACCCTTCCCTGTACATTACTGTTACCTACAGAACTTAGTATTTTAAAGTTAAGTGCATTTTTCCACTCTTGCATTTCTTAGTCTTCCATTGTCTAAACGGAAAATCTAAATTTAAGAAAGAAAATACAATAACTCCTAAACCCCATGCAATCTAAACCTAAAAACTCACAGGCATTGTCCACTTTCAGAAAACATCGTAAACAAGTTTTTAATGTCATGCCTCTTCACGGGAAACTTCAAACGGGTTGCACAGTATCTCTGTATGTGTGAGCAACTCCCAGTGAAGGGTCACAGTGGGTCCAAAACTTCAAACTAGAAATATGTCTTCTGGGTAAAATGTGATTTTAATTTCCATGATTTGCTAGCTCTTCTCTGTTTCAAAACAATATTCTCGAATAACCTTATTTTAAGGTCATTTTTTTTCTTTATATAAATGTCAACCGTTCCCCCACAGTTTCTAGGTATGTTGATCAATGTTTTGCTAGCCTTGTTTATACTACAGGTAGATACAGATAATAAGAATGTATATTTAATAAGATCTTGACAGCTGCTAAAATTCTTTAAAAGAGAAACCTCTGTTTCTCATTCTTTGTCATAAGTACCTTGTAGTGTACTTGTTGGGACAAGGTGACTCACAGTAACAGGAAGGCTGTGGTCCCAGGGCACTTAGCTTTGTGAGGAATCAGTCCAGGTCTGGGGCCAATTCTGAGTGTGAAAATCAGAAAGCTACCTAAACTCTCTGCATTTTAGTTTTCTCGTCTGCAGAATGAGGTGGAAGAATCTTTGTAGCACCTCACTAAAACTGAAGCACTACATGTAAACAGGTTGGCGCATGCCAAACAACCCAAGAAGACACCTATTCTATTGCCTTGCTTTTCCAGAGTTCCAGAAAACAATGTGGGTGTATGGGTGATCTCTGGATGGATGAGCACCTGGTACCATGGTAACAAATGAAGCCATCCCCACACCATAAAAATTAACACAGCCACAGTGAACAACAGAAAGGAAAAACACTTTGGACTGAGTTAAGGTTTGCCTCCATGATCTAATCGTTTTCCCGAAGATCACGTGCTATTTCCTCCAACAGCCTGTCCAAGAAATCCAGGCAGGAGGCTTTGCCACCTTAACACCTTAACTTGCTATCACTTAGTATTTCACAATAAATGCTTACATCAAATTATTGCCTGCTGTTGCTCTCGATTAAAGAGAAAGATAATTGAGGGGTGTCAGTCTGATTTGATAGTTTTAATTTCTTAAAATATTTTAATTTATTCCACCAATACAATAGTTTGCTCTCCAGGGACCGGTATTTCTCTGTCTTAGCATTCCTGGTGCTCTAGACAAAGGACATGGGACAGAATTCTCAAAGAAGCACATGATGAGAAAGGATGCTCCCAAAATGGCTGTAACTGCTGCTCAATACCCTTTTTCATACAAGTGTTGATAACGTTCCCAACGTAGTTGATAAATGGATGTGAACGCTATAATCAAACATAAATTGAGAGGTATATTGTGTTAGTAATTGGAAAAAGACTATTTGGGTGCCTGGATTATGTAAGATATCATAGAGGGGAAAACTCTCACTACTTTGATAGGTAGAGAAATTAAAATAAAACACTAATGTTTAGTGATTTGTTTGAAATTATCAAGCAAGAAAGACATTTTTTAGTAGAAAAAAAGATCCCGCTTATTTCTAGAAATGTAGTTCTGTAAGATGATTTTGAGTATGTTTTTCTCTATGAACAAAAATATTAACTATATATGTTCATATCTAATCATTCCACTACATTCAGACAAGATTATTGTTTAATAAAAATGAATTCAAAGAGACATGAGAGATTTTTAAAAAGAAAATAAAACTTTGACATCTTGGCATGGCTCTTCCAGAGTCAACACAATCAAGAAAAACTAGAAAAACTGGTAGATAACAGCCATTTGCCATAAAATGACACCATTGATGAATTCAATTGCAGATGTGGCGCCTCATCAGGGACCAATGACAAGACCCAGACAGGTTGCTTTGACCTTAGTGGAGTTCTAAGATACTCCCAATGTTCCGAGAACACCCCAAACAATAAAATCCATCTGTGAAATTGCAGGGTACAAGTCCCTACCATGGTGCATAAATCCATTGTCACAGAGTCCGACAGCAAATATCATTGCCTCTTCCCTGGTATGGCAATCACCCTGGTAATGAGAAAATAAATCACTGTGCATGTTAATAGGCGACAGGAGGCTTTAAGGACCTGATTTACAGTTTAAGGAACATTTCCCACACATTACATAATTGTCCCTAGCCCTTTGCTTTGCACTTGGGTACTCTATCAAACTGGCTCTCATTTCTATTTTATTTCTGTTATCAACACTCTACTCTGGTGTTTCTTTATCCCTTATCTAGATTGACATATTTCTTCTGGAGCCATTCTGACATAAGCTGCTGCAGAATTCAGCTGTTTACACAGGAATTTCATGTTCTAAAGGTTTAAAGAGAGACTTTTTAATAATCAAAACTTTAATAATCAAAGCAAAGGCATTCTGTTGGGCTTTCAAGATCTCTCAGTATTAGTTTTATTCATCAACAGCTTAACTTTCCAAAGTTTTGAACCTATCCCTTTTCCATAGTTAGCCCAGTTTCCTATAATTGCCTGAACTCAGTCCACCTCGCCTCCACTGGTGTAATGCTGGTACACACAGTGTCCTTTACCTGTCTACAGAACACCAAGAGAAACCTTTACCTCTGGCAGTGACAACTGTATCCCTGCTATCCACCAAAGCAAACTGAATACGTACATGTAAACAGGCATCGTATCTTCAACAAGTCAAGTGTTAAATTTTATGCATTCATTTGAAAATTCATATTTATCCATTTCTCAATATCACACCAAGTTCAAGACACCACATGTTAATACTCTCAAAGGAAACAATTTGGATCTTATGAAGGATTTGGGCATTTATATAGTAGTACCTAGTTAAGTATCCTTATACAATTTAGTTAAGATTCTTAATTGGCCTGATTCTCTCAGAGAACTAGATGCACAGAAAGAAAAAATAAGATCCTGAGCTTGGCTGGAGGATCCATAAGGACTTGTGTGGAAGATGATGCTGAGAATTGTACAGATGATCTAAAGATGAGCCCAAATGACCAACAACTTCTCGACGGCAAGAACTATCCTATCCTTGTTTTATTTCAGTAGCTAGTTAAAGTGTTAAGCTTATGCTGAAAGCTCTAGCTGTTTTGATTATTTAAATGTTATATTTCCCAGACTAATAAATCATTAAAAGGAAAAGTGTATAAATGTAATCTGAAATACTATAGTGATCCTATACCTTTAAAAAAATCCTTTTGGGTCTATTCATATCTGGAAGCCATTGAAAAGAAGTGCAAAAAAACTTGTTTGGGTGGAATGAAACTAGGAGTTGTTTCATTAAAAAATACAAATGGTGCCTCCACATGACCCATAAGCAAATCATGTGATGTTTTAAAAATACTTGATCGTAAGCCACTATAATAAAAAATATCAATATTGAAGCTGAGAATGCATTCAGAAGAGAACAAAAGCCATTGCATTTTCTAAGACAGTATCAGGCTTCTACAGCATCCAACAATGTCTCAAAACAACACAAGGACTGTGGTGCTGCAGCCAGCTCTAATGATCCAATAAAGCTGTCCAAGTCCAGTCAGGACAGACTGATGTGCAGAATAAGTCTATCTGAGTCTTAGTGGAAAAGGAGCCTTACTTTGTCTCCTTCCCCCTACAGTAAGCACTGTGGTTTGCACCCTTATCAACCCATTGATAAGTCTTCCTCTCCCAAGGTAGCCTGCAATGCTCTACTTTGAAGCTTAGGAATGAGAGCTCAGAATGTCTGCCTTAAACACACGCATTTCACAATACCAGACTTATGAAGCTGCAGTGACCAATATAAGATGACATGATGTCTATTCTAGAAAAAGATAAGCAGTTGAGAGCACTCCAGTCTAGAAATGGAGTGACACGTCCAAGCTTGCCTCACTCAAGTTCAGCAGAGCTGGCATCAGATACTGATAGCTTGAGCTAACATTCTGGGAGATTTCAACAGACACCACAGTGTAGCAATATTTCATTGGTGTTTTAATAAATAAAACTTGACTGAAGATCAGAGAGTAAAACAAATGCACTGATCAGCCTTACAGACCAGGCGGTGGTGACACACACCTTTAATCCCAGTAGACACATTAGTTTGCCATAGAAACAAGGGGGTAATGGCACATGCCTTTAAGCCTAGCACTAGAGAGGAATACAAAATGTAAATAGATAGCTCTCAGCCACACTCTCATTCTGAGATTCCTGGAGACAGGATCGCCATTTTGGACTGAGGTAACGGTAAAAGCCAGTAGCTGGGTGTTTTGCTTTTCTGACCTGTAGGTTGAATCCCAATTTCTGTCTCTAGATTTTTTATTAATTGTGCCACACCACAGTTACTTTATTTCAGCTTGCTTAGGACTTTCTGAAACATAACCTATTTTTCTTTAATGATACCCTTAGAAAATACAAATGTTTCCCCCTGCAAAGTTGGTGACTAACTTTCTAGGTTAGAATGTAAATTCTGAGTTGGCATTAGGTTTTGCTTCAAATGCATTTTCCTTGGTCTTCTCCCATATACCAGGTTGTATGAGTTTGTATTAATTCTAAAACAGCAGAGTTCTAGGTGGATTCTCTTCCTGAACAGAAGACGCACCCAGCTGCACAGATGACCAGTGGTTTAAATGTGTTAGAAAGAAAGTATCACACTGGAGAGCCTGGACATGTGAGTCAGGGTATTAGCAAAGTCATTATTTGATTACTCTAAGACATTAACTTCTCAATGTAAAAGTTTATGCTCAGTGAAATACAAGAACAAGTGGCCTTGAAAAGTTTAGAAATCAACACTAAAACAATAAAAAAATCTCAAACTGTATATACATATTATATATACATATATGTACATATATATATATACTAAAACTGAGCTTCAACATTTAAAATGTTGACATTTTAAGATTAAATATCTAGTTTTGTTACCTATTTATACAAGGAAAGTAAGGATATTTTTATATGAACAAAAGAGTATGGTTGCTTCTGAAACTGACTCAAATTTGTGCAATGGCTGCATTTCAACCAACCAAACCCCCTGCCCCAGGCAGCAATTGGAGTTCAAGGGTAGGTACATCAGCATTTCTTAGTGTCTTGCCTTTGGTCAGCAGAATATATCCAAGCATTTGTTAGTTGACCTATCGTGTAAAAAAACTAAGTACGTTTGTATTTGAAAAACTTCTGTGACAGGCATGTTAATCTGTTCTACTTATAAGCAAATCACAAAACTTCTCAGCACCAACTGTCAGAGCTCCTGCGAAGCTGGAAAGATAGTAACAGCAGCGTGCTCTGCTCTTTGTAGCCACGAAAGCTTCTATTATCCAAGCCCAGCTGGTATCCTACAGCGAAAATGACATGGGAGACTAGAATAATTTGAAACGACTAATGAACAGAAACCTTACAACAAATTAGTAGAAAAGGATGCAAAACCACTTAGTGTCTGAACATAGTTATTAATCATTGATACTCAAATTATGCATGGAGGATTTTGTTTGTTTTTTGACAAAACTTAGCTCATGTGTTAGAAATAGGAACATCTTATTCTTGAAAAGCAAGCTAGCATAAGGGTTATTCGAGAACCCAGGAACCAGATTTATATACTAACTCAGCTTCATACTAGCTGTAGGAATGTAGGCAGGGGATATCACAGTATGTGTCACACTCAAATGGAAAAGAAGGAAGCATCGAAACACCTGTTTGCCTCTTACCTGTGCAATTAACCAGTCTATCAGTTTGTTAGCCATGACCACAGATTTGTAGGTCCTTAAATGGTAATCTTTATCTCTACAAAGGAAGAAGAAAGAAAGAATATCAAGCAAGGGACTGAGTGAGTGCAGGTAAGCCTTCTGTTCAGTAACAGTATACAGCAGGAAAATCTACCAATGAGCCTGCCATCATCCAATGTATGTACAAATAAAATTAACAAAGTGTATATGAGACAAAATCTACCAAAATTCCAAAATAAGGCATTTCTTCTTTCACATTCTATTTTTTTTTTTTGCAAACAAGATTATGACTGCTATAATACTTGGTGGTTGGTGACGATTAGCTAGAAAAATGGCATCTCATTCATGGGGGACTAAGAAAATAAAATTTCTACCCCCCAAATCATGGCTGCTAAAACTATCCTCAAAGTGTGGAGAGTAGAATAACAGCTTCCCATGCTTTTATTCTCCAAGAAGACAGGAATAACTATGACTATATGCACTGTAGTTATTCACAGGCTTTCTACAAAGCCTGAAAGCCTGAAATAGATTCAGGAAGCATCTACTACATAGAATCTACTACCTGTCTAAGCAAAGCATGGAACAATGAAACCACCTCCCCACATCCCCAAGGAATAGAGCACAGTACATTATACAACCCACACTCACTCTTCCCCAACTTTACATTGTGAAGTCTCCTGCTAAAGCAGACAACATTTATTCAGGAAAGAAGACACCCAGTTCTCCTGAAGTACCTGCTCACAATGTTTACATGGGGTGAGAGGGCATTCCATTATGCAGACATGGCAACTTCTGGAAACAATCTCTATCTGTCTGTCTATCTATCTATCTATCTATCTATCTATCTATCTATCTATCTATCTATCTATCATTTTTCTATGTCTGCATCACCTTATTATTGATATTAATAACATGACATAAAAGCACTGCATGAAAACATTTGAATTCTATAGCCATTACTGAAAAGTATATGAATTTGTTTAAAACTGGAGCATACAATTGTTTTGAAAGTGAGTTAGTTAATAAACTCCAAAATATGTTTAGTAAGTCTAAAATAATTCTTAGTTTTCAAATAAAAATAATGTCTTTGGGAAATTCTATCAAAAGTAAATATAAAACATACATCTAATGTTCAATCATTCAGATATACATAATATATTATAAATATAAATCTTTCTAGCTATGAACACTTAGAATAAGTAGCTTCCCTGAATCATTTCTAGGTCACCTAACTACCATTCATTAAGTATTAATAAACTATGTATTATTTCATTTTCAGCCTAAGGTTATATGAAATCATAGTAAGTTTTGAAAGTATAACAAAGGAAAAGACACTGAACTTATAGTGCCAGAAAAATTTAGACATATTTGAGGTAAATACTTGATATAACCCAAGTCCTAAGATGAAACTTTACCATTCCATTTATGACCCCCATAAGAAGCAGGCTCACCTGACCACGGGGGTAAACAAGCTGTGAAGACGACAATACAGCCTTACGCCCTGTGTGAGACAAACGTGGTCAGAAGTGGATCAATCAAGAGACACGCTAGTCAAATCTCAGAATTACAAGTCATTATACAATCTCAGCAAAATTAGAAATCTAGGCAAATATTGAAATGCATGATAAAAATAGGCATTGTCTCTAAAGAACAGGATAGAGTGGTACTGTGTCATATATGTCATGTATGTCATATATGTATGGCACATGTGAAGGTTTAGTCAAAATAATTCTTAATATAAATGATAAGCTACACTTTAGACAGATATTTAACACAGCAATAAATCTAGAAAGTGTGGTCATTATATTTCAATAAAAAAAATTACCAAAGGTACAATGAAAACTGATACTAAATTACTCTTTATGTTTTTGTTTTTAAATTTTATACAAATGTCTTGACCAGGGCTGCTCCACGTGAAGGTCAATGGTTGGTACCTTCTGAGTGAGGTTCTACTTCCATTTAGAAGCAGGGAAGAAAAATAAATGATAGAACGTTGGAATTCCTGAAATTTGATACGACAAAGACAGCCTGCATGATAAGAGTCCTCTCTATAGAAGACTTTTTCATGCCTCTCTGTGGTTTCTTCTTCCCCAAGTATGGCAACATGAATCCCACTACAGACACGACTGAAGGTGACCTTACCTTTGAAATCACATCCTGCATCTCACTCCTGGGGTAAAATGTGCCATCGTCATAGCGGAATCTATACATCGTCTGCTCTGGCTTGAACTGATGCTTGTCGGTAACTAGAAACATGGAAATGTTACAGCAGAATAATGGCAAGTTAAATAATTAAGAAAAACAAGTTTACTGAATACATAATTACCATTTATAAAAAGCTTCTGATTTCCCAACAAAGTAATGTCGCTCCAATATTTTCAACAATTAAATCTGTAAGGTTTCTCCTTTACTACATTAAAACATTCCATATAATGATTAAAGACTCGAGTGAGGTTAATAATAGTCAGGCCAGTATGGTAGTGCATGCCTATAACTCTACAGCTAAGGAGGCTGAGGCAGGAGCATTGCTGAACCAAGGCCAGCCTAACCTACCTAGTGAGTTTGAAGCCAGCCTGGGCTACAAAGTAAGTCAGCATGGACTACAGAGCAAGACATTGCCTCACAAAATAAAATAAACTAACTTCAATTTAAAAATTGAAAAGAGTAGATACTTAGATAATAAGCGAGTTATTTGTTTATTCTATCCTCAATCCTAGAAGTGAATATTTACTTGAATATCACTAATAAACAGAGATGTAAAAATTGCCAGCGAAACACTACAAAACTGTGAACAAGGGTTCCTGGGAGAAGCAGAGGCTGACTGACTCAGTGATGTGGGGAGGGTGGAATGTTGCAGGTCCAGAGCCTAATTACAGGTTAGCTTGAGCTACTCCCTGCCTTAAATAACCATTTCTTGCCTATCTCTGTG
The DNA here is from genome assembly GCA_028555095.1 of Dicrostonyx torquatus. NCBI lineage: Eukaryota > Metazoa > Chordata > Mammalia > Rodentia > Cricetidae > Dicrostonyx > Dicrostonyx torquatus. The sequence goes on from JAQHUG010000015.1 coordinate 4,099,543, forward strand.
TGGGATCCTTGGAGTAACTGATAAAATCCTCGAGGAATTTATAAATAGACTCCTAGCCACACTAATCCAAGGACTAAAAGTGCAATCAGCTAGCATAAGGGCCTATAGCTTGACTATAACACCCAAAGTAACTGCCAAGGTTTTTGAAAGATGTGTTATTTTATGACTTTTTGTTACTATAAAAATATCATTAACCTGTTACCTCGTCATAACATGATATTGGGGGAGACCATTGCAGGCTACTCATGTTTGGTTCCAGAATAAACTCTTACCCCCTTAGAAGTGATGATTTTAAGATTTTTTTCCCCTTTTGTATTGACAAATACAAATTCAACAGGGCACAAAAAGAAACATCTGTCATGCTCAAGTGAGGTTTATCATTGGGATAGAGGATTATTCAATACTGATAAATTAGTAAATATGAGGAACATATTAACAATTACAAGTAGGATGAACTGGAGAAATAGGGGAAAGCATTTGACAGAAGGCCACATTGTTTCATGATAAAATCTCTGAGCAGATTTAGTATAAAAGAGATACACCTCAACAGAGGAAGGACCGTGTGGGCTAAGAGCTAACATTATACTCACAGGGTCTAACAGCTCCCCCATGAAACCAAAGCACAATGAAGGAACTCACAGTTGCCACTTCTTTCTTTAATATTTAATTTCTTAAATTAGCTTTCATAGTTAGAGGTTTCTTTCTAGGGCTTTTACACATACTCTGACATGTTTTGGTTGGATTCCCCAATCCCCCTTCATCTCCCTTCTCGACCCGCTTGTCAGCAGTGTTCTCCCTTCCATTCTGTTCCATTGTCTTCACTACTACCCTCTCTTTTTTTTACTTCCTTTTAGTTTGCTGGAACCTACTTCCACCTGGATATACCTATGTGACAGAGGTCACAGTTGACACACAAGAGAGAAGGCATGGTATTGATCTTTCTGAATCTGGGCTGCCATACTTCATATACTCTTTTCTAGTCTCATTTATCTGCTTGAAGTTTTTATATTTTAATTTTTCTTTATAAAACTTCTGTCATCTGTCAGGCAGGCACTTCCAAGGGCAAGTTTACTGTGGGGTATTCCCATTGGCCATTTTAGGAAACAGGTTAAATCTAAGGAAGGATTACAAGCACATACTCAGAAGTGCAATGTCCTCTACCTGGGATGAAGCTGCTTCCCTGTAAGAATGTATGTGTCAGGCTCCCTAGTAATAGCACCTTGCTGTCTGTATTCAGGCGGAGACCTCATGTTGGAATCATTTCCCACTATTCTCCTTATTTGTTACAAGGAACCCTATTTTTCACTGCATCTCCTGACCATAGGTGTCCACTTTTAATCGCCCAAGCACCAAGTTCATTGCATTTAGTTATTCTTCTAATCCTCACAGGACTCTTATGTCCTGAACAGAGCAACGAGACAGGAAAAGAAATAAAAGATATCCAATTTGGAGAGAGAAAAAATGTGCCTATCTTCTGTGCACAAAGTCTTTTTTAAAAACGAAAGACTTATTTTAGTAAAGGTGCAAATCAACAAACAGGAACACAAAACCACCAGACTAAAGCTAATAGCATTTCTGAATGCTGAAAATGAACTGTCCAAAAAGTCATTACATTCACAATAGTATTCAAAATAAAAGGCTGGGAAAAAAAATTTGGTCAAGGAGATAAATGCTCTGTATATTAACAGTTATAAAACATTGGTCAAAAATTTTAAGACAATACAAATAAATTGAAATGTATTTTGTTTTCAAGAATTGGAAGGATTAATAATATTTAAATGCCCGCTATACCCAAAGTGATAAACAGATAAAATGCATTCCCAATCAAAATTCTAATGTTGTATTTCACAGGAACAGAAGAAAACAAAACAAACAAAAAGTACATAAATATTAAGACCTCTATAGAACAAAAAGACCCCAACAGTCATGACATATATACACAAAAGAACAAAGCTGAAAGCATACACGATACATGACTTCATAACAAACTACAAGAGCTGTAGCAAACAAAGTCTTGTGGTACTATTACAAAACCCAACATAACAGACCACTGGAACATGGTGGAAAGTAGAGAATCCCCAAATAACCCCATGCATTTATAGTTCATTGATTTTTGCTAAGGTTGCCAAGAAAATCCTACAGGAAAATCGTCTCTCCAATACATGATACTGCGGAAACCAGGCATACTTATGAATACAAAGAAAATGGAACTCCATCTCACACCACAAAATAATCAACTCAAAATAAATTAAAACTTAAACATAAGACCTGAAAATAAAAAAAAAAAACCACGAGAAGAATGGAATGGATAAAAACTTGTTGACACTGTCCTGACAATGAAGTTTTTGGATGAAATCCCCAGAATGCAGATAACAAAAGCAAAAGTAGACAAATGAGATTGCCTCAAAGGAAAAGTTTCTTCATAACAAAATACTCAACGAAATGAAAGTACAAACGTGGGACATAACAAATATCTGCAACCAGGTAACCTGTAAGACCAATATCCAAAATACATAAGGAGTGCAAGCAAGTCATTAATAAAACTATAAATGACCCAACAGAAAAGTAGGCAGGAGACCTAAATGAATACTTCTCAAAGTAGGCGATTCAGCCGGTTAAGGAGGCATGGGAAAGGTACTTCATTCTGTACATAAAATATAACAGGGAAGGAGAGACTGTCCTGGGAAGGAAAACACTTTATAATAAAGCTCAGTTTATATTTTAGTATTTTCTATGTAGAGATTATAACAGATAATGTGCTACAAAGAGCTATATTTTCATAATTAGACAAAAAACTCTGATCATTACATTGGTAATGTTGAAAAGAGAGAATATACCATTAAAATAAACTACATTTGGAGAATCCAGAAGTATATCAAAAGATTAATAAGTATAAACTCATACAAGTCTAACCCAGTACATGTGAACCTTGTACATGGCTTAAGGTCGTGACATTGAGCCAAGACTGTTATTAGGGGGAAAATAGTAACAACACAACTTTTGACATCTTATTTTCCCCCAAAGCTAACCCATAAAGAAAAAAGCATGAATGAAAAATACAATTAAAAGAAATATTTTGAAATTCTGTGGATTGCTTCAAGATCAGTAATTTGTTTCTTATATCCAACCTACCTATATCTATTATAACGCTTTTAATAGTCATGAAAATAAATTATCTTGATTTTCAAGGAAACTGAACCCAGGTGTCTCCTGTCACAATAAAAGCAAATGACAGTTTAATTTTAAAAGGCAGTGCTAATCTGTAAGGGACTTTAGGGCTAAATCTTCATAACCATGCAAATCTTGGATGCTGCCTTGAATGATCAGCACAGGTCTGCACTCATTCTAGAGCAGAAAAAAAGGATTAACCAACCAACCACACTCAGGTCACCTTGTGAGAAAGACACTCAAGTTAAATCTTTGAGACAACTATGACAGAAGAAAGCATGCATAGGAAACATGATTTCTAGAAAATAGAGACCAGGGCAAGGGGACAAGGTCAGCTGTTGCACGGTGTGCTGATGTCTCTGGTATAAAGTCTCCTATGCTGGCCAATGTCAAGCTGCTCACTAAACTGAGTCTAGAACTGGTGCAGTGGATAGCACTGCAAAGCACTCCTACTGCACACAGCCCTGTAACCTAGGTAAGGGACAATGTGGTGAAGTGATTAGGAAACGCCCAGGAATTATGTACCTAGTTATGTCATTTCAATGTTAATAATAACTTTGTAAACAACCAGTTTCTGGGCGTTTTTAACATGATGAAGAGCTCTAACACGCTTATACAATCAACGTCAGCACGCTGCAGGATGTGGCAGATGAGAGCTCTGAAATGCACACGTGCATTTTCACAGTGAACAGCAGTCAGAGATGATGAATATTAACAGTGGGTTAGAGAGAAACATTTGTTGTCCCAACCAAAGAGACCATACAAAAGCAAGGTCAATAATGCATGCAGCGTCAATAGTTGCAATACAAACACTCTCAGACTAGGTCAGTAATATACGATATGTGAATAATAGCAACAACGCATTCTCTCTCTCTCTCTCTCTGTCTCTCTCTCTCCCTCTCCCTCTCTTTCTCTCTCTCTCCCTCTCTCTCTCCCTCTCTTTTCTAACTGTCTTTTAAACAGATGGCTCATTCAACTTTACTTTGAGAATCGTGTTTTTACAAAAGTACAGCTGGAAACACAGACTCAATAACTAGAGTATTTAGTCCCCATTTCTTCTTTAAATGGAATTAATCTCTTAATGTGAAATTGCATAATTAGGTTTCTTGGCCCAAGTTTTGCAGAATTAGAGACATTTTTAATGGTTTCTCTTCATAAAAATGTGAGATTCCAAATGTGACTTTAGAGTTGATCAAATCCTGACTGCAGTATAAAAAGCCTGGGCCCCTGAATTCAAACAGTAACAAATGCAAAAATACTGCAACACAGCTCTCTGGGTTATATTTCTCAGCGGAAAGAAGTAACCAGGCTATAAATACAATTGTTCAAAACAGATTTTAATACTTCTAATTTAAATATTTGAAGAATTCTTGCATTTCAGATTTGAAAAGAATTTTAACAAAAATGGATTTAGTATTTTCCCTTCAAGACTCTGTTACTGGTCCAGGTAAATGGCTCAGTGGATGAAGAGAAGACCAAAATCCTGAGCTCAGTCCCTGGAACTCACAAGGTGGAAGGAGAGAACTAATTCCCAAAAGTTGTCACCTAACCTTCAAATGTGTGCCAAGTCACGTCGATACACAAAAATAACTAAATATGAAAACTCTTTTAAAAGAAACCCTGTTGCTGACTGAAGTGGTTCAACTGGCCAGGGGTTCAACCGGCCAGGGGTTCAACCGGCCAGGAATTCAACCAGCCAGGGGTTCAACCGGCCAGGGGTTCAACCGGCCAGGGGTTCAACCAGCCAGGGGTTCAACCGGCCAGGGATGAACTGACCAGGATGAGGATGTTACCATTCTTTTGCTTGTTCTCATTTTATCTTAGTTGTCAATCATTTTAAAATGTTTTTTAAACGACTTCAAATATGCATATATTTAGATCAAATTGAACCTAATTCTCCCCTCCTCCCATTTCGCCTCCAAACTCCTTTGCTCATGTTTTATTGTGACTTTCTGAGTCCACATAGTGCTGCCTGTGTGTTCACAGACATAGGAGCATCCGCTGGAGCAGAAGGAAGCCTTTCAGGGCTCAAATTCCTGAAGAGAACTTACTCTCCCTCTGCAAGCAGTCAATGATTATCAATGACTTCTTAGCAAAAGGTGTGGCTTCAGGAGCCACACCCCCATCCATTCCAGGCTTTGGGCTACCAGAGGACAAATGTACTCTAAAATATGACCCAGCTGTGAAGGATGTAAGTGTCAAGAATGACAGGCCTGGGAAGATATGCCCCACTGTACAACAGTGGTGTGACACCATAGCCGCAACCTTTTTTTGTTTTGTTGATAATACGCTATCATTGGAAGTAAAAGTCTAAATGGGAAAGGAAAAGCTATTTCTGAAGGTTAACTGGCTGAGCACAATTTTATGCCACCCACTTAAGTTCAAGGTAACACAAAGAAATGACTAATGCTTTTGGTGATAAGAATTCTAATTACCCTGATTTGATCAGTACACATTATAAACATGACTTAAAATATCACATGATGTATCCCATAAATATGTACAATTACTATGTGTTGATTAAAATGTTTTATGGATTAAAGATACAATGTAATACATATATAAGAATACCCCAATGTACAGTTGTGCTTGGGTTAGAGGGTATGAAAGACTAAAGCCATCTATATGAACGTCTTTTCCCTTCTACTTCAAGTTGCTGTATGGTTTAAATATAATTGTTCCTCACAGGCTCATTACCTGAATTCTTAGTCCGCAGATAGTAGCACTATTTGGAAGGTTCTGGAAACTGGAAGGGTTAAGTCAAGTCCAAAAAAGCAGGTTACTGGCGGGGGGGGGGATTCTTGAGGGTTTAGTATCCCTGACTGTTTCTTGTCTGTCTTGCTCCCTCCTTCCTGACTGGCCACGAGACAAACAGATCTCCTCTGCCACATGTTCCCATCACCATAATGTTCTACTCAAATGCAAGGGGCCAAATGACCATGTGGCCATCTGAATCCATGAGCCAAAGTAAAACCTTGCTTTAAATTGCTTATGGTAATGGTTTTGATCAGAGCAAAAGTAATTATTACAGCTGTCATCTGGGGCTTTCTATCACACCAGATGATAAGTGCATGCTTGTGAATGCTTTAGATAATTTGTATTACTGAATCGAATATAAAGCGTTATACAATATTGTTGCAACTTACAATAAAAGAGTCCCGTACTAGCCCAGAATGGAGTATAATAAAGGTTTCTTTACTTAGGGGTAGACTCACAGAAAAAGCAGTGATAATCAGTCCTCTGTGTGAGCGGGGAACTGGAACCAAACCCAGCAGCCAAGGGGCTGCACACACTTTTAAATTTGCATATATAGTACATGTGACCACACCCAAAGTGGGCCAGTATCTTAAAAGCTATTGGCTGAAGGAGTTTCCACAGCATAATAGGAAAGTATCAGCCACTTGCTTAAAGTATGATAATTCTTTTATTCATTTAGGATGTAATTACTGAGTACCTAAACATGTTAGGCATGAAAAACTATATACATATATATATATATGGCTCATGTGTTAATGTAGCATACATCTTGAGTAGAAGCCAGGATAGGATAAGGGAGACAAAGAGATAATTAAAAACCAATGAAACAAAATAGCTTTGAGATTTCAGACAGTGATAATCACATGGAAATGGCTCAGTGGGAAAAAACAGTTTTTGCACAGCATGATGACCTGAGTCCAATCCCCAAACACATGGTGGACAGTTTGCACCAACTCCAGAAAGTTATCCTCTGGCTGTCACACAGCACACGTATACAGGGACACATACAAATTATAAATTCAAAACTCAGGAAAATTTCAAATTCGAAAATTTAATGTATTAAAATGGCAGACTGGATGAAAGGGCTTCTAAAAGTAAGAGGATCATAGACAAGATGAGTCACGAATGCAGGGAATTTTGTTCATTCATTTTGTACTGCAATTTTAGCACTTAGAAATGTCCCCCTACTTTTATGGGAAACTGATAAGCAACTGTCGAATGAGAGAAGCAAGAATAAAGATTCAAAATAAGTGTTACCTTTGAGTATGGAAAAACGAAGAGGGCTAGGGTGGGCACAGTGCAGCAGGTGAGGCTGGTTAGGTGCCCGCTTAGAGTAGAAATCCAGTGTCCCACTATGCAGAGTGATGCAGGCCTTTGTGAAAGAGTCAAACCCTAGAAGGAACTCTGGACTCAGGTCATGAGAAGCCAGGAAAAGCAATGGAAATAAATGATCCCTTCCTCTGCTAACTTATAAAGAAACCTCAAGCAGAAGTGGAAAGGAGAGAAGACATAGTGGAGACTCAAGCGGCAGGGATCCTGGGAAGGAGAGAACTGTCTACTTAGAGAGGGTGGCACCAGTCACAGGGGGCACAGAGTGATGGAGAAAACTCGTGAGGATTTGCTTTGTTTGTGTACCACTGTGGGTTAGGGAGGACATTACTGCAAAAATTCCTTGGTCAAAAAAAAAAATACAGTTTGGAATGGCTTGTCTTTTTCGCTGCACCCACTTTTCACATGGGAGAGTCTCATCACTGTTAGCCCTAGGTCAAGCTCAGCCTTCTGGCAGGCCTGTGTGCTGCAAGCCTTTACCCTTTACATTTCAGACTCTATTGTGCTGCGGTCATGCTCTGAGACCGAGCTCTAACCATGCCCTCATGTGAAGACACGCACCAGCTCCTGACCTTCAGTACACAGCCAGTGGGTGCCCTGATAATGAAAGGTGTTTTCTGACCACAAGTCCCTCATGGGATGCTGATTCATGGAGCTCACATTGTACCCACACGAGAGCCTATTGTAGTTCCTCAAGGGGCCACCATGAAAGCTTTTCCTACTTTAACAGAGTGCCATCCTTTCCTCAGAAGGGATGCCCCTTCTGCTATTTTAAGTTCTATTCATTCTGCAATGCCCATCACTAATGTCACCGTGCCCATGAAGTAGTCTTACACACTCTAGTCAGAATTAGGCAGCTCTCCTACCACAATCTGGTACTTACTAGTATTCTGGCGTTTGCCTGTGCAGTGGCTGTACATTTTAAAGAATGGCAACGGTATTACCCTAAACTCATGATACACTGTTCTTTACACATTGGAAACACTAAAAAAAAATAAGCATGCTTTGACATGAAAAACTGTACAAGAAGCAGATGTGGGATTCAAACACAGGTCATGGGTGAACACACAAAGAAAATAAATTAATGAAATAATCACCATGGTGGATGATCCCATTTTCTAACAATGCTTGTCCCAGGTGAACACCTTCTTCAGGCCTGTGAATCTCCCCAATTTCCAGCAGCCATGACACAAACTCACTGCAAGGGAAAGACAATGGAACTGATAAACTCTGTGTCTTCCTAGGAAGTCTGTCTGGTCTACATATTACAAAGCATCTATGAAAGAAATCTTAAATACACAAAGCAGCATTTTCAAGGCATCCAGCAGATTTCTCCCACTTACCCACAGGCACAGAGTTCACGATCATGGAAATCCTATGTGCCGAGCCTCTCAGACAGTGCTATCACTAAATAACTGTACTTGGGAATGCCCTCTTTCCCAAAGAGATTATTCAAATATAGATTTAATTAAAATGTGATGTCCTTCCAAAACAAATAGTCGTGGGTATTACTGAGACAAATATGCAACAAATACAGACAATTTTAAACTAAAATAGTCTCGTATTTATACATAAAACTATAACACTTGAATATTTACATAAATGAATAAACATGTTTAAGAATCATTTTTGTTATTTGTACTCAGGCCAGAGAATTGAAACTATTATCACCACCAAACACATTATTTTCCATCTATCCCACAGATGACACCTTATATCAAATAATCAAGGGGCACAAAATTCTCCAAGTAGGTTGTTTACTTTAAGAAACACATATTAAGGCAGAAAAGATGATAAGGGATTTCTATTTTTTCATTAAGTAAGAGTCATACAAAAGAAAGACATGCATAAGAGAAAGAACAAAAGAAATAAGATAATTTAAGACAATAAAAGAGAAAATGTTTAAGAATTTAAAATACTGTGTTACAAATGCAATATAACACTCGAGACTCAAATCCTGCTTCTTTGGGTTCTGGCTGTGGGACCTTTCTCTCAAGCAGGATGCTTTTAACAATAACACAGGGATAATACTGAGAATATCAGTGTCATAGTGCTGCTACAGGATTGCTTGGGACAAGGTACGTCAGCACAGGGTCTGGTACATAATGGGCTCTTAGAAGGGCAGTGGATCGAACTGGTTAATATAAAACCAAAACATAATTCTTCATTCTGATTTCCCCTACTTCTTTTTCTTAATATTTATTTATTATGTATACAATATTCTGTCTTTGTGTATATGCCTGCAGGCCAGAAAAGGGCACCAGACCTCATTACAGATGGTTGTGAGCCACCATGTGGTTGCTGGGAATTGAACTCAGGACTTTTGGAAGAGCAGGCAATGCTCTTAACCACTGAGCCATCTCTCCAGCCCTCCCCTACTTCTTTAAATGCCTAACTTAGATGAGAAAATGAGCTTATTTAAGCATGGATGTGAAATGGTGATTTTTTTTTTAACATGGGGGTGAGGTCAGAAAGGAAATTCACAAGAGGCTTTATCAATGAAGCAAAGATCACCTATAACTAAGTTGCATGCCAATAAAAACTGCTGAGAGGCCAAAATTTGCAGCAACTCTCTTGCAAGTAGACATATCACCATGGGAACCCTAAAGTTACACCCATGATAAAGTTACATCACAAGATATGCCATGCTTGTGGTGCCTGACGGATCTCCTATGTATGTCAGATCTGCTTTCCTTCATACTAGCTATCACCCGAAGGGGTTGACAGAGCACAAGTGCAGAACTTTGGTAATATCTTTAGGCAACTGTGGCCCCCTGCCACCCAACAGGGCACTCCCTTTTAATAAGAGAGACAATTCTGGCCTTCTTTGTTGTGGGATATTTGAGAGGAAACAAGAGAAGCAAGATGGAAGAGAGGTAACACCACATGGCAGAATGTGGATTAATATAAACGGGTTAATTTAAGTTATAAAAGCTAGTTGAGACAAGCCTAAAGGCCAAGCTTTCATAATTAATAATAAGTTCCCATGTCATTATTTGAGGGCTGGTGATTTGAAAGTAGTCCAACAAGAAAACTTACTTCACTTCAGTCTGAAGTTTCCTTGTCTACAGTTCAGATGCGGCCATATATTACTCTTGGTAGCTAGTTACAGAATATCCTGGGGGCACAGATCCACCAACGTCATGGATCAAAGGGAAAATAGAAACTGAACTGTCCCAAACCATTGTACTAACCAATGGAAGTGTCAGGAGCTGAACAAAGATGGTTGATCACAGTCTGATCTTCACTATAACTCCAGGGAACTGTGGACCGACTTCAGCATTCTCTAAGTAGATGAATGTGTCAATCTCCTTAATCCACAGTTCTTGCTTCTTTAACTACACAAGCATTAAACTCCTAAGTATGGATTACTGGATTCAAAACTATTCACAGAAAGAAGCAAGACTAGAGCCTGGCCTACAAAGACCCAGCTGAAGCAGTTACCCTTCCCATTCAGAGAGCCTCAGGTACCAAACAGCACACAGTCTCAGGTTCTAGGCCCCTCACACGACAATCTATTAGACTCTTTACCTATACCCCTATCCACTGACTCCAGCTGTATGAATTCTGACTAAGCAGAAGTTAGATTGTCTTCTCTCTTCCCTCCAACATCCCTTCACTTTATGGATTCATGCCCAATGCTGATTCTCAGACCCAGTGGAGTTTCATATCATGTCCATCATCCTGACCCCAACAGCCATACCGCCGGCCTGACAATTCTTGCCTAAACACAAGCTCTAATTCCCCCTGATAACAAGGCTATCAGCAATTGTGGGGGGTCAATGATGACGAATGGGTGGCTCAAGGGGCTGTTACCCTGCATCATTGTCCATTACTTCATATCCCTTTGTCCAGAAATGGCCGAATATGAGTAAGGATTCAAAAACGCTTAGGATAACATTTTTTAACCACAAATCACATAAAATAGATGATACAACCCAGGAGACTAAGCTTACCTTCCAAGGAAGCACTTGGGGAATGTAGTCAGCTTTCTTTTTCTGTCTTTGATCAGATTTCCCTGTTGGCACATCATTTTATACAATTTCTCACCCTGCTCAGAGATCATTACCCAGGTGTCTTGCTCCATTCCCAATTTTAAGCCTATCAAAAATGAAATAATAAACATCGCGTTAACTAAAAGCTTTCATCTATTCACTCGTAGCCTCATTAAACAAGCTCTTATTGCATATCTACCATCAGCTAGACGCACAGTGCTTCTAATGCTGTAGCCCTTTAATACAGTTCCTCATGTTTTTGTTGCTACTTCATAAATGTAATTTTTCTACTGTTACAAACTGTAATGCAAATATCTGTGTTTTCTGATGGTCTTAGGTGACTCCTATTCCACCCCCAAAGGGTTGCTACCCACAGGTTGACAACCACTGACTTGAGGCTGTAGGTTTGAGCTCTATAGAAGTGAGACCAGTTTCTAAGAAATTCATAGCATCCTAGTGAGACTGGCCAGGCTATATTCCCAGTGTGTGAGCCACCCCTGCAAGGACATGCCCCAAGGACACGTGGTTTCACCAGTGGAGGAAGGGCAAATGAGATTTTTCTTAACAATGCTTGAGGTCCATCCTGGAGGGGACACCGCATTGCAGTAGGAGAGGCTCAATGAGCACATCTCTCCTCTGTCAGAGAAATGCCATAAAATTGCTCACAAGAAGACCATGTTTAAATGCAACATTGTGAATCCTTATTTCTAAGAAAGAATCTATTACAAGAGCCACTGAAACTGAGCAATCCAAGGCATAGTCCCGAAGTTTAGACGAGAACGCAGGTGCTCTGTGGGGGTTGGCAGTGTCCTGGTAAAGCTAAATCACTTAGTTCCTTGGGTACTAGGGAGACAGCAATGTATTTTATGAAATAGGATGTTTATGAAATTTTACGTGAAAAGAGCAGGTACAATGGGAAAGAAAGTTCTGTCACTTTGTAGGTAGCCTAGAGGGCAGGGTCTGGAACAGAGCAGTGGCTACTTACAGCTATGACAGAGAGGGGAATCGGGATGCCTTTCAGGTTTTAAAAGGAAAGAGAAGCAGAGATGCTTTTCAGGCAAACTGCGGATTAGAAAAAAGCCCACTGAATCATGACAATGTCAAGGGAAGTCGGGGGTGGGGGAGGTCAGCAAGGCAGGTGAGTAAGAGAGAGAAGACAAGGCCAGGCACAAAGAAACACACAAGTAAAGGACAGAAGTGCCAGTCATGAGGGTGGACTGAACAGAGAAATAGGTGGAGGAAGCTAAAATCCTGCGACCATTGACAGTCAGTGGAAGGGGCAGCGGGGAACGCTGCAGAAGAAATGTTTGAATTGCATTTTGGTCTTCAAACCAGAAAATTTGATACTGAGATTCTATGAGTTTTACAACGTAAGAACTATTAACATCTATCAGTGAAAATGAATAATTAGATAAGGGTAGAGCCTGATAAAGCAAATATCATCAGAAATTTTTATAGAACATGGATATTTTTTGTTTCCAATATTTTAAGCTTGGGCAGATTATAGCCATTTGGGCTAAGAAGGGGCCAACCTGAGGGAAAACTGTTTTCCTAAATGATGTTCACTAAGCACAAGAGCCCCCCTTTCTGCACCCACCTTTCCGACGTTCTCTTTCTCTCAAAATAGCTTCGAACCATTCATGCTTTTCTTCAGGGCTTTTCGCCATGCACACAAACCATTTATTTTTTGCTGTGTTATGTATCTTCCACCCATTCATAACAATGTGCCCGCTGCTGTGGAAGTCCGCTGAAAGAAGACAAGAGCAATAACTACAGAGCAGTTTGTATCACATCAGCATAACCATCCAACTCGTGAGAGCACCAAAGCCAGGAAATTAAAATATAGTGTGGATATATGCACAATACTCATATACTATACACATGAAAATAAAGGAAACAGTTTGCTGTAGTTAGTGTTCACTAATGGGACATACGTAACTCACAGGGCTGATATGCTCACAGTATGTAATTAAATACTACAATTTAACATTCATTTTAACCATGTCCAGATATATAAGTAAATTTTTCAAAGTAATAAAATAAGAAACATTTAAGCATTTTTCCATAATCAAACAATCAAGATATTAAGTTCATCGTATCTTTCTAATGCTTCCTGAAAATATATTCTGTGCTTCAGAATAAGGAAAGTCTTACTGAACAGGCCAATTTCTGCTTTTTCACGAATGTTGCATGTAGATAGAGTCAGCAAACAGAGTGTGTATATACAAGGAAAACACAACAAACAGGAGCATATGCCTGCCAGACTCTTGCTACTGCACCAGAATGGAATGTGCTCGTTGAACCCACACCATTCTATACAGTAGAAGCAGGGAGCCAACAGTGACATAATAGGTGCCTACTAGCCAGTCACTCCACCAAGCAAAGAGTCCAAGAAAGAGAAATGGATGGTGACAGCCTGAATTAACATCAGCACCAACCAAAGTGACACCATTTGTCTCCTTACACATCCTAGGCAGCAACAGCCAGTACACGGGGCCAGCCACACAACGAGAGAGGCTTAGGAAGCACCCGAGTGACACCTGGCTTGGATTCTCTTCTCCAAAGCGCCTATTGTATTATTTTGAGAGGAAGCAGATGTTCTTGGTGGCCATTTTTTTTTCTCATTAATGCCAAACCATCCAATTATCTTCTGTTAAGTGACTGATCCCAAAGATGTATTCTCATCCTGGCCACATCTACATTGGCCAAATTAGAGCAGATACTGGTCTGCATTTTAGATATGAATAGCAAGCCTACAGAAAGCAAGTTTTCATCACACAGAATCTCAATTGTTTTTCAAGACAGGGTTTCTCAGTATAGCCCTGGGAATTCCCTCTGTAGACGAGGCTGGCCTAGAATTCACAGAGATCTGCCTGCCTCTGCCTTCTGAGCACTGGGATTAAAGGTGTCCACCACCACTGCCTTGCTCAGAATCTCAAATTTTTTTAAATTAAAAACAGAGAACCTCAAAATCCATGGAAGATTCTGGATTAACTTTTATTAATTATGAATTAATTTTTATATTCAAGAGACTATAAAATGATTTTATAATTATGCTACACTTTTTCCTGAAAATTTTTAATGAACTAGTGAAAATAAAGCCAAAGCAATTTTTTCTAATAAAAGTATTTGCAACTTCTTCTTGATACTTATCACCTGACAAGGCCCTTACACATGAACCTTGCTCTGTTGCTTAAAAGACCCCACATTCCCACCTATGATATCTCCCCTATAATCACATTCCAAGGAAAGACATTTACAATGGGCATGTTAGGTCAACATGAGAAATACTGGGCCTATTTTTTAAAAAGCACAACATATTCTTCTCACAGACAATAGTAAAAATCAGTTAATACTCTGCTTCCAAAGCCTGAAAGAATCAGTCTGACCAAGTAACACAACTGCTGTACAAGCAGTGTTTGGAAAAATCAGATTGTGCCAAAGGACTTTAAATGAATTAGCTTGTATGGGCAGGCAAGCACACATCATGGATGTCTGAGTACCCTTAAGACCAGAAGGGGAAGCTAGATGGATCCCCTGAACAAGGACTTCACCCAGTTACAGCTGGAGTTACAGTTACAGAATGGATGTTGGGAACCCAACTTGAGTTCTCTTGAAGAGTAGCAAGTGATCTTAATGGCTGAACCATCTCTCCAGCTCCATGTCATGTGGTTTTTAATGGAAGAATAATGATACTTCACTTAAAGTTCCGATGAGAATTGTTTTCTATTGTGTTTTTAAGTAGCATTTGTAATTTTAAACTTACATGTGGTTCTTACATACATGTGTGTACATAAACACATATATGGAGTCTCAAAACTGAGTACACATTTTCATCACACAATTAGCATATATTTTACAAAATGAGCAGTTGCTTCTCAAAAGCTTTAAAATACAATGCTGTGTAAGTAACTATATAACCACTGCACATTGTTCAAAATATTCACTGTAATAAACTTATCCATAAAGATCATTCTCGCTAAGACCAAGGTAAAAGTCAATGATGCTGTTTCCTTAGTGAGCTTGGTTTGGTTTTGATTTGTTCTGTTGCTAGGGATCCAACTCTAGGCTTCTTCAATACTAAATGTGCACTCTATCACTGAGATATACCCCAAGGCTCTTTTTCCTATTTAATAATTTAAAATATCATCAAATAAACGAACAATTGGGTGATTAACCCAGAATTTAATAGCTTCAATGGACCTGAACTAATTTCTGAAGATGTCCAAAAGAGAATGGAATTTAAACTCCTACTCATTAAATGTGGAATGTTCAAGTTCAAAAATTCATGCTATCTGATTACTTATAAAACCAGAAATGTTCAAGGGCCAAACCCAAACCAGTCATTAATGACTTTGAAGCCATGTGACCTGAGAATTCCTTCCATTAATTCAGCACAATTCCACTGAAGGAGATGGAGTTCTTACAAACTGAGCCATAAAACCCTCAGTGAACACAGTGGTCATCATTTAATACCACTTTCATTTTAGCAAGCTGGAAAATATCCAACTACTGTACATACAAGCTAGAAAATGAGCGAATCACCAAAGTGTTTGTTCAAAATATCAAATACTAATGATGTCTCCATAAGTCATTCAATGCTCACTCTGATGATCAACAGTGAATGTCTCAATTCTAAGGAAAAATTTTAGAACCACAACCCATTCATAGAAGTACTTAACATGAAGAAAATTAGTTTTGAAACAAATCTTTGATTCTATCAAATAGTGCAAGAAAGAATTCTGACATCTAACACAATGCAGGACATTACTTAGGACAAAAAAAAAGACTCAAATATCCATTTAAAACTATAACAAGTTGCTCATCTCTTAACTCTTTGAATACTCAAAATTTTAAATAACATAAAAAAATTAAGTGTATCAGAAAAGAGCATGCATTTGCAGTCTAGTTAACACTGTAAGTCTGTTACATTTTTATTAGGAATGTATTCAGGGCACTGAGACGTCCCAAAGGTGAAAAGAGTTTGTTACACAGCCCTTACTTTCTGAGCTCAGTCCCCAGAACTGTCAGAAGAGAGGAGCTGACTTCTGAAGGCTGGTTTCTGAATGCTACATGCATGCCCTACTCACAGTCACATCATACATATGGACTAATAATATTAATAATAACAATAATTTTTATTTAAAAGCAAAGCTTAATATTATAGTAATATATTCAATACCTTAAGATAGTTCTAAATATTTATGTACAAATAATGGTTGCAAAAATCTCTATTTTATTTATTTATTTTTAATTTTTTAATTGATTTTATTAGCTATACATTTTTCTCTGCTCCCCTCCCTTCCTTTCCCCTCCCTTTCTATCCTCTCCCATGATCCAAATGCTTCCAATTTCCTCAAGAGATGTTGTCTTTTTCTACTTCCCATGTAGATTAGATCCATGTGTGTCTCTCTTAGGGTCCTCATTGTTGTCTAGGCTCTCTGGAATTGTGAATTGTAGCTGGTTTTCTTTGCTTTATGTCTAAAAGCCACTTATGAGTGAGTGGCTATGATATTTACCCAGGGAGGTAGTGACAGAAATTAACACTACAGAACTCTTTCAAGGCCCTACAATTGCAATGAGTGCACTTTAAAAGTCTCTATTTTTAAATGGTTAAAATAAATATCTGAGACAAAACAGCACTAATGCACTGCTTGCCCAGCCTACCTGAGGAATTAGGTTTGACACCTACCACAGCACAAAGCAAAACAAAACACATGGAAAAGTAGCCTAAGACTAAAAATCGCCAGTCTTATCACATTCAGATTTGATCACTATATTAAAGCCTGCTGTTTGCCCACTGAACTAGAAATCACACTTTTAAAAAGTCAACAGCCTTCATTCATTCTTTCTGCCAAACCACATAAATTAACCAGTTTGTAAAAGAGATTTCAAATGTACTATGAAAGTTAATCCCTGGGATCTCAGTCATATTCCCACTATGGCTTTTAACACTGATATTTAATAACATCATGAACAAACTAACAGTCCTAACAGTAATCCTCAAGAAGGAACTAAACCGAAGTCGCTGAAATGAACACTGAAATCCAGAGAATGGGTGAAGGGCAATCTGGCTACAGACCAAACTACTGACACCCTCACTCAACGTGGAAAATAATGTGCAAGACAATTATTCAAACTTTTTCACTTTGGAAGGACATACTACCAACTCTTCTATGCTATAGTATAACCATGATAGAATACAAGCCATTAAACATTATAAACAATTTATCATAGCTATTTCTCAAGTGGTTGGGAACTTAGTTCAGCAGCAGGACTTCTGCCTAACAAGTGAAAGGCCCCGGGTTTAGGACAATAATTGAGTTATATTTTGCATGTCAATCAAAAGCTAAGTTAGTCCTACACCAAACACAACCATATTTCGAGGAAGTTTTGAATCAAATCAGTATAATTCGGTGTCTAAGAGTTTCTGCATTTTCTAGAAAGCACTTTGTCTCTACACCTACAGTATATAACAATCCTAAATGTAACTAGAATTCAAGTAAAATAGAATGTTTTCCCACTTAATTTTCCATCAGAAATTCCAGGCATGCTAAAAACTTTATCTCCACCCCTTCCATTTTGATCTAGATAAAGTATAGTTGTTGAGTTGGTGCGGATGACAGCAGATAAGACTGATAATATTTTCCATTCCTCATCTTACCCAGTGTCCTTGCATGGAAAGTACTTGGCGGGGGACTCACTCAGTTTGGCCCAGAGCTTTAGGAACATAGGGTCTCATTTAAAGTCTTAGCTCATTGAAAGGAAATGAAAGGAATTACCAAGGAAATAAAAAAAGAAGAAAGTTGATGTAACAACCAGAATGGCTTGTTGAAAGAAGAAACCACCCCTAATACTCAATCCCACTACACAGCTGTTTCAAGGCTTTGAATGCTTCCACTTCCCTGCCAGCTTCCCAGGGCATGAACAGGGCAGAGACTCATAAAATGAAGGCTAGTCCCTGCTCCAAACCAAACATCCGAATACTCCACAATGACTTAGTTCTTAACTCTGGCTTCATGTCTT
Organism: Dicrostonyx torquatus; assembly: GCA_028555095.1. Lineage (NCBI taxonomy): Eukaryota > Metazoa > Chordata > Mammalia > Rodentia > Cricetidae > Dicrostonyx > Dicrostonyx torquatus. Next base: position 4,117,818 of record JAQHUG010000015.1, read on the forward strand.
ATCTTCTGATATATTGATGGCATTTATTACTTTCTCAATCAAAACTCTACTTTGGAATTCCTAAGCCAAGGATAGGATGCATACCTGCATCTCACCTATCTCCATCCTCAACACGTTGTTACACCCAACGAGACATTGCTAAGCGTTGATGCACTGTAGTCAGAATTCTGCCATACAGGGAGTCCACGAAGTGCACTTACCTGTGCCATCATCCACATTTTCCACTTCCATCACCTCAGTATTGATCCGACCTCGAAAAATGTACCGATGTCCATCTGTGGATGTCTTGCTATTCTTCAGCCGTCTTAAACAAATGAAGCCATAAAGCTTTTGTTACTAAACTTAATGCAAGATACTTTTTTTAAAAAAATCTTTGAAAATAATCTTCAATTGGTCAATATCATAAAAAGTTGGGGGCAGCTGATTTTACTCAATCTTTGCATTCACAATGGTGCTGGTGGGTTGCTATGAAGGCTGGGAGGAGGGAGATTTTTGAAACAAGATCTCACTATCCTAAGCAAACTTAAAATAAGCTATATAGTAGAGGATGACCTTGAACTTCTGATCCTTCTGCTTCCCTTCCCAAATGCTAAGATGACAGATGTGTATGACCATAACCTGTTTCTTGACACTGGGGATCTAGCCCAGGCTTCCTGCTTGCTATAAAATTACTCCACCAAGTGAGCTACATCTCCATCCCCTTATATATGAATTTAGACAGACAGACAGACAGAGAGATAGACAGAGAGACAGATAGAGCAAACTTTAGGCTAAAGACTGTATAGCAGCAGTGATATAATTACACACATTTCCTCAACATAAGACTTCAACCCTGTCAAACCCAACTGACAGATGCTGAAAGTCAGTGATTTTAATGCCGCACTTGAGTTTGAGATCTCAAAAATCACATCCTTGATTCTCAATTTTAGGTGAATGAGAATTTCGAGTTTTTTCAAGACCTGGCAAGGAAACTCAATTAGTTCTTCTGATTCCTCTTCAGAGAAACTAGCCAGCTGGAAGCTCTTTAGTCAAGCAATACTCAGCTGCAAGACTATGTTTCCTGAGGGCTGGAGATGACTCATCGTTAAGATGATCTGCTGATCTGGCTGAAGACCCGCTTTCAATTCCCAGGACCTGCATGGTTCCTCACAACCTCTGTCATCCCAGCTCCAGACAATCTGGCACCCTCTTCTGGCCTCACCGGGCACTAGGCACACACACAGTATACATACATGCAGATAAAACTCTTAGACACATAAAAAGAAATAACTCTTGAAAAACATGGCTTTTGTATTATTTTTATGATATGATCATGGTAGAACTGTTTAACAAGTCCTTTACTACATTTGCAATACTTCTAAAAGTATCATCTACTTTTATAATAATCTACATTTTTAAATTGAAAAATACCTAACAAAGTAAGAGCTCCACCCAGGTCTACAGACAAACTTGTAACAGGGAATTTCAGTTATATATTAGGACAATCAAGCAGGGGAAAGTTCTTTTGTTTGTAAGCAGTAAAGAATCTCCAAAAATATTCAAAATTAAAAATAACTCAAGTAAATTAACAGACTTTAATTGGCATAGCTTTTTATCTGACTCAATAACGGAAGTCTGCCTGGAATTTGATCCTTATCATCTTGTGCGAGAACAGCTAGCCATGCCATATCTGTCCACTAATGTCTCCCCATCTCCTCTCCTCTAAGTCCCGATCTTCCCTGAGGGAGCAGGAGGACACTGGAAGCTGTCTCCATATTCCTCCCCCTCCCATGCTTCCTTCTGTGGAAAACACAGCACAGCTGGCTTATCTTTCCTGACCCCTATCCACAGTCAGCAGTCCTTCATGACGGCTAAAAATGACTAAAGAATTCATATAACCAGAGAGCTGTAGCCCCTAACCATCACTACCCCACACTCCTCGTGTTCACTTAGACAGCAATCTTTAAATGTACTCTACTATGATTCCTTTATAAATCCCATTAATCACAAATTCAGGCCAGGGAACCTATGAAAATCTTAATAATAGAATGTCAGACATTTAAATACATATTTGGTTCACATTATACTACAGAAATTTCCTAAGCAATAAATTTTAATCGTGTAAAACTTTCCCTGTGTTTAATTAATTTATTGAACAATTATAATAAAAAATCCTATCATTTTGTCATTTGTATATTTATGTTATGTATATTAATATGTATAATTATTTTATGTATACAGGTGGCTGTATGCTTTACAAGACAGAAAAAAAGAATATGATATCATGAAAGAACATCTCTTGGAAACCAACATCCTTTTTTTCAAACGCTGTCATATGAAAATAGCTTAATATAATTGAAGAGAGATTCGATCATAGACAAAAAAATCATGGCTACTCACACATACACTAATATAAATCACATGCACATACATACCCATACTCACATGCATGCATACACATTCAAAACACATACTCACATTCACATACAAAAAACACAGATAACACACACACTTAGCCTACACATACAAACACAACAAACACATGTACTCACATACACTCACATTCACATAACACTTTCACAAGCACAAACACACACAAGTACACATTCTCTTACACACACACAGAGAGACTACATATGACATATGCACAAAGGAATGAGCCATCATTGGGTCCTAATTTTATGTACCACTTTGAATTTTGAACAGGTTTTATATCTTGCATGGTGACATTGATTTATAATATGTAAATCTGATAAGTAGCTGAAATTGGGACATCTTTAATTTCTCAAGAAAATGACTCTACATGAAAATTCAGACCAATTGTGTCCCGTGTGATGGAACTGCACCTTTGTATGCGTTCATCCCATCATTACTGTTGTCTGACTGTGTTTTATGCTACCAGAAATAATGTACAGTAGCAGGAAGCTGCAAACCATGCCAAAGTCCAGTGACAGGAAAAGAAGTAACAAACTGTGATCAACTGAATAGGATAGAGTAAGCCAATAGGATGCTGTGAAGCAGTTAATAAATGAATAAACTACTGCTATATGGAGATGAATATACATTTAAGAAACCAATAACCAGAAAAGATAAATAGAAAAATCTAAATACACTTTGATACTATCTTTGAAAGTTACCAAGTGAAACTAACATACAATCTTATTCATTGACATTACATGCTATACCGTAAATCATTTTTACCCCATTCTTTACTAACACTGATAGCATTAAAAGAATCCCAAGAGGAGATGCTTAATGTAACACATTTCTTTTCAAAGAAGGCAGGTGGAGAACTGAAATAAATGCACTGAGTCCCTGTGTCTCCTGATTGCAATATTACGGGACTTGAAGGAGGCTCAGGTTGCTCTGCTCTCAAAGGAGCTCTAGTCCTCAAAGGCCTATGCTAAGGTGAAGCCTGTAAATGGACTTGGGTGTTCCTGGTTAAAGGAACAGACAGTTCATGCACAGGCTTCTCTAATTTTGGAGTAAAGAGGACATCTGTCTAGTTGAGCGGTCTCAATCTTCCTAATGCTGCAACCCTTTGATACAGTTCCTTATATTGTGGTGACCCCCAACCTAAAATTATTTTATTGCTACTTTATAATTATATTTTTTCTACTGGTAGGAATCATGGTGTATTTAAGTAATCTCACATGCAGGATATCTGATAAGTGACCCCCAAAGGGGCCGAGACCCCACAGATTGAGAACCGCTGATCTGCTTATTTCCATTGGGAGCCTGTGTAGTGCACACATCTGCTGTACACATAGTAGGGTTTTACCCCAGTTGATTTCTACATGTCTGTAAGACCACAGAACATCAGCATTTTGTACACTGACATTCATTTTGCAAAAGCTCCAGATCTGATGACCACACATATAAGTTTTCAGGTTGGGAGGACTCAAATGGAGGCTCAAATGTCCTAACTGTTGGTGCTAATGAGCTCCGCCTACAGGCATGGGACTGATGGCTCAAGAGTAACAGGGAAGGGGATGTGGGCCCAAAGTTCTCAATATGCCATCCTTATGAATTTTGAAAAAAATGATGAGAGGAGATTGGAAAGGGATCGAAGCTAAAGCTGAGTGAGATAAGGTGCGCTATGAGCGGCAAACAGGGAAGATGGACAAACTGAATCTCACATTGCTGAGGCTTCTGCAGATTCAGGAGGAAATGGCTCAGAAGCAGAATTAGGCCAGAGAGAAACACACCAGCATCTCCCACAGATAGGCCTCTCCTTGAGAGAGCTGTGGGGGAGTGAGCAAGGGGGTGCACACACAGGTCAGGACACCTCGAGCAGGCAGAGGGAGCAGGCAAGGGAGGCCTTGGGGTGAAATGGGTTATAGGCAGGATGAGTTCTGGGGTTCCTGCATGAATGGGGAGCCTGTGAGATGGAAGAAAGTATTTCCAAAGTGTGACTTTCTTTTTACAAGCTTACCTGTGTTTTCTTTTGCAGTACACCAACAGATTATCAAAAAGGAAAAACACCCGTTCTTGAATATTTCCAGAAGAAATTTTCATTAAGACTCCCCACATCAGCATCTCTGTGCAGGTGTCGGTAATGTTAGATCCCTGGGTGAGGAAAAGAAAAGATGCATTGTCTGATTACCTGATTTCTATAGTCTTTGTAGTGCTGGGATCACATGAAGCACAGCAAAAAGCCAGACAAGCATACTGTGCCACAACTGGAGCCCTGATGGGATGTTTGTATGCAAGTATTCGCTTCTAAATTTTACTTGTTTTTATTAATGTGCACAGAGGACGTCAAACAAGTTACACTGGATGTCATCTCCCCCCATCAGTCCGCAGGTCAGTCTACAGAGAGAAGCTGGGTCTACCTGAGACAACTGAAGCTATAACAGCAGACACACTAAAACAGAAGCCTGGGGAGCCCAGGAGGCCTAAGCCCTACGCAAAGAACTATAGACAACTAAAAACTGCTGGGGTATAGGGTGGGAAATAGTCTTCCCTAGTTAAGAGCATTAATATCAAACATTCAGCACTAAACACACAGGTGTAACAGGAGAAGAAAACACACACACACACACACACACACACACACACACACGGATGCAATAACAGCAATGAAAAAAAGAAGTAGGCCATGAACTTCAAAGAAAACAAGGAGTGGTATCTGAGAAAATTTGGAGCCAGGGAAGGGAAGGGAGGAATGACATAATTACACTATAATCGCAAGCATAAAGATTAATAATGACTAAATTATTAGTGTGTATCAATTTAAAGATCTATTCTAATTACAGAGAAGAGGAGAAAATAAATAAAAACAGAAAAATGGGCTGGAGGATAGCCTAGTGGGTGAGAGCTTCCTGCCCAGCACCCAAGCCAGGTGGCTTTAATTCCAGTTTACAGGGGATCCAATGCCTCTGGCTAATTCCTAAGAAGCAGTTGCCTTGAGAGGAGAAGTACAGTCAGAGAGAAGCAGCCATCCCCAGGCATCAACAGAAAATAGCTCTCTACACCATCACCGAACTCCCACAGGAGCTGTGTCTGTTCTCACTGCCTGCTAACACTTCAGTCTGCTTGCTAGCCAGCCACTGGGTTCATTGAGTCAGATTTAAAAGACCATGACAAGTTGTTGTGGAAGAACAAGGAGCACAAGTTTTCAGTAGACCTCTCTGTCTGGTCTCTGCAGCAAGAATATTTCAGCTTCAAATGTATCTGGCTTCTTTTAAACTGAGGGCAAATCACTGGTTCTTGTGTAAACCAATGTTTCAGAGCATTAACTGCCAAAATAATTACTAGTATAGGTCTTAGAGTCAACTAAAACAATAAAGTTAGATGAAAACTCAAATCGATAATAAGAAAATTCTAAATAAGAAATTAATGAAGAGAATATGTTTTTATGTCTACTTGATTATCCATATTACAAACATATGTAGTCTTAGGAGACCTCTTCTTTAAGCTTCTTTTCATTCTGACAGTTTACATACATTTGTAAACCTTTATACAGTTCGATCCACCATCATGTGTTCACTGAGCACAAATTACCGTGAACATGAACATAGGTTTCAAACCTATAACATGATTCCCAACTACTTACTTATAATTAGTAGTAGCCTTATCTTAGGAACGACCAGAGTAAAATTATCATATAACAAAAGGATACTTATCAAGTTGCTTATATAAGTTACCCTCAAAATAGTATGGAAAGGGTCTTTCCTAGCAGAAATTTCACAAAAGGTACAGAATACATCCTCTTTAAACTGCCCTTACTGTAACACACACCAGCCTAGTACAAAGGGTCACTGCCATGTTATCCTACCTGGAATGTTAAATAAATATTCCAAGTAAGTAATACAATTTACATATTCAGACACTAGTAAATATTTCCACATGACATAAAGCCTAAAATGCATTGCCTGACCTGTTGTTTATAAAATAATTAAAAGCATTTTATATAAAATTGCCCTAACAACTGATTCAAAGTGTTCTACGGTAGCAAAGCCATCAGGCACTTTTCTTCTTTCAGGAGTTACAGTAGTCTGCCTTTCAAACTGCTTTTTAACATTACCGAGTGTTCCTTCAATAGTGCAGAATGTCACTTAGCCTGGCGAGTATTTTACCTTTATTTTTACAATTAAGGCCAATATTTAATTCTAAGCACTTACCTATTCCCTACCAAATAGGCATTTAGTTATTGAACAACCGTGAATAGACACTTTATCCAGAATAGTGACATCAGATTTTGAACATCTCTACATGTCAAGCAATACGCTAGACATTTTCTCCTGGCATACATTTCTACAAAGATGCACTTGCTGTGATATGAGACTATTAATTAGCTAATTGACTCTCACTGAAATTAAGCTATATTATCAGTCCTTTCTTCTTACTGTATGTCAATCACAAAAGACTAAAGAGAAACTATAAAATCTTGGAGTACATGAAAGAGGACAAACTCCCTAAAAACTCCCCAAATTCATGCAATATCTTGGCCAAGAGCCATCAGAGACAGTCCCAATCAAAGTGAAAAAACTAAGTAGCTTGGTGAGATAAGGGTTTAGAACAAAGATGCTTTTAGGGTGCTGGAACTTCATGAGCCCTCTGGACATTCTCACAGAGAGAAACCTCTTAAAAACATGAAATCAGGTACAACATGAAAAATACCACAGGGTGATCATGTAAACTTGCTAGAAAAAAAATGTATATACCACACAAAAGATGCATCTGATTCACCCTTCTGGGGTTTCACACTGCAGCTTCAATAATCAATATAAGGCTAAATCAAATGAATAATATACTTATTTTGCCAGGAAAAAGTTCCCTAGTTTCTCACATTTAATGAAATTTTATATGGATTCATTTTTTTCGTGTCCCTTTTCTGAAAGCACTTATCCTCAAATAACAGGTACTCATAACACAGTTCTACCTCAAGGTAGATACTCTATTTATCAAGTTACCTAGAGGGGAAACAGAACAGTCTTACTGGCAGCTTCTGGAAGATTCAAACTCAAGAAGTAATAAGAGAACATAACTTGAAGTCAACTGCAAACTAAATCAAATGTAAGCAGCAACCAGATTCTAGCATCAAGGACTGATTTCAAAATGGCCATGTAGAGCTGGAAACATTTCTGTGATATTAGGAGTCAAATCTGAGTGGTCATTAATAATCCTGGTCTACACAGCAATTTCCAACCAGCCTGGACCATGGCATGAGATTGTCAGAAACAAAAACAACAACAACAAACAGCAAAATGTAAAATTGTATTTCCCCATATGAAAAGAAATCAAGAAATGTCACATTTCCCTTCTGTTTCTTTCCTTTTCTAAAATATAACAACCTTCATCATTTGCGCCCAACCTTTTCATAGCAATGATTCCTTCTCTTAAATTTATTGGGATTTCCTCCACATTTGCAAGACAACTTTCAAATAAACCCGTCAAGGACTTTAAGCAGAATTACTAAACAATGCCATGCTATTGATATTCTTTTATCAAAATACTTCAGTGTGAATCTAGAACCAAAAGCTAAAGCCACATAACTGAGCCACCAAAAGCAGGCTGGCACTCAGAATGAGTTCTAGGGAATGGTTCAAAAGCTCTGATTAACCTCCTTGCGAATTTCTTGTCCAAAGTATATTAACTGTTGACAAATGAGTTCAGTAAGCCGGGAAGAGTACTTGGAGATTCTCAGCTCTATGGCTGCATCTCATTTACTCATTATCAAAATACAGTAGGCACTGTCATTCTCGTGGGAACTAGTATAACAAACGGCACTGAAAAGAGTACTGTAACGTCAAAGATGAATAAGCAAAACATGACATCTTCTTGGTCCTAGTTACTGCATAAATGCTGAGCAAAACCTAACTTCTTTAATGAACTTACAGTTAAACAGCAGGTAGGAAGCAAAGCTACTTCTAAGAATCAGCTATATTTTTCTTAGTTGTCAATTTGCAAGCCTAAACTTGAGCTTTCTGTTTTGTGAGAGCGGGTAAATTAAACTGTCCTAACTTATAAGTCGACAAAAAGGGAGTAATAACTTCAGGAAACGTTCACACTCACAGCCACAGTCGAGGCTAACCCCCCAGAGGCTCGTGTCCTGAGACTTAGTATGACAATGCTGAGGTGGCAGGGTCCTTAAGGACAGGTGAGTAGGGAATGTAATTAGGTCAGGACACTGACCTCACAAAATATGAAGTAGATCTTATGGGACCAGGTCAGTTCCTATGATAATGAATTACTAGACGGTGAGCCTGGTCCTTCCCCTGCACCTCTACTTCACAGGTGACTAAACTCCTCCTCATGCACGCCCAACGTGTCCTGTCATCTACTCTGAAGCTCTCCTCTCACAGTCCTGAGCAGATCCCTCTGATATGCTCTTGGATGAAGCATGATTAATAAAAACTCAGAGACAGATATTGGGGTTCAACCTGAAGACCAGAAAAGCAAAGCAGCCAGCCACTGGCTCTTACCTCAACCTCAGTTCAAAATGGCAATTCTGCCTCAGGAATCTCAAAATGAGACTGAGAGCTATTTCCTCCCATTTTACAATCCTTATTAGGGCTGGGACTAAAGGCATGCAGTTTCTGTGACAAACTAGTGTGACTACAGGGATTAAACGTGTGTGTCACCATTACCTTAAAGATGAACAGCGGGGCTATTTGACTCTTCCGTCTTTAAGCAAACTTTATTTATTAAAAATACAAATGAAATGCCACTACACTTGGATGCCCCAGACCATGAGTTAAGTAATAAAGCTTGGGTATTCCTCTGTCATATACATGAGCAGGTCAGTATTTCTCCAGTGGTAACTGGAGGATGATCATCAGTGAAGGACCTCTATCTTCCCACGACCGAATTAACCCAAATAAGATTACAAATGTCTTAGATTTCTATACTGAGTTTTAATTGGAGTGATAAACGATTTTTAAAAATTGATTAGAGCCTATTCACTTTCGCTAGAGCTTGATAAGGTTGTCAGAAAGTTTGGTTGCCCCAGAATCATTTTCAAGTCTGACCCTGTAGCTTTTCTATTGGTGATCTGACCCATGCAGTGTCTGTGAAATTAACTTTAATTTGAAAAATCCATGGCTGTTCTAGATTTAATTAACTACTGTTATGATGAAATATCACAACCAAAGCAAGTTGGGGAGGAAAGGGTTTATTCAGCTTACACTTCCACATTGTCGTTGATCAAGGAATGAAGTCAGGATAGGAACTCAAGCAAGGCAGAAATATGGAGACAGGAGCTGATGCAGAGGCCGCGGAAGGGTACTGCTTATGGGCTTGCTGAGCCTGATTTCTTATAGAACCCAGGACCACCAGTGGAGGGATGGAATGACCCATGATAGGCTGAGCTTTTCTGTACCAATCCTTACAATGCCCTATCGGCTTGCCATCTTACAACATGATCTTCTGGAGATATGCTCTCAATTGGGGTTCCTTCCTCTCAATGACTACTGCTTGTGTCAAGCTGACAGAAAACTAGCTAGCACAATGGCTTAGATTCGTATAGCCTTAAACACTTGTGATGTTTAATCTGCATTAACAAATGGATTTGAAATCACACCTCCAGCATGTCTGTGAAGGCATTTCCAGAGGTTTAACTGAGAACAAAAGACACATCTGGACTGTGGGAACAGCACCTCATGGGCTGAGGTCTTGAGCCACATGAAAGAGGGAACACAGCTAAGCACCAACTCATGCTTCTCTGCCTGCTTTCTAACTGAGGACACAATGTAACTGTTCTTAGTGTCCTGCCACCATGCCCTTCATGTCATGATGTCCTTGCTTCAAGTTGCTTTCATCAAGAATTTTGTCAAAGCACTAAGTATCTAATAGAGTAATATAACAGCCATCACTAACTGGAGTTCATATATTATGAAAATAGGAAATTCTTAAGGATAAAATCTGATGAAAACTTCGGAATACTGCATCATATTTGCAGAGCTCCTGTAGTATTCAAAGCTCTCTCTCTCTCTCTCTCTCTCTCTCTCTCTCTCTCTCTCACTCACTCACTCATTGAACCCTTGAAATCACCCACACTATCTACAACTGAAGCCTGATGTATTGCCCCAGGGGAAAAAATAACTCACAGGAGCCCAGACTAAACACCAAGTCTCCTCAAAAACTATACTTTCCTTTCCTCATTGTTTCATATGATTTGAGAACAATGAATTTCAATTATTTATGTACATTCTACCTATATACAAGTATAAATGATCATTTATTATCAAAAAGTTCTAGGTAAATTATTTGTGAGAATTTATTATAAAACAAAAACCTTTCACAGGGCAGTGATGGTGATGTCTTTAGTCCCAGCACTCAGGAGACAGAGGCAGAGGCAGGTGAATCTCTGAGTTGGAGCCAGCCTGGTCTACAGAGCAAATACCAGGACAGTTGGGGCTATATAGAGAAACCCTGTCACAAAAAAAAAAAAAACAAAAACTAATAAACAAAAACAAAACATTTCTTTGATTGATGGGACAGGGTGACCCTGGATAAGGGAATGAGAAGAATTTCCACCCAAAGTTGGAAAAGTCTAAATCCATCCCTTGTGAGGCATAGGTGCTATTCAGGGCAGGAATGCTATGTCCTTGAGGGGTTCATGAGAGGCCTGTAAGAGTTTCACAAGGAGCTCATTCTTAGCATTCACCCCAAGTTTCTAACTACAAAAACCCTACAAGGGACTCTGCCATCTTTGAGTGTCATCATTCCACCTACAAGAGAACTTGGACTATCCTAACTGCATAGGAGTCTCAACATTTATCGGCAACTACTACCAATAATTGGAAGTACCTCTTTAAATTATTCTTGTTCTCTCGGGGCAGAGTTAACCCGGGGCTTCTACAGAAAACTCTTATAAGAGTAACATAACCTAGTTCCCTTTTATAAAGAATTTATAGCTCACCTCATCATTATTATGGGCTGGAGTACATAGCCAGACCTTATCAGAAGTTAGCAAGCAAGTGGCTCAATATCTCTCTCTCTCTCTCTCTCTCTCTCTCTCTCTCTCTCTCTCTCTCTCTCAGTTTCAGGCTTGAAAGTCCTGAACTCTCAATTCCATGGCCGTATCTCATTTATTGATTATCAAAATCTTCTCAAGAAGACAGGGCATGAGCACTCTGGAACTAGCCAATCTTATCAAATGCTCTGTCTCGGACACAGTTGAGTTCTTGCTGGTTTCCTACATGATTAGCAGAGCTGATGAAGCTCCACTAACTTCCTCAGCTTCAAGACTCCATTTTGAGGATTGTAAAATTCAGGGCTGGCAGCCAGCTTTCCGTAACTATAACAGACACCTGAAATACATCAGTGGATTGAAAAGGAAAAGTTTGTTTCTAGTTTCATGTATTCCAAAATTTCATTCCTTTGCCACTTGGCCCCATTGCTTTGGTCTATGGTGAAATTGAACATCATGGTGGAAGTGTATGTAGAGATGGTTGCTTACCTCATGGAGGAAAGGAAGTAAAAAGGAGAAACGGGAAGGCCCCAGCACTTCAGCAGTCCCTTTAATGGCACTCTTCCCAGGCCTCACCTGAAAATACTACCACCACACACTGGGGAACCAGCCTTCTACATGCACTTGGGGACATTCAGGTCACAAATTATAGCAACTGACCTAATTGATAGTCCCTCTGCTGTGAGCTACTTGCAAAATAACACAACCCAAGGCTGTGCAAAATAACAACAGTGTTTAAACAAATCCTTTTCTATGTAGTAGGCTCATTTTTTAGGTTGCACACTAGAAGGAAATGAAATTACAGCAGCAGATTCCACAGTTTTGAAAAGAGTCTCTGAAGTTCTTGTTGTAGCAAAAGGCCTTGCAAATAATACAGACAAATCCTGCAAGTTTAAGAGAGTTGGTTTTTCTTCCAGCATTTGACTGACAACAAAGTTGCAAAAGCAAACTTGGCTCCATTTTTCTCAGCCCAGCAGGACAACCGCCCTGCAGGAATCAACTGTAAAACACACAGCCATTCTCCCTGATTGAAAGAGGCCACATTCATGCTGCAGGAGGGTCATCCTGAACACTCCCGACAGAAGAATACAGACATAGGGGAAGCTAAGTCAGACCCCAATTCACACTTTCAATGATTCATGGAAGGGGATGACCAAATAGGAGGATTGTCCCAGGTCAACCTTGTTGATTTCTTTGCCTATCTGGCTGAATATAATTTTAAGTCTAAATAAAAACTAACAAATTGAAGATAAAGTTACTTAATGACAACTCCCTGAGGATAAAAGCACTCTCTGGATTTATATGAGTTGTATTTGGCTGTACATTTTCACTGCTGTTTTATATTTTTCATTATCCTAATTGCTTACTTTATTATAGGAAAAAAGAGTTTGCTACCCTATAGTTTATATTCATTTAAGTTATGGTGATTTCAAACCAGAATTTTAGCTTATTTTTATAGTAGAAGTGCAGGATTTCATTCCTGTGGAGTAACTTAGACTCAACATCACCAGTCACCATAGCTGAAACATCTGATTCTTAACCAGGGTCTTCATTTGCTTTTTTATCTTAAAAAAAATAAAATAAATAGAAAAGCATTCTTTAATGACTCATAAAACTCAACTTTTCAGTTTGACTGGACAAATAAGACCAAATCATTAAGTTTTTCTTTGGTTTAGAAATGAAGAGATCAATGCACAGAGTGATTATGTAGACTCAAAATGAAATTCAACATCAAGTCTCCAATTTAAGAGTCTAAAAATGATATCACAGCACATGCAATCCTTTATTTTCCCAAGCATTCAGGTTCTCTACTTGTTGATCAAAACCAAGACAGGAAAAAAGGAACTGTGCTACTGAAGGGCCAAAGCCTGGAGCCACACAGTATTTATTGGTTCCATCACAAATTTCTCAGGTCAAAATGACCTCCATCTTACACATGTGTGAAAGTAACAAGAAAAGCACTTTCAGGGTGGACTATGGTTCATGGGCTGCTGGGAGAGGACCACGTGTGGTTCCCTCCATTGAAAAGAAGCCCCACATACGACTCCACAACTACATGAGGCTGAGAAGCCGAGCAAAGAACACGTACCTCCCAGCCTTCGATGTGTGACTGCCACTCTTCTAAAACTTCCAGTTTCTCCATCTGTCTCTTGGCCTCGTTTATGTTGGAACAGACAGCTTTCATGGCTTGGAGGGCTTCCATCAATGCTGCGTAGTCACCGTGTTTCCGTGGAGTCCGCTTCAGTAATTCCTGTTTATACACAGAAAATAAACCACCCTTTGATCTCCAGTTCTGTGGTACGCCAGGTTCAGACGGACCAGGAAATGCAAACTACAAAGACACGGTGACAGCCACGCTGCTAAGTGACATCACCAAATCCACTAAGATAGAGATCAAAAGCAAAAGGTCAAATCAATGAGTAAGCACTACTTTAATGCTCATTTTTGTAGTCATTGTAACTTTTTCCTCAAACTTAACTGCAGTTTAGAACTGGTACAAGGTTTCTTCTCTCTTCACAAACCAGCAAATATCTCACCTGAACCATATCAAAGTTTTTATAAATCTGACTTTTGTTCTAACAGAAGCATATCGGTATACGTTAATTTCATTTTCTTACGAGTCCTGACCAGATCTTCACATAAATAAGCACCACAGTTTCAAAACTGAATCAAATTGACATTTCTAATATCTTTTAAGAAACCATAACAATATGCCATGAATAAAGCAACATTTGTATATATTTTCTACTCTAGCAAAAAGCATTAATTGATCAGTTTCACACCATCCCATCATTAGGGGAGCAGTATATGTCACCCCATCAGTTGCTCTTATTCCTTCTGCTCTTGATATTTGAAAGGAAAAGAAAAACATAAATAAAAGTTCTATCCCCAGAACTTGATATTTCATTTCAAATATCAAAAGCAGAATAATCTGTAATATTTTAAGTGTACTAAGTGGTCTTCATAGCTGTTTTTTAGACACACAAAGTTAAACATCGTCACCCACTGTCTAGACAGATGTGACCACACTGTTTTTTAATTAGTCATTTGTTTCTTTATGGCAGTTGTCATCATCAAGGCACTAACACAATTATAGAAACCCTGAGGCGTAATTTCAGATTTTTAAAAATTATTTCTTGACATGCAATGGGAAGGCAGGTAGTTCTTAGCTGTTTTATTGTTCAATACTTAAAATAAACATTGACCTTGTGTTTGATACACATCACACTATTCCCAAGATGAAGTTGAAGTTTTAATTTTGGACCCCAAATCCATAAGAGAGACATGCAACCTCAGAAGTAAATTCTCAGAAGCAAAGACTTTTTAAAATTTGACGAAATGTGGACCTCTACCTTCAGCACAGGATATGGGTCCCTGGAATGGTACCCAACAGTAATCTGAGGACTTGAGGCATGAATTGGATAAATGTGAAATGAACAAAAAAATGACTCTACTGGTCACTCACTCTCAGATTCTGAAAGTTCTTCACAACATAATCTAGTACATTTTAATTTTTCAATATAGGCCTATCTGCATTCACAAAAAAAGAAAAAGACTTATATATACAGATAGGCCTATATTGAAAAATTAAGCTTGGATTATTTTTGAGTGGTTTTATTTATTCAGAGGAAATCGTTCTTTAAAAAAAATGCTAAAAACATTTTAAAGGCTGCAGAGGTCCATAAAGTGTCTGCCGCATAAGCATGAGGACCCAAATTCTGATCCCCAGAGTTTGTGTCAAAATCTGGGTGTGGTTGTCTGTACCTATAATCCTATTGGTAAGGATGAGAACAGAGATTCAAGAACCCCTGACACTCACTGGTCATCCAGTTTTGCCAAGTTGATAAGTTTTAGGCTCAGTGAGAGAGAGAGAGAGAGAGAGAGAGAGAGAGAGAGAGAGAGAGAGAGAGAGAGATTGCTTCAAAAAAACAAAAGTAGAGAACAATTAAAGAAAGATACCCTGAAGGCAGACAAGCACCCTAACAGGCAGACAGCTAAGGAAGGAGGCTATAGGTAAGCAAGCAGATGGTAAGTTTCTGGATTCTCTACCCAGAACAAAGGCTGTGCGCCACACAGTTCCAACACAAACACACACACACACACACACACACACACACGCTAGCAGCCCCACACACACACACACACACACACACGCTAGCAGCCCCAGATATTCCCAAGGCTGGTCCTGGATATGTGTCAATTCTCATGAAGCTGTGTGCCTAGCAACTCCCTCTCCTTAGTATACATTGACCACACCCAGGTAAAGGGAGAGGCCCCTGATAATAACACTAAAACCATGAATAACTTCAAGCCCTCCCTGGGGTTTGGGTTTCTGAATCCCCTCGGCACTTATTGGGAGTCTTCTGTGGGGGTGTGTGCTTCTTTTTCTTTTTTAGCAAAGTTTGCTCCCTTCCATGTCTGAGATGTTCCTGCCTAGACAGTAACATTTTTGGAAGACTTGCCTGCGAGTCCTTCAGAGGATCACCTAAATATTAAGGTCGGGTTAACTGAGTCAAGCCATGAAAGCATGGCATGGGGTGACCACTGAGTTTGCTGGCCTCGCTTCCCCATCCTGGAACAGGAACACTACCACTGCTACATTTAAGGAATGATGGAAACTGCAGGCTTGTCATTTTATTTTTTTCCACTTCTTTGATAGGGAAGGTTCACTTTCAAATTTAGTTCTCCTGCCTTTGTTTCAGAGAGCAAGAGAATTCTTTTAGATAGCTCTGACTGAAAGTGCCACGGTTTGCAGCCACTCCTTGGGTTGAGGCTGCAGATTTCTTACAAGTTAGTCAGGCAGCTGACTCCAAAGAGACTTTCTGAACTTTATTCCTCATGAGATTGGATTGTTTTTTATCTTCATCCTAACAATCACAGTTTTCTCTGACTGGGTCCTCATGAGATTGGATTTTTTTTTTAATCTTTATCCTAACAATCACAGTTTTCTCTGACTGGGTAGGATCTTGTCTTATCTAGTCTTCTCTGACTGGGTAGATGCTTGTTAGAGTCTTGTCTAGTCTTCTCTGACTACATAGGATCTTGTTGGCATCTTATCTAGTCTTCTGTTATAAGGTAGGATCTTGTTAGGGTCTTATCTAGTCTTCTCTGACTGGGTGGCAACTTGTTTGGGTCTTATCTAGTCTTCTATAATTGGGTAGGATCTTGTTAGGGTCTTCTCTGGTCTTCTCTGACTACATAGGATCTTGTTGGCATCTTATCTAGACTTCTCTAGTTGGGTAGGATCTTGTTAGGGCATTATTTTGTCTGACTTCCAACATTCTTTACTTAGGGTCTTAGCTCCTCTTCCCTAAGTCAGAAGGAAAAAAACCATTACCAGAGCAGTTAGAAACCTATTGGGCTGTTAGGTAGTATGGAAGCTATCTGCCACCCTACAGAGTTTTGACCAGAAGTCAGCTAGTTCCTCCTTCTGTTCTATATCTGAAATAATTTGAGGGGCAGCAGGTGTAAATTAAGATCTGAGAACTAGATTTGAGGGGCCCAATCTGGAGATTACCTTCATAGAGCATAAAGCATTCTACAAAGATCCTGTCTGGGGACAATTTAACTGGGGTTCACACTGATCCACCAGTAGTCAAGAAGTGTGATGCTGTCTCCGTGATACGTTCTGACACCTCTTACATGAAGGAGGATGCCACATCAGTGAACTATGGCTCAAACTCTAACCCAGGGATAGATGAAGTGGAAAAGGGAAAGTTATTAGAAGAAAACTCTTCACCCAAGAAAACCCTACTAGTAATGAAAAGCTTCCAAAGATCTATCTTGATCTCCGGGAAGCCCAAGACACACACTAACTTGAATATGCTCGCCACCATTATCCCAAGGAGAAACAAAGTAAGTATCCTTGTACTCTCCCAACACCCAAAAGGGCCATTTCCTCTCAGGTGGAATTATGTTTGTCCAGGCCTTCTTTCCCTTGGCAGAACTGAATGGCTGTGGAGTTCTATGGAGGATCCACACAAGGATGATCAATACTTTGAACTAACTGAGATATCTGAAGCATGACCCGAAGAAGTGATGATGTTATTAGTACAAACACTACCCTTCTGGAGAAGAGTGTTAGAGCAGGCTCTTGGAGCAGGAAAGATGAAAGTGGACAGGGGCTTCCCAACGGGGGATAAGGCTAGACCCTCTCAGAAGTCCTTCTAAAATCCAAATGACCACACGAAGAATGGAAAGGACATTTGCTCTGCTGTGTTATAGAGGGTCTTAAGAAGGCTACAGTTAAAACTTCTTATTAGTGCCTGCTATACACTACACAACAACAAGGAGGATTGCACTGGGAAAATACACCAATGTACCCTGAGTCACTGAAGAACGCAACCCTAAAAGCCACACTCTTAACTCATACAGCTCAGACACTCATAAAAAGCTCCAGACACTAGTAGCTCTCCCGGACATGACAATAGCAAGCCTTTTTAATTTGTCCAGGTCACAAACTTGGTCTTTTTATGACAGAACCATGAAAATAAAGAAAAAAGGATCAGCACCATGGGCAGTTAGTGGTCACAAGAGCCAACCAGGTAAATGTTCTCCCTCCCCTCCCCCATAGAGTCCAAGCCTAAGGCTTGCTTCCTCTGTGTGCAAGGAGGTCACTTCCTGTTGGGAATGCCCTCAGAGACTTCTTGAACCCTGATTTATCTGTAAAGGAAATCACTGGCAGCACCAATGCCTTCCAGCCCAACTGGGCTTCATTCCTTTCTATAATAATAGGTCTGCTGGTGAAGGGGCTTCCTATACTGGCTCCTATCATGTTCAGACAATCTTGAAGAGTCCTGTGAATTTAGGACTGTAAGAAGCATACAATTAGATTCATGACTGACTGAGGAGTGTGATTATTAGCACTCACCCTGCACCCTGGTTCCTGATCCTGAAGGTTTACAATTCAGGGTCTATTAGTCCAACCCCTAAAATACTATCTCACTTGACTGTTTGTTTGTTCAGGGGGAGACCTCCACTTTTGTCATTTCTTTTCAATAGTTCCCATACCCTGTCACTGCTGCTGAGAAGAAACCTTTGGTCTAGACTCAAGGTCAGACTATTTCTCCCTCCAGGGCAGAACACTATTGCCTGTCTCCCTGGAGAGCAAAGTCAAGGCTGCAGTGCAGACAGACGGAAGTACAAGGCTATAGAGGATGCTAAAATGGCCACTCCTGTAGTCATATATCATCGTAAAGATCCTACCTATTTTCTTGATCAGAAACAATATCAGAAGGGGATTTATCTCCATAATTCAAGGGCTAATGAAATAAGGATGACTGGTTCAATGTTCTAGTACGCAGAACATCCCATACTTGGTGTCACCACAGGACCTAACAAACGGAAGTCAGTCCAAGATCTCTGGATGATCAATGACAGAGTGGCTCCACTCCATCCAGTAGGTCCTAATTCTCACACTCTTCTCACCTAGATTTCCCTAATAAGACTCATTAATCAGTGCTAGATCTGTTTGCTTGTTTGTTTTTGCAAACAGGGTTTCTCTGTGTAGCCATGGCTCCTAGAACTCATTCTATAGACCAGGATGGCCTCAAACTCAGAAATCTGCTTGCCTCTGCCTTCCAAGTGCTGATACTAAAGTGTGTGCTACTGCTACCGCCACCACATGGCGAGTGCTGGATCACAAAGACCCTTTCATATGCATCTCACTTCAGCCCATAATCAGTTTCTATTTGCTTTTGAAGATCCCACATGCAGAACAGGATAAGTTACTTGGACCGTCCTATTCCAGGGATTTTGAGACAATCTGCCTTATTCAACTTAACTGTTTCCTGAGACTGGATGGGATGAACTAATTATGAAACCATGTAGATGGTCTCTTATATGAACCAACCAAAAGCCTCATATCCCAGAGAAAACATCCCTTCTTATTTCCTAGCTGACAGAGGCTACAGGGTCTCTTGGAGGGAGATCCTAGCTATACAAAGCAGAAGTTGCCTACTAGGGCTTTGCCTTTCCAAAAGGGCCCAGAGCTTTAGGACCAGAATGAGTCTAACCCATCTTTGCCTTTCTTCTCTCCTCAGCATGCTCACCCAAGCCCTCACACAGATGAAAACCTTTCAGGAAGTTACAGAATATTGTAGAATATAGCTTCCCAGATAGTCAGTGCTGTCTACACTTCTAAATCAGGCCTGTAATGAGACTCAGTCTCAAGAATTCACGCAAGTTGAATTGCTGAGTCCCAGCAAGCCTTCCAGAAAACTTGAAAAGTCATTAACCAAAGCTCCTGCCTTAGGCTTGCCTAGTCAGCCTAAGTTTCACCTGTATATAGCTGAGAGACAGGGAAGGGCTCTAGGCGTGGTTTACCCAACACATGTTCCATTTCCTCAAGTCATACAGATAGCTAAGGAATTAGATGAGGTAGCAAGGTGCTGCTCTGGATGTCCGTGAGCAGTTGCTACTGCCAGACTCCTGATTCCTGGAGCTCAAAAGGTTCCCTAAGGCTCCCCCTCACAGTACACAAGTGGCGTTACACTGGGTCATTCTGAAAAATAAGAGAAACCCTCAGTGGCTCTCAACCTTCCTAATGCTGAGACCCTTTAATACAGTTCCTTGTGTTGTGGCGACCCCTCCCAATCATAAAATTATTTTAATTGCTACTTCATAACTGTAATTTTGCTATTGTTATGAATATCTGTATTTTCTGATGGTCTTAAGCAACCCATGTGGAAGGGATTGGACCCCCAAAAGGAGTTGTGACCCACAGGATTAGAATCACTGCAAATCTACCTCACAGAATGTTCCCTAAATTTTAGACCCTCATAATAGAGTGACCTAAAATTACTCTCCAGACCTGTCTAAGCCTGAACCTAACCATCAACCTTTTAGAAAAGGAAGGGGAGCCTCTCCACTCCTTTCAGGAGGTCATCATAGACAACTGCGTAGCCCATACTGGTCTCTCAGATCAACCCCTGATTGGGCCGCTAGACAGAGGGAATTTCTTTTGTGAAAGAAAGATCTGACATGCAGGATATGCAATAATCACTGAACTTGAAGTGCTTGAATCAGGACCAATATCCCCAAACTCTACTACTCAACTAGGCAAGCTGAAAGCACTTATGTCAGTCGTAGAACTGTCCAAAGGGAAAAGAGTCAGTATTTATCTATACAGATTTCAAATACGGCTTCCACATCCTCTATGGCCATGCAACCACATAGAAGGAAAGTGGCCTTCTCCTAACTACAGTATTCCCAAGAAATTCTTAGGCTTCTGAATGCAATCCTTTTGGTCACAGGCGGCTGATATCCACCCACTCTCCTGGATATCAGAAAGGGGATGACCCAGAGGCAAGAGAAGTAGGACAGCTGACTCTGAGGCCAAGAGGGCTGCACTGGAATACAAGGAATGCTGTACTCTAGGAGGAATCTCTGCTGCCTTGTGAAAGAGCCAAAAAAACTTCTCTGAGAAACCGGCTTTAGCCTTTAAAATCAGACATCAGCAATGACAGTGGCTAACAACTAACCACTGGTTATTACTGCCCTACAATGAAAGTCCTAAAGTCCCTCATCCGACATATCATTTGGAACAATAAAGCATGCTCATACTGGCAAAAATAATGTTCAAGAGACAAGGCCGAAAAGAAACAATCCATCAGATGGTACAAGGATGTGAGATATGGCAGAGATATAACTGCTGTGCAATTATACTCTTGTACACTGTAAAGACTTGTCACTTGTATAGGTTTAATAAAACACTGATTGGCCAGTAGCCAGGCAGGAAGTATAGGTGGGGGAACCAGACTAGGAGAATTCTGGGAAGAGGAAAGGCAGACACTCGGTCACCAGCCAGACGCAGAGGAAGCAAGATGAGAATGCCTTCCTGAGAAAAGGTGCCAAGCCATGTGGCTAAACATAGACAAGAATTATAGGTTAATTTAAGTTGTAGGAGCTAGTTAATAATAATCCTTAGCTAATAGGTCAAGTAGTTTATAATTATAATAAGCCTTTGTGTTTCCCTTTGGAATTGAAAGGCTCAAGACTGGGCAGGACAGAAACTTCTGTCTACAAATGGCACTGAAGCTTCTGGC
>JAQHUG010000015.1:4141356-4190034 GCA_028555095.1 Dicrostonyx torquatus
TATATATATATATATATATTGCCCCTGGTCCTACTCAGACTTAGGAATATGACTAATTGCCAAGGTCTCATACATAGTAAATTTTTCTCACCAATGACCTTGACCAAACCCTGAAACAATCAATGGTGACATGCAACACCAGCTGGCAAAATTCCAAGAGATCTGTTAGAACTACAGACATGCTTTTCCAGAGATGGACAAAAAGCACCTCCCTCTTTCTGTCCAGGAAGCTTAGTATTAATGAAGACATCAGACTCAAATTGAAAGCCTTGTCCACCTCCTATGGGAGAGCCCATATCCTGTTTTGCTAGCCACCCCCCATGCCCCTGCACAGCAGGTGGAATTTCAGAACTAGACACCTAGACACGTGGCTTCAGCATTCCAGGGTCAAGACTGCTTTGGGCTTCCCTGAAACAACAAGAGACCGACCCCAGGAAAATGTCAGCTCAAACTGATCTTCAAGTGTCAACCCCAATCAAATTCAACACCTCTGCATGATTGGGCTATCCTCTCTGGGCACTGATTTCTCACTGGGTCTGCCATAGTTACTGCTCTCTAGCTACCATAGCTCCTACATAGGCTATGGTATCACTTCTCTTGATGATGGCCCTTTTGGAGATTTTGTTACCTCCTTATCAATAACCCTATATTCTCCACAGACTCTGGATATCTTTCAGCCATATTCTAGAAGATAGATTGACAAAAACACTTTCGCTGTATGACAGACAATAACAGGAATGTAAAACCACATTGCCCTTTCTGATTACCATCAACATGATAGATGCCACCTGACTGCAATGGACTTCTCGAACCAGGAGTAACCAAATGTTTGGTTCAAAGATCCAAATATGTGAAAAATCACAGCAATATAGAACAGAACGAAACAAGAAAAACAACAAAACCTTATCCTGTACCTGTAACTATGGAATTTCCCAATGGACATTCCCAGGTACAAGGTGTGACCGGGTAGGCTCACACACTCTCCAAAATCACCCTTACTATATCATGCTAGATAAAACTGGAATACATGTGGGCACACCAGACTTGGGCTTACCTGGGGACTGTCCCCACCACTCTGAACCTCCTATAGGCTATCTACTGGTTTTGGATTCCCATTTTTAACCTAATCTGAATTCACAGCCCTAAAACAGAGAAAAGTTTCATGGTTGTTATCCTTAATCTTGCCTGAGGAAGCTATGATTGAGGAGAATTCCCTAGTTCCCTTAACCACACACAAAAACCTGGAAGACAAACTTCCCCAAGAATATCCATCCTCTATCTAAACATTAGTCATCTCCTTGGGAAAATAAGCACAAACTTAGGGATCACCAAACTGCTATAATGGACCACCTCAGAGGAATGACAATCCTTGAAAATGATTTCATAGCCAAAATAAGCCATAAAGTCAGTCTCTTATTTCAACCAGAAGGAAGAGAACAGAACATATTAACAAAAGAAAATTCAGGTCTAAAGAATAGATGGTATCCACTAGACATAATCTTGAAAATTATTTCCATCACATCAGGGGAGAGGGCTTGTGTTTAGATCTAACAAGAGTTTACTAACTTTATTAAATGAAATGGGATCCAAATTGGCTATGTGTCACTGGCCTGTCCTCTCAAATGCTGAACCTAGCTCTGAGAACATCTTTTCTATTTATGGTATGCCCTCTCTTTCAAAAAAAAAACTTCATACCACTGTAATATTTCACCTTTTATACTGATGGCCCAAGTCTCCCAGCTGACTGAGTCTACCTTATCATCTACCTTATCATCAAACTTATAGCCTTGGGGAAAGTCATTAATGGCACCCAAGTAGCGCTGATAGGACATTGCTGGGCAGTCTTACCAAACTGTGATCCATGGAGACTATATTGGCCCCTAATTAGAGCATGAACTCTGGCTGTGTTTAAAAAAAGGAAGAGACTCTGACTTCATTCACACTTGGCCTTTGGTGTCTATCCTCAGAAGAAATAAATTCTGGTACACTAGCAAGCACAGTGTACCAGAAGGGCATGATCAAGGGGATGGTGACTTTCACTGACTTTTCATGTAAGGCCTCTGACCATCAACTCCCCAGTATGGGACTCTGGTGCACCAATCCACTGATTATACTAGATCTTGACCCCTTATCCAAAATCTGCATCAATAACAATGTGGAAGAAGTCTTTTCACTGACCTTGTCCCTTGATGTTCTGCATAGGTTTGAAATAGGAGAAACCCACTTGCTTGCTGATGATTTTAAACTCACTGATTAGAAAGAAGCACCTCAATCTCTTGAGTCAAACCAAAAGCATTCTTGACAAGTACAGCTAGCAGTAGATCAAGGAGGTAGAGACATCATAGCCTGAGCAGTGCTTATGATCAGGCATGCAGTGGATTCTGTAGGTGGTGTTCCTACATGCTCTCCTCTTTCAACAAGGGTGTCCATGGACCAAGATTCCCTTTAATCATACTCTCACTAGGCCTTATAACTGTGCTAGTGGTCCTATAGGTTACAGGTACCAATGTGAGAGGGAACCAAGCAGACAGATAGGCAAAAGGTACTTTGGTAAACAACACGATGACAAACTTCCAGCTTCTTCATCCAGAACAAAGCCTTGATGAACTTACCCTCCAACCTCAACTGGGGGCGCTCCTTCTAGCTGACCTTTCTAACATGATCAGAGCCAGTTCAAGACCTGGCTCTGTGGACCTATCAGTTCCCTCTTTTTTTCTTAAGTTGACCAGTCCAAAATAATTGGGGGGGGGAGGCACTTGCCCTCCATTGCTAAAGATTCCTTAAAGATCTAAGCACTCCCAGCAGGTTCATATTTTTAGTTTCCAAATACCTTCTGCATTTCTCTCTCTGTCTCTATGTGTGTATGTGTGTGCATGTGCATGTGCGTGTGTGTGTGTGTGTGTGTGTGTGTGTGTGTGTACTTCTACACTTTTAATGAAGTTTGTTTCCTGCCTCTTTTTTTTAGGATGGTTGTGGTTTTGATTTTTTGCAAGACAGGGTTTCTATGTAGTTCTGATTGTCCTAGACCAGAAATCTGTCTGCCTTTACCTCCTGAGTTCTGGGACTGGAGGTGTGTGCTGGCATCACTTGGTTTTTTCCTGTCTTTTAATTTCTTGCTGATCAAGATTCAAACCTGATCAAGACCCTAGACAGCAAAAACTGGATTTCACCAATAGCTTTCCACATGCATGCATGCATACATAAGCACACTTACACACATGCACAAACCTACACTAACTAGTTCACATAACAACTCATATACTACTATACACACAAATTTTATAAGACAGCCAACTTATTTAACTCATAGAACTAAAACAAGATTTATTTCTAGTTACTGTTCATAACATTTATGTTCCAAAAGGTACTCCAACACATCTGTTTACATATCCATAGTATTTCATAATATTTTTTTAAAAACAGAAACAACCCATAATTAATTTAGTAAAATAAATAAGAATAAAATAGATATAAATGATAATGAATAATTCCAAACACTATGCTAAGAGAGACATAAAATATCAAAAGCAATTACCCTTTCTGAGTCCTATGTACATGTAAATAAATATATATCCATGTGCTTGTACATAAATCCATATGCTATGACTTCCGGATAATCCTCCTCCTCATCTCAGTTCTCCCAGTGCAAACTCAAGGCTTTAAGGAGTTCGATTACACACCTCAGACAGAGAGTTAGTAGAGAACACCTGTGATTTGAACTCAGGGTTCATGTGTCCAACTCTCCCTCCAATTCCCTACCCTAATGTTGTAATCTCAAAAGCTATAGTTTCAGACTTGCTTTTCCTCTCCAACATTGTATCTTCATACTTTTATAAAAACCCTGGTGCCAGGGTGGTGTTTACTGTCTGTGACGAGAGTGCTTTCCACCCTGTGCTCTACTGCACTTGTTCCATGTGCTCCACACAGCACCTTTACAATAACTGCTGTACAGTGTATTAGTGAAGTTTCTTTTGTCATGATATACACCGTGACCCATGAAAGGGTTTGTTTCAGCTTACAGCCCACCATAAGGGAAATCAGGACAGAAACTGGGGAGCAGGAATTGAAACAGAGGCAAGGAGGACCACTGCTTACTGGTGTGTTCCCATGGTTTGCTTAGCTTCCATCCGTCCACAGTGGACTGCACCCTCCCACATCAATTGTTAATCAAAATGCCCCCGAGACTTGTCCACAAGCCAAACTGATGGAGGTATTTTCTCAATAGATGTCCCCTTCTCCCAGATGGCCCGAGCTAGTGTCAAGTTGGAAAAAAAAAAAAAAACCTGACACACTAAACTTTGAAATTGTGTAATTGACCTTAATGTCATTAGCATCAAGTCACTAAAATATAAAGAAACCAAAAATAGAACAACAGTGAAATTATGCAAAGTTCTCTATAGCTAAAGTGCTATGTGAACCAGCCATAATAGATTTAATGGGGTCTTTTCTAAAGCTAATGCATTTATTCCAAATGAAACTCAAACAAGTATGTGTGTTTCAAAGAGCACTAAAAGCTTCCTTTAATGGTCTTTCTACTAAAGCTTTGTTTCCTATTCCATACAGGAATGTATGACAAAAGAGCCATTTTTCCAGTAATTATGGTCTGTTCTTTTTAGAATGTCGGCATCTTTAAAAGGTACTTTTTTAAATCAACAAAATATTAAGGCACTAACGTACACTGCAATATTAATTACCTTCAAGAGGAGAGGGTACTTGCATATTCTTTGTATTGGTGTCACTAAGTACCCTTCCAGGGGAACATCTGTGTTCTTCCGTCCTCCCAGCAGCATGCAGTTCTGCAGTGAAAACAAACATACATAAGTACATCCCGCAAATCTGAGGCTGCAAAACTATTCCATCAAAATTGCACGCTGAAAGGTTGTGAAAACAGGTGTCCTTCTACATCATGTCACAAGGACAGTGAAGAGCCAGCCTTTCGTGTTGGGTACAGAACCCAAAGTGAACCCATACCTTAAACTTCGAGTTTAAGTCACATATTATTCTGAGCATAAAGGAAAAGGTGTAGGCAGAGAAAGGGAGAGCGAGAACAAACAGAGAGACATACAAAGCAGATAGATTTTGTTTAGAGAAGAGCATTGTTGAGAGGCTTGGAGAGAGGGCATGGCGCTTGGAGAGTTAAGAACACTTGTTGCTCTTGCCATGGATCGAGGTTCAGTTGCCAATATGCAGATTGGGCAGCTCCCAGCTGCCTGTAACTTGAATTCCAAGGGATGTGACTGTCTCTTCTGGCCTTCACGGGCACCGGTACACACACTGAACACATACAAACGAGCAGGTACATTTACAGAAGCAAAAAATAAACTCAGTTTTAAGTGCATCGTGTTGTGGAAAAGCAGGCACCGAGACACTGAGTTCTAATATGAAAGTCAGACTTCAGTACTGACTGGTGACACGAGCCATTTGAACTCATTTGAGAGTTTTGCTCTCTGTGATGCTGGAATCCTTTAAACTGGCGATTCTCAGTCATGTTTGCTGCTGCTGTGTTGTTACGTGACCACACTTAAGGAAAGACACTGTGGCAGTCAGTCATAGAGGAAATCAGAGCCGCTCTCCACAAGAGCAAAGCAGATGGAAACATCTCCACATTAGCAATCGCAGGGTGGACAGGAAGCAGCTGGGGCTCGCCATAAAGTGGTGGAGAAGAGAAAACCCACTTGAGTAGACAGCCTTCAGTCTTCTAAACAATCCTACTACCAGAAAAACATGTGGGAACCTTGTTTCTGCATTGCCTGCCAGAGTGGCCACCCCAGGCAAGGACTTAATCCATCAGGCAGGAAGGCGAGGACCTTCAGAAGGGACCTACTCTGGGAGGTCATCATAGTCCCTGTCACTATCTTATAGTAACATTCTATATGGATTTCTAGGAGGGAGGAGTAGAGCTGAAGGGAAAACATTCTATAGGCACACCTCTGGGTACAGAGTCCTGCCCTTCATGAGACAACAGTCGCAGTCTCCGTATGAGTACCTCATTAGAAGATGGTCTCTTCACCCAAACATCACAGAAGACAGAGCAGCCAATATTCCTTCACAGTATTTATGGTGTTTTTCCTGGGAGAAATCCTTGGGTACAATTATTTATATCTTACCATATTCCATGAACGTTTTAAAGTTTCCAGTTCCAGCATGAGTTAGCAGTCTCAGAGAAGTAGTTACTCTTTTCCATGGCTCTGGGCTGAGGGGGTCCTGAAAAGGGCCTAGTTTAATTTTAACTTTTTTTATCCACATGTGTGTGTGAGAGAGAGAATGAGAGAGGGGGGACATATATGTGTGCGTATGCATACATGCATGCATGCCTGCACATTGTGGACACCTATGTGTGAAGGTGAGCATGCACATTTGTGCAGGTACATGTGATATGTGTGTGTGGAGGGCCAAAGTTGATGTCAGGAACCTCTATCAATCACTCTTCCACTTTACTCAATAAGACAGGGTCTGAACAGGGCTCACTATTACAATTATACAATAATAATAATAATAACAATATCATTATTATTCCCAGGCAGCCTGCTCTGTGAAATCCTATGTCTACCCTCTAAGGCTGGGATTACAGGTGGACCCTCCCCCAGCTTTTACATGAGCCCGAGGGATCAGAACATAGGTCCTCGTGCCAGTACAGCAAGCACTTGTACTGTTTTTTGTTTGTTTCTTTTTTTCTTTGTCAATGTGACACAAAGGAGAATCACCTGAGCCCAAGGAACCTCAATTGAGGCATTTCCCTCAAGAGATTGGTCTGTGTGCATGTCTTCAGAGCGTTTCTTGATTCATAATTGATATGGGCATGTACAGCCAACTGTGAGATGTGCCATAACCATAAAAATCAATAAGTCTACTGAATAACTTTCAATGACATTAAAAAACTTCCTGTGATGGCAGCAACAGCAAAGACCCTAACTCATATCATCACCCCACATCTGGAAACAGTTAGATGAATCCCAAAGGGTAATTGCTAGCATCCCTCATTTTATGAATGACAGATTTATCAAGACAGATTCTGTCTGCTAGAGTATGCTGTGAGTCATCTCAACCCACATTCTCGACTTGTGGCTTTTTCAGTGGGACTTCACATTAAATCACTGGGCCAACAAAACTAAGTAGGATTCCAAGTGAACACTGCTAAAGACAGGACGCACTAAACAAGACAGCAGAGTTCTTACACTCTACCAAGGCAGCAGCAGAGAGCAAAAATCTCATACCAAAGAAGTGTTGTCCAAAATGCTAACACATTCCATGAGCAAAACAGGACATTTTCACAACACTTGTGAGACGACAGCTAAACTTGAGGTCTTCCAGCAAACTAGCCAAAAATTTAACACTGACAACCCAAGGAGATATACATGGCATAAAAAGAATGCATTTGCCTTTGGCTGATGAAAATGGTGTGTCAGTCAAATAAAGACCTTCGTAGACACTCTGAGAAAAACCCTGAATCACCTTGCAAATTCTCTGGCCTTCAACTGTGCCCAACCTATAATTACACTTGAGTGCAGGCTCATGAGAAGACTAGCTATGACAAGGTGAACACCCACAGCAGGGATCTCAAAAGGAAAGGCTTTGAAATAATGAAGGTAACCTAAGAAGAGATGTCTTCAGAGAAATGGGACTCAGATTGAGTCTAGGTAGGTTACTAAGAACAAAACGGAGCAACAAGGAAAAAACAAAAACAAAAGCCCAGTAACCGATCTCAGAGAGGAAACAAAGATTCCAGAGTTGCTATTAAGTCATTTAAAATGTCAAGTTGTTTTTTAATTTTAAAATTATGAGATACAAAAAGAAACAGGAAAACTTGACTCAGTCATAGTCAATAAAAATTCTTTAGTGTACCCAGATACTAGATTTAACACAGACTTCAGCATAGCTATTACACGTATATTCAAAGAATTTAAGTACTTCTTCAATTAGTGAAGGATACGAACGGCAAGCAGAGAAATAGAAACCCTCAACAGAGAAAAATAGGGAAGCCAAATCAAATAGACATGGGATGAAAAGGAAAACACTTCACTGAGTTACGGATAAATTAATATAAGAGGAACAAAGAAGAACAGATTATAGAAAAACAAACAATTACAAGGAACCAAGAGGAAATATGGATGTGGTTGCTACAGCGATGACAGCAGTTGAGGGCACTGGCTGCTCTTCCAGAGGATCTGGGTTTGGTCTCCAAACATCTACGTGGATACCTCACAACCATCTGTAACTCCAGCACCAGGAGATTCAGCACCCTCTTCTGACTTCCAAAACCATTACACACACGGTGCACAAACAAACACACAGACAAAGCACACATACATGCAAAATAATGAAATAATTATTATTTTCATTTAATGTATGCATAAGGCTGATTAAATAAAAGGAAAAATTATGTAATGACTATTTTAACAATCCCTAAAAATTCACAATTTATCTTTTATTTTGTTTGCTTTATTTTGAGATGAAGCCATGGAGTCATACAATGTTACCTAGACTAGTCTTACTCCTGGGCTCAAAAAACCATGGCAAGAGGAAATTGAAGTAGTATGTAAACAATATAAGTAGTCCAAACAACAGATTCATTCCTAGTAGAAGCAATTATGTAGTAGTGGAGTCCAACACAAAATTATGGAAAGGAAAGATACAATCAAGAGTACTATCAATAGAACTACCCTTCAAAAATGAAGACAAAGACATCTCCAGATAAACTAGTAGAAATGACTAAGAGGAAAAATGAGGGTTATCCTTCACAGGAAAGGCTACCACGGTCAAAGTCAAATCGAAAGGAGTGAAGAAGAGCAGAGTTGGTAGTCTGTAGCAAATATAAAACACTGTAGAAAAGTAGGGAATACAAAACTATGAGTGTTGTAGGCTTCTTCACATAGAAAGTGGCACAGGTGGCAGAAGCTACACAAGGGAGAAAGGCATCAACACTTTGCATTTCCTTCCAGGAAACACTAAAGTAAAATTTCCACTATATTATTTTGGAATAAAATCAGTATTAACAAAAACTGAACATGCTTAGGAAAGAAAATGTGCTAAAAAATAAGAATTCATATAGAATTTCAAACACTGAGAGATTCTGCCATAACTATAAGGGGAAATAGACGTTATCAAAAAGTACCACTTAAGATGAAAGCAATATTTCATAATGATATGAATAGAATACGAACTCATGACTTTTTCTAGAAAGAGATCACTCTTTATAGAGGGCAAATCATTGTAGCCTGAAGCAAATGGTGGTAGGGAAACTAGACTATCAAGAGACAGGAGCCTGTTCAAGTATATGGAAGTGCTCTAAAGCTAGACTTTGGGGGATGGCCTAACAACCTCTCTCACTTCATCAGACACTTGCAATGATAGCCCCTAGCTGTTGAAACATGCCTTCATGTATGTTGTGTTAAAGGAAATCAACACTGAATTCTGCTGCTCTTATGAAAACAGAGTAAGGAACGTCTGCAGGAGAGCAGCCGGTCTCCACACTCGCTTCCTTCCTGTGACTGCCCTACTTCCAGTCCTCTGAGGAGTAATAGATCCCTGGGGAGCTGAGGACACAAGGCAAAGGTGAACTCTGACCTAAGCTCTTTGCTTGACTGAAGAGATCATACAGGCAATTCTCCAGCAGCCAGGAGAGGGCATTAGCAGCATTTCTCATGTATATGCTCATCCCAGCTCTGGATGCTTACACCGTCCATGGACTATCTTCCAAGTCTGCAAGTGCTAAGACATAGCCCAGGACAAACAACCACATGCATTCTTACAGACAGCCCTCCACTAATGCCAGCATATGATTACAGACGAATATGTACTTACTAAAAGAAACGTCCGGATTGTTCTTATTTTGTTCAGTTCAAGAAGCAGCTTTTGTGCCTTTTCATGGTTGCTGCAATACTCATCATAGATACGAAACTTGTCTTTCTGTGAATTAAAGACAGCATAAATGAGAATTACGGTACATTAGTTTGAAATTTTAACCCATGTGATATGCATAAAATCTCCACAAAGATACAGTATCTCAGAGACATACTACATGTATATACATTTTCTATTGCCCCCATTCATAAATATAGCCTAGAAAAGAAGTTGATGAATTTACCCCGGTGTGAATGCAATGATGTCAGTGAGTGAAATGGTGGCAAAGCTCAGAGAATAAAGGGTTTTTTACCTTTGTCATGAGAATTGAGACACAGCTTTTTTTTTTTTTTTTTTTGGTTTTTTGAGACAGGGTTTCTCTGTGGCTTTGGAGCCTGCCCTGGAACTAGCTCTTGTAGACCAGGCTGGTCTCGAATTCACAGAGATCCGCCTGCCTCTGCCTCCCGAGAGCTGGGATTAAAGGCGTGCGCCATCACTGCCCGGCTCTTTCTTTTTCTTTCTTTTTTTTTTTAAATCTTACTTCTGACCTAGGTCTAGTGAAATAAATGATAAATGTGTATCTCCCAGTCAAAAGGAGGAACAACATCATTTTAGGCAGAGGTAAGAGACATGTAATACCTCACACAGGAATCATGACAGACAGAAACCATGTTAGTCAATCATAGCAGTTGCATTTAAAAGGGACATGGACAAACAGCAACAAGTAACTATAATAATGTCAGACCCTGAAGGTACAACGTCCCAGCGATTGCTTCCTAGAAAGATATTTTAGACAGAAAGGTCAAGAAACAGTATTATAGCTCCTTTCAAATGGCCTTTATTCTGTGAGAAATGAACAAGTGTACAAGTTCCAAACCAGGGCCACTCAGTGGAAATAGCAGGGCCAGGGATGGACAGAGGTGTGACCAATCAATCAAGATCTAATGATTTGAGCTGCCAGGAAACCACACAAACAGCCTAAGTGTTAGAGAGATTTCTTTCCAAAAATGAAGAATTTTACTCTCATGATCTCTGGGCTCCCTACCATCTATAAGACTGCTCCCAATGGAGCTATAATTAATAGCTATCAAAGGAGCCCAATGAAAAATGCAAATAATTTATTGATCAAATTATCAGAATAGAATTTCAAAGACACAGACTTAGGAACAGTAAGCTTTGTTTTATGTGGCCAGCAAAGCATGGGTTGAATTACAGGCCTCAAGAGATGGTAGAAGCCAGAATAAGAGTAAAGTTCAGAAATAGTTGAGAAGCATTTATGGATGACAGATTCATAATGTGTTACTAAGGAAATGGCTGTCAGGGTGCAGAGTTCCCATGAGCATCCCTGGCCTGAGATAACAGCTACTCCAGCTGGCAGGGGAGTCTGACTATTCTGTGAAAGGAAACAGGCTTGAAGAAGCGGATATGAGCTTCACAGCTCCCAGCCATAACCAAGAAATGCACAGCTTAATAATCAACCCAGACCCTAGGAGTATCTCCCTTTGGTAGAACAATCATTAAAAAAATACAGATTACAAAACAAGCCTGTTCGTCACATGTAGATAAAGAAACTACAAGATAAATGACTAAGCAGAAAATACACACAAAGCTTCATCATACCTAGCTGTGTGTGTCAGATAGCCATTGGGTGGCCATTGGTGTACTCTCACCTCGCTGTGTATATGAGATAGCCATTGGGTAGCCATTTGATTCAGAGAGGCATTCCTTTCCATGGAAAGGAAACAATGACAATGTTTTTAAAATTTGTTCTTGTAGTATGAATACCCTTTGGTTCTTAAAAAACACCAAGCAGGTGGCTTCTTGCTTTGCAAATTGATTACACAGTTCCAGGCATCCTAAACAAATACACGAGACTGATGGCAAGGCACAGGGTGGGTGTTCCGGACAACTGAGCCCCTGCGCCTCCTTCTTCCCAACATCGCTCCAGACAAACTTCTG
This sequence comes from Dicrostonyx torquatus, assembly GCA_028555095.1. Classification (NCBI taxonomy): domain Eukaryota; kingdom Metazoa; phylum Chordata; class Mammalia; order Rodentia; family Cricetidae; genus Dicrostonyx; species Dicrostonyx torquatus. The sequence goes on from JAQHUG010000015.1 coordinate 4,153,156, forward strand.
AGAAGCCACCCTGGAGGAAAACCAGTCATGGGAAGCAGCAGTCTGTTCGCCTCCAGGTTTCTAACCAGAAAGTTAACAAGGGAACGTTCTGACCAATAAAGAAAGGCCTTGCAGCGCCATTCTACGGAGTGAGAATTTTCCGCCTCAAAAGAAAAATGTTCTATGTTTGAGCGAAACATAAAAATCCATTCATTATGAAACAGGCTGAATATTCATTAGAATTCAAAGCTACAGAGGATGCGAAGAACTAGCTTGTCAGGAAAAAGAAAAGGCTGTTTATTCTTTGAGTAAAATGGATGATGAGGGACTCCCGCCCCTTTTCTGGCTCCGAGGGCAAGATTTCACTGGCCTTAAAAGACCCCAAACTTCTGGTGTCCAGCTTTACTTCTCACGCTGAATTCACCCATACTACTCTGCCAAGATGCAATCCTTAAAATCAAAAGAGAAGGAGTTTGAAAATAAACAGGGAACAAAAAACATTATCTTACAAAGTGAAGAAAGCATGTTCCCACTTCCTGCTGGGCGTTGGGCTCAGGGTGCAAGCATTCTTCTACAACTTTCAGGAACTCCTTATGGACGGCAAGGATCTCCTCAATGTTGGAGAACAACATCTGTAAAATAAATACAGAAATAAAAACTGTCAAGTCCAGTTGTGAAGCAAATTTGGAAATTTCAATTAAAAAGCCCAGGAAGACCCAGCACCTTAAACAGATAGCCACTCCACATCCGTGCTTCCTCCCACCCAACAAGCAGAAGCCAGTTTCCTCTGGACTTCTGGTTTCCCACAGAACTCTGGGAATGGGGACACCATCCTGAAACTCAGTAAAAAGCCTGAGGGACAAACCCCAGCCTGCCAGCGCCGCCCTCTTCCCTGAAAGCCTGTAAGTAGAAGTGTGGGAGATTTGCTGGCAGACTTTCGAGAGAGTCCTTGACACTATGAAAAGTAGCCCAGAATGGACCAGCCTTCCTCCTGGCAGGTGTGCATGTGTAGAAGTCATAGCAGGATCAACTACAAGGTCATTGTGCTGTACCCAGACAGCAGCTTTGGGTGCTGCAGCCCTAGCTACATTTTGCCCACCCTGAAACACCTGTCCAGATGTTTTCTTTCACCTGGAGTCCCTGTGAGTGAGTGTTCAAGTCCACTTGAATCATAGATTGCTTTTCTTTGTGACCCAAAGCTTGTTAACTAAAGCTTTCAATGGTAGAAGAATCTGCAAGTTACATATATAACCCATAAGGAAACAGAGTCAGAAGAATCTAAAAAACTCTTGGACTTTTTTTGTTAATAAAACAGTAAGAGCATAGTCAGCAACCACTACAAAAGATAAATTTTTATTTACCATTCTTTATTTTTTTTTCTCAAAACTCTTCACTCTGTGTGTGTGTGTGTGTGTGTGTGTGTGTGTGTGTGTGTGTGTGTAGGGGATGCTGGGGATGGAACACAGGTTCTTAAACACTGCATACTCTCTAGCCACTATCTGCCACCTAAGCTCCTGGTGGTGTTTCTCAGTTAGTTCCTGTCATGCATGCAGTGACATTGTAACCAGCACAGAACACACACTACCACTAAGCCACATCCAGGACCTCTTCCCTACATTTTACAAGGCAGGGAAATGCTTATGGACTTACTTTTGAGCATCATATTCTTTTCTGTGGCAGTAGATGATTCAAGTTTTGCTCATGAGAGATTAGGGATTGGAATTCCCACTTCCTCATATCTTGCCTGGCAACTGTCACCTCACCTCACCCAGCCTTCTTCTCATAGACAGTGAAGGTCTAGTCTAATTTCTTAGGCTTACTTTTCATCTGGTGTAGGAGGGTCGTTCTGTATTTCTGTTGCTTTTATTGGTTGAATAAGAGACTGCCTTGGCCTTTTGATAGGGCAGGCTTAGGTGGGCGGAGTAGACAGAACAGAAGGCTGGGGAGAAGGGAAGTGTGGAAGACACTGTGCTGCTCCTACTCAAGATGGACACTGATTAGACTCAGGCCGGTAAGCCACCACCCATGGTGATACACAGATTACTAGGTATGGGTTAAAATAATATGTGAGAGTTAGCCAAGAAGAGGCTAGAGCTTATGGGCCAGGCAGTACTTAAATTAATACAATTTCCATGTGGTTATTTCGGGTATGAACTAGCCACGGTGAGACACAGCCCTCTGCGCCTATTACTACATTCATCTTTTTGAATTCTTACATGATCTTGGTAAGCACAAGATTTCTCTATGACATGTAAGCTGTCCTCTTCCTTTCTTTCCCCAGACTCTCACTCCCTCTTTCAACACTAGTCACTCCTACAGGAGCTCACAGTGGAGGTGAGGAGAAGCGAAAAGGTCCTGAGGGCTACAACTGCCTGCTCACCTTCACTGTTTCCTCTGTCACGTTCTTGTCAACCTTTGCTGCTGCACACTGGTTCATCCGATGCAAGAAGGCCTGTGGGACACAAGAGAAGACATTATGAGAGAAGAACTAGTGTCATAGAAGGATTGGTCACTGCTCAGAACGAGATAAAGCACCGCACTAAACACCAAAGCTTACCAGTGGGCATGGCAAGATAAACCTCTAATCCTTGTACTTGGGAGGCAGAAGTGAAAGAATTGCCTAAAGGTCAAGACTAGCCTGACCTCCATAAGGATTTCTAGGCCAGCCAAGGCTAAGTTAAAAAAAATAAAACTGAGATTTCAAATTCTAGTAGCGGAGTATAATAGTTTTGCAGTAATGCGTCAGACTCTCATACACTGTTTCTCCTACCCATGAATATGACTTTCACTACAATGGTGAAGCGGAGACAAAAATGATTAAGTCTTTATGAAATTAACTCATCTGCTGGTCCTCAGAATTCTAGGGTAAACATTTAGAATTGGGTACTTCCTAAAGTTTAAGTGTTGCAAAGCACAGAAAGACTAGAATATAATGTAAATATGGTATTTCAACTAAAAAGGTGAAAAGACCTGAAATTCTACAGTGACTCTTAGTAATGTGGGAGGGAGGGAGGGAGGGAGGGAAGGAGGGAGGGAGGGTAGATAGGAAGATAGGGGAGAAAAGAGACAGTTACCTCAGCACACTCACACAGCCACGTTGCCACTTCTATGTCACCAGACTCACACTTCCTAGGAAGCAGGATAATAAATTTCTGGGTTTAAGTATGAGTTCTTCACTGCCTTGTGATGGGTATAAGTCTTTCAAGTCTGAGGTACAAGCTAAGGGAGTGGCTCAGAGGTAAATAATTGCCTAGCAAGCACAAGTCTCTGGGTTTAATGTCCATCGTCAGAGAGAGACATGGGAGTGGGGGTATATTTAGAATATTTAGACTGAAACGTCTTAATGATAATTAAGCTTTTATTAAAGACTAAATACAGAAGAATGCTTGATATATAGTGAGCCTTAACTTAAAAATGGTTTTTTAGAAAAAGGAAAAAAAGATGAAAAGAAAAAGAAAAGAAAAGAAACTTCCCACCTAGCAAACTCAGTTTATGTCCTCAAGACATTATCCATAAATTACCCAGTGGTCATGTAAGATCATTTCAAGGACTGTGGATATTGTTCAACAATAGATAATATATCAGAAGTCTTAGGCCAATTCCCTAGCACCACAAAAGTTAGAAAAGATTATTGCTCTTCTGTCTGCCTTGAAAACTCTGCCACCACCAACTAAGTAAAGGTTTGCAACTTTCCTGGGCACACAGAAGCTCAGGGTAATTGCCTGTGGTTATGACATTTAAAAAAATAAAAATTACAATAAGAATCATATCGTTGACATATTATATTTACACATTTAAGGCATTAACAAAAGTTGATGGTGACCAAGAGATTGCTCATAATATCCCCCAAATTATCACCCTCAAGGCATTGCTGACAAGAATAACAACTGGGACCACAGTCCTGAAGACTGCTTGACAATACATGTCACACTTGAAGTGGGCTTTCCTGCTAGTGGAATTTAGTAGGTTTAACCTAATACTAATTTTCAGGTTAAGCCTACTAATTCTACCTCTCAGAATCTGTCCTAGGAATATATTCTGACAAAACATCTTATTGATTATAAAAGTAATAAAATTGGAAACAACCTAGAGATCCATCCATAAAGAAAGCACAAGACCTAAAAGAGCTAGTTCCAGGACAGGCTCCAAAGCCACAGAGAAACCCTGTCTCGAAAAACCAAAAAAAAATAAGGAACGCACAAGACACATTGTGGAATATTCATATTGCAGACTTTGATGGCAAAAGAACGGTCAGACATGAATGTACAGCAAACTAGACCCATATATATGTATTCATGTACATGTATACAAGATAGATGCTCATGAAAAGTTGGATGGGGAAAATAATTCACAAAATGACGTATTTGATATGCAAATGCATATGCGCACACACGTTTTGTATCAGTAAGAAAAAATAATATTCAAAATATTCTGAAACTGCTAATAGTAGCTACTTCTACCTAGAGATCAGGAAGGAGACTTGTGGACATTAATTTCTTTTTGAATGCTTGGTTATAAGCACATTATCACTCTTGCTTTAAAAACAAAGTCTATTTAAACAAATCAAACAAGCAAGTCCCCAGATCTTACCCACCATGAGCTTTAGCATTTTCCTTATTTCTGATTCAACTGGTTCTTACCTCAGATTTCCTAACTACTGAGCCAAAGCAAAATAATAACCCAGTCTCTCTTACATCTATCAAATTAAATAAAACAAATATCAGAGGTTTTTTTAGTATAACCTTAATTTTCATTTAAAATATATATGCTTTTTGAACTACTTTATAAAGTTATACATGGTTGGCCATGGGGAAAACTAACATTTGAATCTTGTAGTTTTAAGTACCTATTTTAATTAGTATTATTTTACTTAATTTTAATTTCAGATTTATTTCTTTTGAATGCATTCCAAATACTCATCCCAACATGATGCTCCACCTTTTCTATTGGGCTTTATAAGAGCATGAATGTTTCCCTTGCCTCGTTTACATTTCTCCGTGACCACACAGTAAACAGGTACTGTCTCGTGCAAGCAAATCTTAAACTTCACCTCTGCAGCTGTAAACTTTTCTTTCGTAAACAGAACCCAGCATGTTCTTCAACCACTAACCGAAATCCTGGAAGGGGTAAAACTGAATCAAAATAAGAGTTGGAACAGAACATACAGACTAACCAGAACACCACATCGTCCTCTGATATGTGTATCTTCTTGTCCTCCATAATATTGTGGACCATGTGTTTGAACTGCATAGGAAAGGAACCTGGACCTCACTGCCATGTCTGACCAAATAGTCATTCCTTGTTTTATACACAGGAAAAGCAGACTTTAGATGGCTTGCTGAGAATGTGCAATCATGAGAACGCTGGTATTTTTTAAAAAATGTTAAGTCTTCTGTCCTGAAGATAAACACAGATACATGCTTTGAGAATGATTTTAAACAGGCTGTATCTACAGCTTCCTCAGAGTGGAATCGCTGGGCAGTAAACCTTCCCACAGAAGCAAGTCACCAAGGATGGGAGGGAATTCATACACTATTCGATGCATTTATTCATTTGCCCAAGTCCACAGTTTCACTGAAATTAGATCCCTTTGACCATGGCACAAATATATTTGAAAAATAAGCCCCAGAAAACAGTTTTTAATGTCTATGGTTCATAAGCATTCTATTGTGTTTAAGACTCTACATGTGTTTAAGAGTCTACATGCCGACTCCCAACTCTTCCTGAAGTCCTAAGAAAGATGGTTGGGCTAGTGTGTACTTTGAGCGGGATTCTTTGGTGGCTCTGGTAAAGCAGGTCCAGAGCCCACTTTCTGGTAGATGTTGGTTTGTTGATCTTTTCAAAGGCTGCTAGTAACAGAGCTAGAGAATCTAGCAAGTGAGTGGTAGTAGGAAAACACTTGCTACACCTTTTGTTTCAACTCGACATAGAATGATGGCCGCCTGCACATATCACCATCACCTAGCCACTGGAGTTGTATGTTCCCCGCCAGGGGATGCCTCCCCAGCGAGAGTCACAATCTAGGTTTTATAAACTGCTCACTGTGGAAATCCAGCCAAGATAGAGAAGCCACATTTGGAGGAGGTGAGGCTTCCAGATGCTTCTCCAAGGACCTTACAGCTCACACATGTGTCGGCACATGCTCACTTTTTCAGCATCTTCCTAATACAAAACATTTTCTGAGACACCAGTAATATCTCTCTTCCCCCACTGTGAGTAAACGCTTCATTTCCTCTTTATCTTTTTCCATGTTGTTTTCCTCTGTTTGATTAAAACTTTTGTCAAATGTCAAATGCTAACTAAAGTTTCATGACAGTAAAATACAGATTTGTTACCAAGAAAAGGAAGAAAGTCTTTAGATAGAAGAGAAGGATAAAAGAATCTCATCTCTGTTTGCTCAACTGTGCTGCTGTCACCCAAAACAAGCCGAGCCCACAACACTGTGCCCTTAACATGTATCTGTATTTGAAAATTTCAAGGCTCAATTGCATCTCAGTCAGCTCATTTTTGCCATTCTTATTATTTTTATAAATTACATAGACCTACCTCTTCCCCCCTCTCAAAAGTCCCACAGTTTTAGTATTTAACACTTTGGATTCTAGCCACTTGATGTTAACCTGAACTTTAGATTACTATCTAAGTATTAACACTTGGTACCCCCATTAATATTCCACATATAGAAATGTTTGAGATTCATCAGATCATCTTGGAAATGCAGCTATAAAAAATGAGGAATGAATTTACATATAACAATGAAATGAGCAAATTACAAGATGGTTTGAACTGTTACTAGGGGAAAATGTATTCATTCTATTAAAAATAGATATAAAAAAACATTAAGGATAAATGTTTTCCTTTTGCCCTTTAAATTCGAAAACATTATCACATCGCAAGTCTTTGGGGGTATCAGTAACATTTGCTTTGTTTTCCTGAGAGCATCCTCGGAAAGTTGCTAAATCAGCCTGAGTTTGCCGTGAACATCTGGCTGACAGTGGTGCCATTTTAAGGGAATGGAGAACACCCAGAGGTAAAAAGGCTTTGAGGGTGTGAGTACAGGCTGCTGGGGCCACGTGGAGCTTGAAATGTCCACTGGACACCAAAATGGAGATTCTAAACAAAGAGTTGGCATCCCATTTGAGGTTCTGAAAAGAAACACTGGTTGAAGGATTCTCCTGCGCTCTCAGAATCACTGTGAGATCAGCACTCAGTGACACTGGCATGAAGATGTAACATGGAAGAGAATGGAGAGAGAGACCTCCAGCCTCAGTCCATAAAATAAAGAAGAAGACGGCAAAAGGCTGCCGGACAGATTCAGGCCTCTCCAACATGCAAGGTGTGGCATGAAAAAAAAAACCCACAGGAGATCAGAATTCCAATAAGTGAAGAGTAAAGCTCCTGAGAACAGGGTCACAAACACGAGGGCAGGAAACAGAGAGGAGACCGACTGCTTCTGGAGTACAAAACAACCAAGCAAGATAGAGCAGGCATACTTGGTCCTCGTGAGCCTGACCACAGGTGGGCAGAGTGGAAGGAGCGGATGGAGCCAGTAAACACAAAAGTTTTCAAGAAGTTCTGCTGAACACAGGAGACAACTTAGGAGGTAGATTAAAAACACAACTATAGCCAATCATCCTTCAAGTTTTACACAGTAAAGTCACCTCATCTGAAACACTGAGAAGCAGAAATTCTTCTATATTGGTGATGTATCCAAACATGAAATTGATTTAACACACAGCTTGCATGCATAGCTTGAAGATGATTTTTATTTTTTAATAATTTTGTGCATGAAATAAGCTATGGATTTTTCACTATTGTGTCATGTTAACGTTAGCAAACTTTTGGCTTTGCTGCACATCCGATTTGGGACTTCCAGAACAGGCATGCTCACCTTGCAATAGGTTCCTGAACACAGTTTCTGTGAACAGCTCCTGTCCTCACCAGCTTCCCTTTTCTCAACACTGATTCCCAAGCTCTGGAGCAGGTGCTCTTTCTTTTACATATGTTTTCATAGGTTGATATCCACAGTCTAAAATATACTGTAGCAACGAACTGGCTACAAAAAAGCCAAAAGTTTCTGTTCAGGGTCAGGCGCTGTTTTTGGCAGCTGTTCAGTGTCAAGGCTTCTTCACATTTATGAAGACTATGTTGAATCCCAAAGAGTCTTTCTTTTGAATGCATCTATTAATATCTAACATATTACAAATTAAAGCAGAATCAGTGTAACAATTTACTAAATTTAATAAATTCATTTATTTTAAAATTACTAATAATAGACCCATTCTGTATCAATTTAAATAACACTTTTGGGGGGTTTTAAAAAGATATTAGTTTTTCTCAAAATAATTTCTATAAGAAGTATGGTAGTTGGTGCTCAAGGGATGGTTCAGCAAATGAGAAGATGGATGTTCAGCACCCAGTCTGGGCAGCTCACAGATGTCTACAACTCCAGGTCCACAGCATCTGAATCACTCCCCTGGTACCCATGAGCACCTGAATGTACCTATCTGCACATAGACAACAGACACTCCCAGAAATAAATACAGCCATTTGTTATGTGTACCCTGGTTTCAATGTTTGCCATTTTGAATGACTGCCTTAATAGAAGATAGCTGGATCTTCATCCATGCTGAAATTGTTGTGATTTGTTGTTTCAGTGGTATTAAGCAAAGAAAAAAATCTAATGTTAATGTATACTGAATATAGAAAGAGTGTGTTTCTTATAGCTTACTCAGATAATCATGGCTATTCTTCTTACATAAATTACCAAACTCAAGTCTGTAGTAATATGAAGTTATCATAGGGAACTTTTCACTGCCACACTAGAATTCATTGGTCTACCATAATGCATTATTACACTCAAGTGTGAATGCTTAAATTTTCAGTGTTAATTTAATGATAGTTATATTTATTTTCTAGATATTGACATAAGTCACTACATAATGTTGGAAAAAATTGTATGTGTGAATATCATTATCTAGTTTATCAGAAAATTCTTTAAGTCTTAGGAAGCAATCAACCTCAGAGATGGACACACATTTCCTGGAATTCTATCACTGTCAACAAATACTATCAGCTGTTTTTCTTTCATTGAGCAAATGTCTGCCAAATACACAAATACTCTAAAGACAGAAACCACAGTTTGTCCTGAAGTCACTACTTCTAGTTCCCAGAAACTCCAACAATACCACAAATTCTTTTCCTAGAGACAAACACGGTATGCAGCCAAAATCCTTGCATATAGAATAAATTTCAAGCACTTCTTCTAGTAGAGGACCCAGATTTGATTCCCAGCACCCTCAGGGTGGCTCACAACCATCTATAGTTCCAGCTCCAGGGGCTCCAATGTCCTCGTATGGCCTACATGGGCACTAGGCACATATTTAGTGCAAAGATATACAGAAAGGCCAAACACTCATACATATGAAATAAAATAAATAACCCCAAAGAAGCTTAAAGGAAGGAACACTATTCAATGGAACTGTCATCCTCCCCTGGACCCTTTAGAGTAGGTGGCATAAATGAGCAGACGGCCACAGCTTTAAATCAGACTAAAGCATTAATGACTCCATAGACCGCAGCTCTTGCATCATCAGTACACATGACAATACAGTAAAAACAAAGCAGTTTCGGAATTACTGTGAAAATACTTTGAACCTCATATATCCCCTGAAAGGTTTCCATAAAGCTCCAAATTTCCACAGATCATAAGCACTCTTCTGGGCATGTGAAATAAATATATCAAAAAAGAGAGTTGTTAAAAGCATCTGCTTCTATACTAGTGGGAGGAGACAATCTACAATAAAGAGAAGCCAATTACTTCTTAATGAGGCGGTTAGAGAGCTGGGGTTGCAACAGAGCAGCAGAAAACTTGCCTAGTATCGGACAGGCCCTGGATTTGATGTCCAACACTACTAGGGGGAGAAAAGAGGAATAGAAGATAACTAACGCTATGTGAAAACTTATTTAACAACTTTTGAAAATCATAAATATTCAAAAAACCAAGGGACACCTTGTGATAATCCCAAGGACTCTCCACTGAGCAATGACCAAGATTCATTACTATAAATCTATAGCACAAAATGCTATTATTTCATTAAAGTTGACCTTTCTCTCATTACATTCCCAGCATCCTTGTACTTAAAACTTCATTTGACTTCTTCCCTCCTGTATGCATCTATTTTCCCTAGTCTGGCACAGATTCTACACATAAGACTCCATAAGACTCATGATGGGCTGGATGCAACAAGCCCATCTATTTATAAACCCCAAAGAAACACACACACACACACACACACACACACACACACACACATGGGTTCACGCACACACACTCTTCAATTTAATTTTACTGCCAAGTTATTGGAACACAACCAGGTAGTAGAATAGAAAACAACAACAACAACAACAAAAAAAACCAAAGGGAAATGACCAACTCCAATCTTATTATAATTGTGTTACCATAATAGTACTAGTCTAGGGTTGCAGGCCCATTATTAGGTACTGGCTTCTAATCTTGTCTCCCTAAGCCATTCTTTGCAGCTGACAAAATGACTATTTTAAAATGTAATTTAGACTAACACTTTCCAGCTCAAAATCTCTGAAGGGTCTGCTTCCACACAAAATAGAGCCCACACACCTTCCGCCACTCCACAAGCCTACTCTACTTACCCTGGAATGGAGAATCCAAGGCTAGACAGTCCAAGGGTAAGACACCAGTAGATTTAGTATCTGTAAAGGCTTGTTCCTAAATTGTCACCCTCCTCATGAGCTCACGTGGTGAGAGCGGCAATTAGCTTTGCTCAAACCCCTCTTGAGGAGGGCACTAAACCAATCTCTGGCAGACTTCTTATAGCCTAGTTGTCTACCGCATGACCCTCCAGTGGAAGGGTGCACCAATATGTGTGTGCAGGTGTGTTCACGCATATTGTGTGCACATGTTCTGGCTGGCATATACTCTTGGGGTCTGCCTATCTCTGTCTGCCAAATCAGGGGTCACAAGCATGTGCAGACATGCCCCAATTTTTATATGGGCTTTGGGGGTTCAAACCCAGATTCTTGTGCTTTCAGAGGAAGCCTCTTATCCAGTAAGCCTCCTCCCCACTCACACCTCCAGTTCTTACTTTAATGCTAGACAGAGAACTCAGGTCTTCATGATATTCACCAAGGTTTCTCCCTAATCTATCTTTAGTTCAGTTTTTTATTAACATGCAAAATGATGAGTTTCATTAAAAACATTCCCATGCATATATTTTTATATCTTATTATTATCCCCCTCCCCCAGTGTCCTCCCCCACAACAGGGCTCCTGATGCTCACCTCCCCTTACTTGGTACAGTCCTGCTCTGCTCATTGACACTGCTCAATCCCATCAGCCTTCCTGCTTCATTCCAGCTCTGTGAGACTTACTTCCACATTAGCACCATCCCAGAACCTCTTTCCTCTGTCTGAAATATTTTTATCTGACTGTCATTTGGCTTAAATGACATTTCCTCGGAGTGGTGACTTAAAACCAACAGATGGACATGCTTCTACCATGATCTACCTATGGAGTCCCCCCACTCCTCAGAGCTCCACTGAGTCTGTTTACTCTCTGTAACCCACATCATAATGGGAGGTCCAAAAGATAAACATGTCCTGATTGTCTCGGTGATATTTGCCCAATACCGACAGCAAAGCTCAGCACTTAAGAAGTATTCAATAAGGATGGGTATAGCGGCACATTCTTTAATCCCAGCACTTGGGAGGCAGAGGCAAGTAGATTTATGCAAGTCTGAGGCCAGTCTGGTCTACAAAGTGAGTTCCAGGACAGCCAGAGCAATATAGTAAGACCCTGTCTCAAAAAATAAAAAATAAAATATTCAATAAGCTTGCAAGTCATTCTTCAGTAGATGACAATCCTTTCAGAGGAAAACAGACTGTAACCTATAAATTTCCTTAGTGTACTTTATCTTCCTAAACATTGAAAAGCAATATGGAGTGCAGTCTTCTTGTCCATCTGTGGATGGAAGGGTTTCTCAATCCTGTTGACATTCGGAGCTGAACAATTCTTTCATTGTGGGGAGATGTGCCGTCCACTCAAGAATGTTCAGTGCTATGTTTCCTTTCTTAATGCGCTGAATCACAACTATGAAATAATGTTGGTTGCATGTCTTTGCCTTCTGAACTGCACCTGCCTGATGAATATAAACTGCATCTTTTCATCTTTGAAGGAGGTGATCATTTGGCCCTCAGCTGCCATGGCAACATTTCATCCAGACAAAACTACAAAACCTTATAAGTACTAAACCATCTGTTAAATATTTCAGTACTATTTAAGGCTCAACTGCAAGGGTAGTTATCAATGCACAGGTCATTCAAAGAGAATAGAACATACAACACCTGGATTACTCAGATAAAAGCCTCATTGCAGTGACATCCAAACAAATTCCCAATGAAAATCATCTATGTTTCTGCATGGTCCAGGACTGAAAGCATTGTTACATTACTGTTATTGACAGTCTCTCTACACATGCTCAACTTCCCACTACAAGATGTTTTACTCCTTTTTCAGAGTAACTATTAATTCCAATCTCATGATTGTCTTAGAGGCAGAAAACTGTAGCCATTCTCTTGAGATTTGAACATAATTAAGGTGCTGTAGCGATGGCCCAGCAGTTAGGAGCACTGGCTGCTCTCCCAGAGGACCCAGGCTTAGTTCCCAATACTCACACGTTGACTCACAACCATCTGTAATGCCCATCCCAGGCATCCCACACCTTCTTCTGGCCTCTAAGGATACCAGGTACACACAAAGTACGCAGGCGTACATGTGGCCAAAACATTCATGCACAGAATATATAAAAAGGAAAAAATGATGAGGAATATAAATAAAATGATTTACTGTTTTCTACTTGACCCACATAAATTTTAAAAACTATATGTAAAAATGTGTTTTCTTGGAAGTCTTCATACTTGCGACTGGAACATTATGTAGCAGACAAGAGATGCTGAACAGCTGACAGGCAATACTGCAGGTGAACAGAAAAGGACACTAACAAGAGTATTATCAGTAGAATTATAGTCTCACATTCAAGTATTTAAAGCAAAATGGGAATTCTTTTTCCCTCTTTTGTACCTTTTATTAAATTAATTTTCTGTTGTTTAAGCTTTCTTTCTGAAATTCCAATTCCTACAAATTCATTTTACAGCTCAGTCAGGAGAAGTTTGTTAAGAAGCCATTTAATTTCTATTGCCCTAAGGCAATAATTGCTCTAATGCTCAGGGGAAGAACACTAGCAGGGTTTGCTCTGAACACAGCAAAATACAGTTATTTACTCAGGGCTGGGAGGTGGCTTGGTCAGGGAGGTTCCTGCCACAAACACATGAAGACCAGAGTTCAGAGTTCCCAGCATTCCCATGAAAATCTGGGTTTGGTAGCATGGACCCATGATCCTAGCTTTGGAAAGGCAGAGCCCTGAGTACCCCTGGAGCTCACCAGCCAGCAAGTCCTGTGGTATCAGTGAGCTCCGAGTTCAATGATACCCCTGTCTCAAAACAAAAATTCTTCAACGGTAAAAGTAATAGAGGAAGCACCCAACCTCAAACACCAAGAAATGCAAACCCGGGACTGTCTTCCTGGACCTGAACAACACACGACAGTCTTCCTCAAGGGCAGTGCCAGCCTGGACCTGAACAACACACGACAGTCTTCCTCAAGGACAGTGCCAGCCTGGACCTGAAGAACACACATCTTCACTTCATTCTGTCACAAGTACCACTCTTCTCTACTATGCTTTTCCGCTGAAGCTGAGTGTTAGCGGACCTATAGTCGACAGCAAGTTTTTTAAACGGAAGACTATTTGGCTCGTTTTTTGCAAATTGATCTCTGTAGTCATTGCAGTTTACAGCCACAAGCTTGGGGGTTTGCCAAGGTACTTTTGGCCCTCACAAATATTTAGTACTGATCATTCCAGAGTTGCGAGTTTGAAAATGCCATCTGACTTCAAATCAAATACTACTTTCATGAGAAAATAAAAGGGAGAAAATAAAGCAGGAGTAAAATTGAACACTCTGTGATGTTTGGTGCTTAACTCTTGGTTTCTCCAGAGTCTAATATGGAAGCACTAACTCTTAGATGAGAAGCTAAGAGTTCCATCACCTGTGATCATAAATACTGAATAATGTCATTTTCTTTATTTTCAACTGGCATTTTTAGTGAGTAATTTTATCACTAAACTTCTTAGAGTATTTATTTATCCCAAGGCTCATTTGCTTCCTAAAGATCCTGCTTTCCACACTGTTTGGAGTGGTTCTCTTTTTAGAGTGGCTAGCTACACAAGGCAATTCTAGGAAGAAGTCAATTAAAGAAATCAAGAAAGATTAGAAAGCGCATGGTGTTGTGGTGGGCTGTTTAGAAACCCTTCCAAATCTACTCCTCACATACCTGCTCCAACAGATCTGGAAATACCGCTCAACTCACATACCACCACAGTACACTAATGGAGGTGACGTTCAGCTGTGACAAGTACTTAAGAGAAGCCAGATCAGTTCCCTCATCTATCACATCAAGCTAATGATAAATCACTCATCCCATGGGATGATGGAGCGGATCACATAGAAGTAACTTCAGCTGGTACTTTGTGCAGCACACGGTGAAGGTCCAATAAATATCAGATAATGTTTCTGTTGAGGCCACCACTGTTACCCGCCACTGTGGCACTAATCCATGCTTATAATGTGAATGTGAGATGTGCCTGAACACCCGGTCTTCAGCTGGCAGTGCTGTTTTGAGATCTGGCGCCAAGCTGGCAGACAGGAGCTAGACTAGAGGGTTATTAGAGGCCCCGTTTACAGAGTGCTCAAGTCCATGGTCAGCCACCAAAATGTGAGCAAGTCACCTCACACTCTCACAGCCAAGGAAGTGGCAGGTTCTCACCGACAGAAACACTGTGAGGCCTTCCATACTCTGAAACTGTGCTAAAATAAACCTTTCTTTCTCTCATTTCCTTTGGGCAGGTGGTTGTCCCTGCAACCGGAAAAGTAACTAACATCATAACCAACAGGGGAGAGAACAGAGCTCAAGGTAAAGCTGCCTTTACCTCCCTGTATCTATATACCTGTGATCCTGCCAACTCCTGGAGAGCTCTTTGGCAGAAAAACAAACAGTAGAATTCAAACCTTTTAAGAGAAATTCTACTGTTTACAAACGCTACATGTTGGGTGGGGTGACACACTAACAAACTTACTGTATACTGAAAATACCATAAGCCAAAAATAGATAGACTCAACCTAAACCAAAGTGCTTAGTAGGGCAGCGACACAGTTTATTGTTTATTGACAATCCGATATTTCCTCTCATGAGCATGTGGCTGATTGAAGCATGTCTGCTTGTTGCCGCCCAGAATAAAGAGATAGTACCATGTTATAGATTGCCAGCCCAAGAATAATTCAAATTCAAAATTCAAAGTAGGGTTTCCAAACAATGTGACTTCGGATCCAAAACTTTGAGCCAGATTATCAATAAGTTGGAATCATTGGTATTTTGAAATATTATTGTCTCCCAGTGTTGGGTTTTTGTGTTAAAGATGCCGGCCTACCCTGACCTGCAACCCAGATACTGTGGGGGTTTGTTAATCTTTCTTTCCGAACGTTCTGGAAACGTATAAACTTGCCAGAATAGAAGGTAGGAGCTGGAGAGAGCAGGAAGGCAGTGAAGGGCTTTCTGTATAAGCATGAGCCCAAGTCCAGATCCCCAGCCCCCACAGAGAACACCAGACAAAGTGGCTCAAGTCTGAAGTCCTAGCACAGGGAGAGCAGAGACGGGCAGCTTCCTGGAGCTCACTGCCACCAGCTTATCCAATCAGCAAATACAGGGTCAGTGAGAGGGACCCTGTCTCTAAAAGAAAGCAGAGAAGGATGGAGGGTAACATGAAACATTTACCTCTGCCCTCCATATGTCATACACATGCGCACACACACACACACACAAACACACACACACACACACACACAAATAGACATACAGTACACACACAACAACTACAATTCACGAGAAAGACTGGAGGACGGAAATAATTCATGCAGATCAAGTTATAGACCGAACAGAGTTTTCTGTCTAATTATCTCAAAGCTTACAAGACTTTTATTATGTGAAGTATAATAAACGCTGTACAACCTACATGAAGAAGGGCAGAACAAACCTTGACTTCAGAGCTGATCAAGATGAGACTCACACAGGCTGATGATAAAATTAAAGGCCAATCCGAAACATTCTCTGCAAAGATGTCATAAGGTGAACACTCTCTTTGCTTCAAGGCTTTCTAATACTAGTGAATCCTCAAGTAGTGATAATTTACCAGCCCAGCTTACGACATAAAATCAAAACAGACTCCCTTGGGTATGACACATCTTTTTTCTTTTTTTTTTCTTTCATTCTTTTTTTAAGGAGCTTTTAATCTCAGAATTCACAATAGGAGAAAGGAGAAAAACAGGAAAAATGTTTCAAATGGCCCATCATTTTTCTGGTGATATTTTACATGAAGTGTGTTTAAGTTCTAAGGGAATATAGCATTTTCCTATGGAATCTGCAGACACTAGGCATGCATGTGATACATGGACACACGAGGCAAAATACCCATACACACAAAACGTGTGTGTGTGTGTGTGTCTTTGTGGGGAGAGGATATGTATGTACTTCTGTGTCTGTGTATGTGTGTGTCATTTATACACAGGTGACCATAAAAGCCAAAAAGAGCTCAGATCTACTGAAGCTGTAGGTAAAGGCATCTGTGAGGCACCTGGCATAAATACTGGCAACAGACCCAGGTCCTCTGCAAAAGCAGCAGTCACTGTGAACTACTGAGCCTTCTCCAGCCTCAGAAATGAATTTCTAAAAGCAGCTCAGAAGCTCACATGAATGTCTTTATGAATTTTCCTTAATAAGGCATTGTCTAAATTGTTTTATTTTTAATATTATACAAATATTTACACTGAGATGTCAGTAGACTATTGTGCCTTTGATATAATACTTCATATTGTGCTGGTCAGGAATTTACATTGATAGCAGATAGCTTAAATAGCACAACACAATGAAAGAAAGGGCCAAGCGGGAAGCACAATATAGATAATATTTCCAAGCACAGCTTTTTCTCTGGCACAGGAAGCTGGTCATTTCCCGAGTTTAAAGTGCAGAACACTATTCCTGTTCAAGTCGTTATTCAAGAATCCAGTTCCCATGAAAAGGAAATGTTAGCAGTGGGGGAAGGAAAACAACCCAAAGAAAGGAGTCAGGGTCCCAAGGTGAAGCCCCCACTGCGCCCATGCCCTCTCTTTTCTCGCCCTGTGATCTAACTCAGTGCCAAATTTCATCTCATGAGGGACAGGAGAAAAGTTATCTTTACAAGAGACATTTTATTCAATTAATAGACAGACCCTTTTATTAATCTTGAGATTTATGTACCTGGCCTGCAGGCTTTATATCTGAGGAATACAGGGGCCAACCTGACCCTTTCCTTAAAGCTAACTACTGCAGCTGATCCCCCACATTCCAGAATCCTTACAGGGCAGGTCAGTATCCACAGCTCCTTCTGAATGCCATGTCCCCTTTCCTCTTTTCCGTAGCCCAGCTTCATCTTCACCCTCTCCGTCAGCAGTTTATAACAGCATTTCCTTGCTCTGCTCATCCCTCTCCCTGGAAGCAACTGATATATCATAATCAAAAATGGCTAAGATTAGGCCAGCTTCTTGACAAGTACTCACAGTACTGAGATGACCAGAAAACATCCCAACCATTTAAGCATCTAGTATCTAAAGGAAGCATTTCTAATCAGTGGGGAAAGAATGCCAGGTGTTGGGACAACAGGCTGCCACAGCCTGGTTTAATTCAGACTCTCCCAATTACCAGATAAGCAATTTTACCCCCTGAGGCAGAGTCCCATATTTGTGAAATGAAAGTCATAACAGTCTTTATAACTTTGAGCTTGCTATAGGGAGACAGGTAGGTAGATGGATGGATGATGGACAGACAGAGAGACAGAAAGAGACAGAGGCAGAGTCAAAGGAAGTAGAGCAGTGTAGGTATACAAGAACACTCACTATATGTGTTTTCGGCTACTTTTGTATATTTTTTTTCAGCAAACACACTTAATGGGTATGACTGCTATTCTTTTTATTAATAATATCAGTCTCTGAAGGAGGACCTTCAAGAAGGAAAATCAGCTAAGTACATGGAGACACAGACCAACAATCCAAGCACTTGGGAGTACAAAATCAAAAGTTCAAGGTCATTCCTGGCTACATGTGGAGAGATGATGGTCAGCCTGAGTTACATAAGACCGTGTCTCAAAAAAAAAAAACTAATAAATGTAAAGAGGAGGAGTGGGGAGAGGAAGGAGGAGTTGCAGGCCAGTCTGGGCAACTCAGTGAGGAGAGGATGTCTACAACATCCATACTGTATGTTATGATCTGCAGCATCAATAACTAGCTATGATAAACAGCGTTGTGTGTGCACATAAATATTTAAAACTTTCCCAAGATGCTCATTATCCTTCTCCATAATTTTTCTTGTAAAACCAATTGAACAATCCATAATAGAGCATTTGTTTATACACTTTAAAACTATGAGAAAGAGGCTAAATAAAAACTGAAAATTGGGGACAACAATTATCACCAGCAATCCTACTATTTCAAAAATCACGAAAATAAAATATGAAATACCAGAAATACTTCTGCATATCTCATGAGTAAAACAGGAGGCAGCAAAATGTTACTAATGAGCTCATTCCCATGGATATTGGCTTGCAGCCCTGTTGACAACTAAATATTCATGGAGCAAGTCAGGCATAGGTAAACAAGAAAGCTCTTCTCCTGGTGAGGAAAACAGCCTGTGAAAACTCAAAAATATTTCACGTAATTTTGGTCTCTGGCCTGTTTTAGAAAATAGCAAACAACAGAAACCCTAATATGTTTGTACTTTATCCATGATTTTCATTAATAACCACAAAGGCACAACAGGCTTGCCCGGTGACCACAAAAGGGCAAACATTTCCCAGCATACCTATTGTCTTGTCTGCTACCAAAACAGTAAGGATCTCTGACAAGCTGCTGCTTGAGAGACCTTAAGGAGCAAAGAGAATGAGACACAGGAGGATGTGGCAAGGACTGGTGGACAGAGGCACAGCCACTGAACTGAATGAAGTACAAGCATATGCAGACACCAAGGAAGGGACAGCACATATTAGACTCACACTTCTAGAGTCAGAAGACCTCAGGATGAGAGTGATACAGAAACTCAATTATGCGTAGTTTCTAAATATGATTTCAACAGTGTCAACATCCCCACCCTTACCTCAGAAAAGAACCTAGAAGATCACTATTTTCCTACATTAGAGCAGAGAAATCCAAGCTGATATGACTAGCTATACTGCCTTTTCTCCTCTCTAAATGAAAATCATGGAACTTGAATGACTTTATATTTCTGTAACAGAATATTGCTTATAGAAGAAAATCTTCCAGAAGCTCCCACTCTCGTCCTGATTAAAGCATTAAGTTAAGATGACCACATCGCAGAACCCAGTACCACCAAGCATCCACTTCAGTTAATGAGTTATGGATGTTACAAGGTTGACTTATGTTTCCCTGAGCACCACATTACCCGCTAGGTCCACCCAGGAAATGTGTCTCCTCCCACCTTACTCATCTTCAGCCATCTTAGGAATTTAGAGTACTAAAGGAACCACATTGTTTTAGGCGGAAGTCCCCATACCGAGAAGCTCGTACAGAAGAATGCTTGGGCTTCTACAGTGAGAATGAAAGCCAAACCTTGCAAAAAGCTTTAAAAATTCTTACCAATTTGAATTGACTAAAAGTGACATAAAATCGCTTCCTCACTGGTTTTAAGGCTTGCCCCAGAAGATGACTATATCATAGGCCCTAGAGAGGAACCTACTCTTACGCTGCTAAATGAACACTGCCTCCTAATAAAGTATTAAACCTCCTCCTAAACACCTCCATTTACAGTCAGAGATTAGTGCACCCAGGCAGCAGCAGGCAAGCTCCTTTCCATAGTAGATGGTGGCCAATACAGAGACACGACTGATGACAACATGAAGAGAGTAAGAGATGATGCTGGAGTCAGCCCTAAATGGGACATCTGTATCGCATGATCTTCTCCCAACGCGCAGAGATCATTTCAGAAAAGAAGGTGTAAGAACAGGAGATGGCGGGAGACCACTGTGAAACAATGTTTCCTAGACCCAACAAGACTGTCACACACATGAGCTCAAATGGCTTTGACAGCATGCATAAGACCTGCACAAGACCAAGCCAACCCAAATCTCAGCACAGACAGATGCATCCACAAAAACACTTGCTAAAGAGCTACGGGAGCTGATGGCTGGTAGGGAAAAGAGAGTCAGTCTTTTTCAGGAATACGGCCCCTGATTGACAGCCAATGCTCGGATGGAAGGCCTTACACCCATGCATGTACTAGTAGACTAGGTGAACTCAGTGGATTTAAAAAAAAAAAGATCAAGTGATATGGGAAAGGACTATTGATGAGGGAGTTGTGGGAAGAGTTGGAGGGGGACTGAGGAGTAGATTTGGTCAAAAAACATTAAATGCATTCATGAAATTCTAAAGAAGTAAAAAAAAATAAAGTAATTAAAATTAAATTTTAAAATAAAATAAAGGATTTAAAAATAAAAAATATCCTTAAAATCTCTCTTGAAATGAATCAGTTAAGTAAAATATGAGATAACCATAATTATTTCATAAAGCATCTGTCTCCTATCCATCCCCCATCCATTTTCCCCTACCCATTCCCCCATCCATCCTCCGCCCACCCTCCAACAGAGATACTTCTTCCCAACAGAGTTAAAATGTGACTTTCTCTGCTATCACTGCCTCAGGGTTCATAATTCAAACAGCCACCAAAGTATATATTGTAAAGTAGAATATCCAGCAAGTCTGCCCAAACCAAGGGTTTCCCGCTGTGCAGTGGCACCAAGTTCACATGGACTGAGAACTTCTCTAAGTCTGATCAGTGTGAGGAGCAGAATATGTATCCTGTAAGATACTTTACAGAGGTGCTGCTCCAGAAAGAATTTACAGGGTGAATTCACAGTTGTGTGTGTGCAACTCCGGTGTATTGAAAAGACAGAAAAGTAAAAGGGGGGGTCATTTGGTAGCAGGAGGGTCAAGCAGAAGGGAGATGAAGGCAAGCAAGAGGGATGGTTACAACTAAATTACGCATAGACGTGCATGAAAAATGTCAGAATGAAAACCATTATTTTGTTATTTACAAGAAGGAGAAAAACTATTATTTGCCTAATTAGAAGTAAATAAGATTAGTAAGAACAAATTTTGATCCACAGCCCAAACAAATCTACCAAAAAGAAATTAATGAACTCAGAGGATATAAAAACCCCACTTAGGAATATAGCCTGAATGTTCTCTCTCAAATGCATATCCTAGATCTTAACATAGACGAGTGGGGATGAGTTGTGGGCAAAGGCTACAAAACTGTAAGAAACCAGAGAGGAGAAAAGGAGGAGTTGAAGAAAAGCTGGGGGAGGGGCAATAGACCTGTGACAGGAAGTACAGTAGATGAGCCAGGGTAGAGGGGCGACGAGAGGATGCAGGGAGAAGAATCTACAAAAGCAAATCTGTCTGAAAATGCCATGTAGGACATGTATGAAGACTAGCACTTGGCATGCTGGTATAACGATTAATTAATTATGAGCAAACAATGATAACTGAATGACCTAAGTCCACTGAGGAGAGCTGCATACAAAGAAAACTTCTGGTGCAAAGAGAGCTGGGTACAGGGCCGAGGCACTGGACAGCAAGCTGATTGTAGGGTTGCAAGGCACAAGAGGTGTGCCAACAGCAGCAGCAACTCCAATTCCGACCCCAGCAGAACAAGTCCTGCCGCACACCCCAAAACAGCCAGCGCCCGTAGCCAACATGACGGCAAGGCACACAGCTTTTAAACACACCATTAATAAAAATTAATATCATTTACAAAGGCATCAAAAAATTAGACTGTTATGAACGGAACACCTACCTTGAAACACTTATAAATCTAGAATCTCTTTAAATAATTGTTTCGTTACCACTAAAAACAATGAAAACTGAACTTTGATTCTAACCATAGCCAGAGGATGATTTCAAATGATTCAATCTCTGCGATCAAGCTTATAAGCTTCAAGAACTTATATTTTCTTCAAGCAAGCACTGTAATATAGCACTAGAATTTCCAGCTGAACTGTGGTCAGTTAAAGCTTTCCCTTAGGAGTAACTACTTAATTATACTTTCCCTGTCTTGGTCCAGTGCCAGGCTTGGTACCCCCCCCCATAGTCTCAGAAGAATGAAGTCTGATTCCTCCAACAAGAAGACAGCTCCTATTATATTCAGATGAACAGCCCATACTAAAGGAATCTGAACCATGGAGAATGCAGCTTCAGAAAATGAGCTTTTGTCTGATCCCAATCAAAATGCCAGCATTCAGATCCTATAGTTATGCCAGCATTAACAACGCCAGCTTTCAGATCCTATAGTTATGCCACCGTTAACAACAACGCCCAGTGAGACATCCAGCGCTGTTTTGTAAGAATGACAAATGCACTTCAGTTTCTGTTAAAAGTACAGTCATAAAATACAGGCAAAGCAAGGGTTTAATGTGAGATTATTTTATGTTTTATTTTGTATGATTTAATATGAGATTAATTTGAAGAAATCCATGTCCTGCAGGTTTCTTTTCCCACTTCTTGGGAAGAGATGGTTTTGTAAAAGGATGAATATCTGACCAAGTCAGATGTTAAGCAGTTCCTCCTAAAATCATGAGACGATGTTTCGCCCAGATTTAAAGCGCTTCTCAGACTAGTGAGCTTTTTTTTAAACAAGTACTAAAGAAACCCTATTCATGCTTCTCAGCTGAGTCTCATACACACAAAAACTGACCCATGATAACAAAGCAAATCCAAGATGCTAACCCTTCCCCCATATCCTATCTTAACAACGGTCGATCACATCCTCAACAGCATCATCACTGCTGGACCACACCACAGGAAGAGAACTGGGCAAATACTCTGTGTCTAGCCTGCAGACCAACACGTCACTCAACACTCCCACATTAGCTGTCCCCCAAAAGCAAAACAAAACAAACGCACCACCCACACAAGTTCCAGAGAAGGTAGAATAAAGATCAAGCAAGGACAAGATACTTTGTCTGTGGCTGAGAGCAGTCGCTTAAGAGCTCTGTTTGCTTGTGTGCCTTCTCAGTGCCTCTGCCTTAGAAAGGGGAAGGCAACACAATCTACCATACAGGCTAAGTGGCTTTCTTGTTTTAAAAGTTAAAGTTTCATGTTTCAAATGTCAAGCTTTTTAGTTTATACCTTAGGAAGCCAAGGATCCTGACTTTATCAGTTATTAACGCCCGGCTAGGAACAGTTTACTAAAGTTTGGTGCCAGTGGCCCTCTGTGCCAGTTCCCAGCACTCAGAGCAGCTTTGCTCAATTCTGCTCTCTACCTGGGGTCATTGGTCACTTGGAGCGTTTGAACACAGCCATCAGACACGCTTGGGTTAAATGTTGGCTTAAATGCCATCAGTCCCTTAGTTGTACAAGCTTGGACACATACATGATCTTCCTTCTTTGTCTTTCTTTTTTATAAACTTAGGATAACTGTGGCTGCTTTGTAAGGTTGTTGAGAAAGATAAACAGGGTTCTAATACCTACCAGTATAGAAATACACTTGTAGTAAGATAAACAAAAACAAAGGTGGAGTTAGATGCCTTTAGTTGCTGGGACCGAAGCCTTAGGGCAAGACGGAAGTCCTAGATGGTCCTAGATGATGGTAGATCCTCCACAGGGGTAAACAGTGCTGAAAGTGTAAGGCATCTCATCTGCTATGTTTCTCCCCTAAAACCAGCAGTGATTTTTATCACTGGCTGAACATTAAAACCACCTTGGAAAATTTTAAGATTTAAAGAACACCCACCCAGGTTAGGATCTGTTGGCACAGATGTTGTTTGTTCTGTTGTTTTGTTTGTTGCCGTTCTGTGTTGCTTTTCATTTGTTTGGTGTGCCTACAAGGATCCTTGTGCCTAGGTTGGAGAGCCACTCAGACATACAGGAAGGGAGCACCCAGCGATAGGAGTGTTCTGTAGTCTCCCTGCAGACATACAGGCAGGGAGCACCTAGCAATAGAGTGTTCTGTAGACTCCCTGCAGACATAGAGGCAGGGAGCACCCAGCAATATGAGTGTTCTGTAGTCTCCCTGCAGACATACAGGCAGGGAGCACCCAGCGATAGGAGCGTTCTGTAGTCTCCCTGCAGACATACGGCAGGGAGCACCTAGCAATAGAGTGTTCTGTAGTCTCCCTGCAGACATACAGGCAGGGAGCACCCAGCGATAGGAGCGTTCTGTAGTCCCCCCTGCAGACATAGAGGCAGGGAGCACCCAGCAATACGAGTGTTCTGCAGTCTCCCTGCAGACATACAGGCAGGGAGCACCCAGCGATAGGAGCGTTCTGTAGTCCCCCCTGCAGACATACAGGCAGGGAGCACCTAGCAATAGAGTGTTCTGTAGACTCCCTGCAGACATAGAGGCAGGGAGCACCCAGCAATACGAGTGTTCTGTAGTCTCCCTGCAGACATACAGGCAGGGAGCACCCAGCAATAGAGCGTTCTGTAGTCTCCCTGCAGACATACAGGCAGGGAGCACCCAGCAATAGGAGCATTCTGTAGTCTCCCCTGCAGACATTCGCATTTTTGCAGATAAACAGCTTAGGAGCTTTAAATCCCAGAATTTATAGTCCAGCTAGCAGAAAAGGTTCAGTTTATAAACATGCCTGCATTTTGATCATATCAGCTGCATATTTAGGAAACATGGAGAAGACTGTTTACAGAATGTGGTATTTCTTAAAGTGGGTCCCCCAAAAGTCAGCAGGTTGACTTCCACCACTGGAGGTGCAGTAATTTTAAAGCAAAGAATGCCCTGACTAGATGGGCTGCTGACTAGAGGGGGTGTCGAGGCAACAACAGGTAAAGCTAGTTGTACTTAGTCCTGGGGCAACTTTACATCGTCCCCCACGAGCTTTCTATTTTAACATGGCAAAACCACCATGAAATGCAGCGGGTATTATTTTAAGATCACTCATGTATGTGTTGAGCTGATCTCTGTACTAGCTTGACCAGCTATCTCAAGGACTTAGCAAGCAACAGGCTCTCCAGAATGCTTGTAGCAAAAGCAACCATAATCCAAATGGTTTTAAGTTTATAAGACAAAACATTATCATTTTTTAATAATCTGGTATTTCCTTTCCCTGGGTGTGAATTTTTTAAATTCTTAGATATTTTGAGTACCAACTATTTTAAGGAAACCAATACTCTTTCTGAACACTAACTTAGACCTCATTGCACTTAAAAGTAAATTTATATGTGCTCTCCCTACCTTGCCAGGTCTGATCTTAATTAGCCCTTTCTTGTCATTTTTCATATCTTATTCTCTAAATCAGGCGGTGTATAATCATCTGTCCCTGGGTCAGGCAGGTCAAAGAGGCAAAGCTGGGTTTCTAGGCAGAAGGAACAAAATGCTGGCTGATGAACCTGACTCAGGGACATACTTGGTTGGCTTGCTCTTAAAGCGTTGGAAAACTCAACAATGAAACCTGAATTCCAACTAATTTTGAAAAAGAAGGATTTGGGGGACACTGGGTCCACGCCTGCTAATAACTGCTGGGCCGAGCTCTGTCTCCCAACGCAGGTCAGCCAGAACAAGGACAAGAGAGCAACTCCATGGCAAGGCTTCTTCAGTCCACAGTCTGTCAGCTTCACAGCTGTGTTGCTTCCCAAGCGAGCAATGCCAGGTGGCATTCCACTCACTCAGAACCTCAGCTCCCACTCATCAGAGAGAATAACAGGGCTGCCTTCCGGTATCAGAAGGTTAGGATCACTTAAAACAATGTACCACAAACTATGCCTTGCAAGCCTCAGCAATTCCATCTGAAGGGCCTGACCCGACCGGCTGACACAGGCGCTGGAAAAGCATGGAAGAGCATAGTCCTGCTTAGGCTTCTGCCACCATCGTGGAGAACTGACCCAAACCAACCTTGGGGAGGAAAGGGTTTCTCCTGGCACTTTACAGTCCGTTACTGAGGAAAGGCAGGAGCATGGAGACAGACACTGAGGACTAGGCTCTCCCTCACCATTCATTGATCAAAAACAAACAAACAACAACAACAAAAAACTACCCCCAGATATACCCACAGGCCAACCTATGGAAGTGATTGCTCAACTCAGATTCCTACTTCCCAGCTATATGTCTGTTAGTGCCAAGTTGACAATAACTAACCAGCAGTAGCCTTTCCCCCAGTTAACTGTCCTGTCTCAAGCCAAGAGAAATGTTATGAAAATAAACTTTTCCCTAAAGATGCTTTGCCAACCAAAGGCAATTAACCTTGAACTTTTATCTGCCAAGTGGTATCTGGCCTGAGATCTGTCTACCACTACACTACGTGTGGCTCCCTACACACACAGCTTCCTAAAGGCCTCCGTCAGAGCGGTGTGCCCGCTAGAAACCCCGTGGTTCTGAGAGCAGGGTTAAAGGAATACTAGCCAGGGTAGCTTTGGTGGGTATCACTGCCTGACAGCGTGGATGAAGCATTTTTACACAGGTAAACGATTGCTCCAGGAAAATTCCAGAAGAGGATGGGGGGAGTGGGGAGAGGGAATGGGAGACTGCAGTCCAGACGTAAAATAAAGATTTCACAAATAAGTGCTTATTGTATATTTTAAAAATAGAGAAAATGACTACTTACTGGAATTAAGTCAATACTGAGCAATCAAGGGATCACTTCTAGAACTTCTAATTTCTTTCTTAAAATAGAGATAAACTTCATGAGGCCAAATTAGAGTATTTAAAACAATAATATTTAAACAATAGATGCATTCTATCAGGTCAAAGCCCCCCAAAACTAAACATATATAATAATGAAAATATATTAAATTTAAATTTTTAAGATTAAAAAAAAAAGAAAGAGGACAGAAAGCAGCACCCTAAAATCACCCTCCCACCTGAAAATCCGGCTGTCCACAGAGAGAGCCACTGCTGTAAATCCTGGCCTCCCAACCACACATCCCTCTGGAGGAGCCTCGCTCTGGCTTCCAAAATCCAGGCTGCCCTCCTAACAGTGCATGTTGATACTTTAGCACCAATGCTTGCTTTCTATCTTTGACAATAAAAAAAAATGTAAAGAAACCAAGCTTCATTATTGGTGCTCAAGTCCATCTGCACACAAATTACCTCCTCTGCGGCTGACACACAGACCCAATGACAACCACCTGTTCAATAGTCAATCAGATTTTAAAAAAATAAAATAAAAACTTGGGTATGATCTTGTAGATCAGCGTCAATATTAAGTATAATCTAAAATCAGCATGAGTTAAGATTAAAAACTGATACAACACTTTATCACAAAATTAGAAATGATCCTTAAATGGGGGGGGGGCAAAATTTCTAAGGATATTTCTTGACCAAAAGTCTTTTATTTTTATCCCTGTAAATTGCAATCTGTTAATTAGCTTGACAGGAAAGCCTTCCAAGTGCTGGTGAGTGCTTACAATGCTATTGTGTTTGGCTTTGAAAACAGGTCATGATTAGGAAATCAACATGGGAAGCATGCTTCAAACACCCAGAGGCATTTGCTCTGCCTAGCAACTGGTGGAAACTTGTGTTTTGTCTGCTTCTATGTCGTGTGGCTCTAGTCACTGGAACAATGTGGTCACTACAAAAGGAAATGCCTCTGTATTTCTGCACAGCCCCGAAGTCTGAGTGGGGACCAGTGTCACTAAGTGAGTTCCTGGCTCGTTTCACTCTGCAGGGCGAAGCACTAAAGGCCTCCCCTCCTCTCCGCCCTATTTCCTCTTCACCCCACATGGCAGCTAGGGACCTTCAGCATTTCCTCTTTGGGGAAGGCTGGGAACTGACTGTTTTTATGAAATGAACATGACCCAGAAAAGCATTCGGCATGTCAGGCTGTGCACTAAGCGTCCTCAGCTGGACTTCCCATCATCCAGTGTGTGAGCGCCTATTTACTCAAGCACAGTGGACACACAGTCTTCCAGGCTCACAGTAACAGATCTTTGGCATCGAATCACCACAACTCCTGGCTTGGGCGTCTACATAGGAAGTCAGAGAAATTCACTTCCTATAAACTAACAGAAATCCTTGAATAAATGGATGAATCCCAGTTGGTATTTATTTAATCAGGCACATTCTGATCAAATCTCTCTCTCTCTCTCTCTCTCTCTCTCTCTCTCTTTCTCTCTCTCTCTCACTGTGTGTGTGTGTGTGTGTCACACACACAGAAAAGAAAGAGAGAAAGAGAGAGAGAAAGAGAATGTCTTGAAATACTGAAATAGAGTGAAGTGTTCTGTGTCTGAATCCTAGAACTCAAGATCATCACTTTAAGTCACAAAGAACTTTACTGTTCAATTACAAAAATTACTCAACAATTATTTATTTAGCATTATATACCATATTATATTCTAGTTTCCAAGAAAGAAAATGAAGAACAAATGAAAATGCACGAGTTTATGATTCGATGGATACACCGGCACATACAGAAACACTGGCGTCTAAATATGCATTTCTTTTGAGGTCAGAAGCAGGACAGAACATAGAATGAACTGGGTATGAAACCGGTGATATGGGAAAACTTTCTGAAGCAGCCAGGACTTCTGAAAAGCAGAAATGCAAATTAACAGGGAAGTAGTACACTCAGCACACAGAGAACACAGGCGGAAAGTGAGGGCACCAATGCCCAGAGCGGCATGCAACACCGCGTGACAGATGGACAGACACCTATTCTGTGCCAGACACTGACCTCTGATGTCTTGTGGTATTCAGTCAATCTTCACTCAAGCCGTCCCTATCTTACAGATGCGAGTACTGAAGGAGTCACCATAGGAACCTCTTTGAGGACCACATAATTTAATCCTGGCCACTTGGACCCAAAGCTCATGTCACAAATCAGGAGGTGCTCACTAAGAATGACTAAACAAATGAAAGCCCTAAGCTAACTTCCTGGATTGGAAGGGCAATGAGTCTGGCATGTAGGAGAGGGAAGAAGATGCAGTTGGAAATTGAAAAGAAGAGAGATGGCGGAGTACCCTCAGGGCAGGTTACACTGTCTAAGACTTATCCTCTGACCATCTTAGGAGAGAAAAAGTCGTCATCCACCTGCATAAAAAGTTCACTCTCAACACAGAGTGAGGAACTTCCCTGAGTTAAAAATGCAGTGAAGGGGCCAGGCTATAGTTTAGACCCAGAATGCTCACCTACCCATAAGCCCTGGGTTAAACCTCCAGCACTGAGAGAAATACAATATAGGCGAGAACTTCAGGGAGGAGTGACAACTAGTTAAGACTCTCACAGTACTGAGTGACGCAGAAAATGGAGAGATGGGAGAAATAAGGACACACTGGCATGTTATCCGTTAGAGAGACGCACACAACTGGGCAATGGAGGCAAGAACCTCCCCTGCTCGTCTAGGAAGCTGGGTTTGCTACAGGGACCGTTTGATAATTTAATCTTTTTTATGAATTGTCTTTGTGGAAGGACCAGAATGAAGCCAATCATCAGAATGTGGATACCAAATAAAAATTCAAAATTTGTTTTTATTAAAAATAGAGTTTGTTTGGTTTTTAGAAAGCACACAAGCTTAAAATTGCAGCAGTCAGAATTTCTGTTTAAAATAAACACCACTTCATGGTCTGTGCAAAGTAAATATCCTCTGCTCCTCCTCTCCCATGCTACCCATGCTCCCAATTTACTCAGAAGATATTGTCTTTTCCTCATTTCTATGTAGATCCATGTATGTCTCTTTTAGGGTCCTCTTTGTTGTCTAGGTTCTCTTGGGTTGTAAATTGTAGGCTGGTTTTATTTTGCTTTATGTCTAAAAACCACTTATGAGTGAGTACATAATTATATTTGCCTTTCTGAGTCTGGGTTACCTCACTCAATACGTTTTTTTTTCCTAGATCCATCTATTTGCAAATTTCAAGATGTCATTATTTTTTTTCTGCTGTGTAGTACTCCATTGTGTAAATGTACCACGTTTTCTTTATCCATTCTTCAGTCGAGGGGCATTTAGGTTGTTTCCAGGTTCTGGCTATGACAAAACATGCTTCTATGAACACACTTGAGCATATGTCCTTGTGGCACGATTGAGAATCCTTTGGGCATATACCCAAAAGTGGTATTGCTGGGTCTTAAGGTAGGTTGTTTCCTAATTTTCTGGGAAATCGCCACACTGACATCCAAAGGGGCTGTACCAGCTTGCATTTCCACCAGCAATGCAGAAGTGTTCCTTTTACACCACAACCTTTCCAGCATAAGTTGTCATCAGTGTTTTTGATCTTGGCCATTCTTACAGGTGTAAGATGGAATCTCAGAGTTGGTTTGATTTGCATTTCTCTAATGGCTAACGATGCTGAGCATTTCCTTAAGTGTCTTTCAGCCATTTTAGATTCCTCTATTAAGAGTTCTCTGTCTAGGTCTGTACCCCATTTTTAATTGGATTATTTGTTCTTTTGATGACAAATTTCTTGAGTTCTTTGTATATTTTGGAGATCAGCCCTCTGTCCCATGTAGGGTTGGTAAGGATCTTTTCCCATTCTGTAGGCTGCCATTTTGTCTTGTTGACCGTGTCCTTTGTTTTACAGAAACTTCTCAGTTTCAGGAGGTCCCATTTATTAATTGTTTCTCTCAGTGTCTGTGCTACTTCGGTTATATTTAGGAAGTGGTCTTCTGTGTCAATGTGAAATGTATAGTGCAATAAAAACATTAAAATAATAATTTATTTAAAAAGAAGTAAATATCCCGCAGGTATCTTTCAATACTGTTTAGAGGGACTAAGGAGAAAGAATAAGAAAGTTTAATAAAGTGGTTTGATTCAATCAAATAAAAGTTTGTGGTTTCAGCTTACTTAAACATAGTCATTCCAAAAACTTCTACCAAGAACACTAAGGGAGGGCAATGTCCTGACAGAACTGAGTTTGAGGTCTATTTGATAAGATTTATACATACCCAGTAATACAAATGAAGATAAAGAAAGGCAGTAAATGAGGTATTATCAGTAAGGACATTGTATGATTTAAAGGAAAATAATTCTCTTCCATTTTGAATACGAGGATAAAAGGATACATTAAGTAGGTGACATTTTAAATTGACTTAGAGAGAATTAGATAATCCTTAAAGAGGATCCTCTTTAAGGATTATCTAATGTGCAAGAGGGAGGAGCTTCCATGTAAAATTGTAGGACTACCCATGTGCTTGTCAGCTCCAAGGTGTCTCCACCACATTCACAAAGCAGGGCACATATTTTTTTCTGTGAAAGTAAAGATTCTAATATTTATAAATATTATTTTAGTAAGTGATCCTAGTATGGTCTTTCTATCTCTACCTGGGGAAAGCATGGTACTGTAGTGAAAACAAAACCATCTATGAAGCCATTTTTAAAAAGATAAAACATTGCAACAAGCTTAATTAAATACCAAGCACATTTACCAAAATCATGAAGGAGCTGCTGCACACAGCGCACAGCTGAGCACCAGGCAGGAGCAAACCAATCAATCAATCTCTAGTAGCTGTGATTATTATAGGCACACAGAGTTTAGCAACCAAGTCACTCCTCGCCCATAAAATCCACAATAAAACCTCTTAGCACATGGCCTTACTCATGCCCAGGGCTTCCTGGCTTCAGTATTCCTACATCCATGCAAGCAAAACCATCTGCCTCCTACAGCTCTTAGGGAGCAAGACTGTATTTGACAACTAGTGACATGCAAAAGATCTTGGTTGGGTTAGACCTTCGCAGCTGACAGCATCTATAGGAAGATGGCCTCTATCCTCCACTGTGACTCTTAGTCAAAGGGAACTAGCTCATCAGGGTCGAGGTGCTCCTCCCTGTGTTGTTCAGTTTCTTATTCACAATGAAAGCATCTGAAAGGAATGCTTCCGTTCTCATCACAGAAGGAAACCTCCCTCTGTAGACTTATAGTTTATTTTGTGGCGGTTTTCTCCTCCAGACAATTCTTGTCCCAGCTACTTGTCTGACTGCTGTAACTCAATTAAGGTATTAAAAGTGTCTGCTCAATTATGCTCTGCCTGCAACATTGTTCCCAGACATTTCAGTGCCCCAGATACCTACCGCTGTCTGTTAGAAGACGACATCCAAAACTAAAGGAATTGCCTTGATTGAAGGTGGGGACACTCTGCCACCTCCCTCTGTACAGGGCTCCTGGTGAGATATCTATGACCAACTTAAAACCCTGTTCCCTTAGGTTAGACAAGCGTATCACTCCTTGTCTTTTTCACAGGGACTGAAAGAGAGGTTCAGGACTTGTCTCTTTAAATTTCCCTTCCTTCCTTCCTTCCTTCCTTCCTTCCTTCCTTCCTTCCTTCCTTTCTTCCTTCCCTTCTTCTTTCTTTCCATCCATCCTTTCTTCGTTCATTCCTTCTTTCCTTCTTTCTTTCTTTCTCTTTCTTTTTTCCCTCCCAGGCAGAAAAGAGTATGGTGACACAGGGGTGACACCTTATATGAAAACATAATAAGTACCTGTCACATCTCTGCTACTTCTAATAAACTGCAGTATCTCCCATGAAAAAGAGCTGTCCACTATGAACAACCCAGAGTGATGTTCACCCTTGGAAAACAATAACTGGACTGGGTAAATCAGTGATTGGGAGAATGCACGCCATCTCACAGTGCTATTTCAAAACCATACTAGCAACCAAAGGGGATCAGGCCAACCAGAACATTCATGGCTTTGTTTGTTTGTAAACAGATATATTTTAAGCTTGGTTTTGGGAAAGACCCTTTAATCTTTTTATATATCCTGATTCTTCACAGTTAATGATCACAAACACAAGCCACGAGCTTTGAGAACATCTGCTATTAATTTAAATCTCCTTGTCGTTCATTTCTTGGGTACCAGAACTACACATTACCAAAACTGAAAGAACGAAGAAATGAGCAATGTGGAGTCAAGCTTTTCCATATGGCACTGGCTTGTAAGTACGTGTGCAGGGACTGAAAATAATCCAGCCTGGCTCATTAGACTAGTTATCGTAACAAGGTTTAGAAGAACTAGCACAAATATTACACCAAAGAAGCGAAGAACAAAGGGATTCTTAAGTTGATGCGATGTGAAGGCACAGATGTAACGTTAGTCACCATTAATTTTCCTTTTAGTAAACTATACGTGGTAGCTGTAAACACGTGCCTTATCCAAGTAAAGAATATGCACCCAGACTGTTCTTTTCAACACGCCCGTGTGCTTTATTAGTTGTAGCCTAACAAGTGATTCACTGAAGCTTCGTGTGCTCAACTATGTTCATCTACATTGAAACTTCAGTGGGCTATTAGGGCCCTTTCTTTTATCATTAGAGGAAACAAAATGATTTTCTTTCTCACGCTATTTGCAAAACAAAAGTTTTTTAAAAAACAATAGCTTTGAGGATGGGAAATGCTTCCAACAAGCTGTTATTAATTTAGAAAGAATGTTTAATTAAAAGGACATCCCCCTTTTTTTTCTGGACTTAAATGCTGAAGCCTAAATCCCACAATTAATTCAGAACTTTTGGAAGGAGCCACGCCTTATAACTTCTAAAGGATCAACCAAAATCTACTTCTTCAAAAGCAGCTTTACACTATAAAATTTGCTAGTTGAGAAGTTGATGAGAAAGAAAATATATATGAATTAGACATTAGACGATGGACTAGTTTGTAGGCTACTTACAGCAATAAAAATAACACATACAGATCAACCATAAGACTGTTCAAAGTCCTCAAGTGAAGGTGTGCGAGTGTGGACCAAAACACTAAGAACGCGAGTTAGCAGCAAAACAGAAGACAATCAGCAACTTCGCCAAACTGCCACCAGCGATAGGGCTGTCAAGAGACACTGCACTCATAAAGATGACAATATGCAGCAGAAGATGCTTTGTCTAGTTACATTCAATATTATGAGTAATTAAATGTTGAAGGATATGTGAGAACAAGCGTTTAATAGTCTGAAGTGTAGCTCACTTTCAGAATGTTCACTTAGCATGTACAAAGCCCTGAGGCTAGGAAAGAAAGGACTATAGAACAGATGGGACTGCAGAAAACTCAAAGTCACATGAAACTCATCTCCCGGGCAAAGTTTAAACCATTGACTATTAGCCTTGAAGAAAGCCATCACCAACGCAAGACATGAACATGGCTTGTAGGATAATAGCCACGCTCTTATTTTTGCCTTGGGCTCTGTGTCTGGGCATTATATGAAATGCACTGGTGGTTTCTGAACATCAGTCACCTCACCCACTGCTGGCTTGGTTGTCTTCTGTAGCAGACTGCCTCACACTGGGCAGCTTGTTCTCCATGGTTTTGGAAGCTATAAGCCCAGACTCAGGTATCAGAAGAGTCCGGCTCTGGTAAGGGCCCTCCCACAGGCTATGGACTACTGACTTCTGCTTGTAGCCTCACATAGCAGTGGAAAGTATATGAGAGCTTTCTAGGGTCACTTTTAGGGTGCCAGTCCTATTCATGACCTAATTCCCTCCCAGAGATCCAACTCCTAATACCAAGAATTCAAAACATGAACGGTGGGATACACAAGTTCCCAGTATGCAGTGCCAAGAAACTACTCCTGCCATGTATTCTGTTCCTGATGTGGTGGCTTGGGAATCTGAGAGTTGCATTACACAGTTTCTCTCTCCTAAATGCAATATCAATTGCGGACTAGAGAATCCACTTCTAAGCTGGCTTTACCTCTGCAACCCCTCCATGTTTGGTCCTTCCATGTATCCTGATCTCCTCACACTCCCAGACAGCTCCATAACAGACCGAATGGGTTTCAATCCCCCACCCACCCCTACCCCTAGGCTTAGGTTCCTCACAACATGGTGATCTCAGGTCATTGACTTCAAAATGGAGGCTTCCAAAAGCAATCTTCAAAGACCCAGGTAGAGCCACAATGACTCTTTTAGACTCTTAGAAATATTTAATCTACTGCAAGTTAAGACCTTAGGCCAGAATCAAAGAAAGGGACTCACATAAGGGCAGCCAGTCCACTAGGAAGATGACTTTGGAGATCAACAGTCATGGTGTATTATAATGTAATCAAAAGCTTAAGAAAAGAGGATGGGCTAGCACCATGTTGCTTAGTGGAAGAGTGCTTGCTTATATTCCAAGATCTTGTAGAAAATCCCCAGGGCTACAAAGAAAGCTACAAATATATGAGAAAGCATTCACTGATTTTCTAATAGATATTACATATACAAAGTGGAGGTGACATACTTACAAATAGATAATTGCATGCTAAAATATACTAGATAAGCACTCTGTCCCTTCACAGTAACGACTCGTAGTAACTCCCTATGTAACTGTTCGATTCTATGACTCTCATCTTCCTCTGAGTTTACAAAGAGATTGCTATGCACTTGGAAAGGCAGGAGATAGAAGAGTAACAGCTGCTTGTCTTGGTTTAAAACAAGGCTACTCAAGTGCTCTTCAGTCCCCACTGGCACTGCGGTAGGGATTCACTACAGGCAATAAAAAATGTGAAATGTCCACAGAGTTCGCCTACAGGTCCCTGTAGAAAAAACACAATGAACAGAATATAGGCACAGAAATATACAGGCCGTACGTGGGTATCATCATCTAGAGCTACTGGTTCTTTTGTCCAGAATGTCTCTAGAACACTGGGGAGAAAAGGCTAAGCCTGGTCATCTGTGGAAAGGTGGAGATAACGTAAATGCTGCCTGTTCCTTAGAAAAACTCACATCTTTGCAAATCAGGAGACGATGGACATGAAGCCAGAGCTTTCTGTGAGTTCTTCAGAGAGACACAGAAGCTGGGCTGAGAAAGAGACAGGAGAAGCAAAGAGCTCAGGAGCTGGTTCCTTGTCAGAGCAGACAGGGTGCAGCAGACATGGGAGATGAGGGTAAATTTACTCGTATTCCTGCTGAGTTTTCAGAAAT
This sequence comes from Dicrostonyx torquatus, assembly GCA_028555095.1. NCBI lineage: Eukaryota > Metazoa > Chordata > Mammalia > Rodentia > Cricetidae > Dicrostonyx > Dicrostonyx torquatus. The sequence goes on from JAQHUG010000015.1 coordinate 4,189,141, forward strand.
ACCAAATTGTTTCTTTCCTGAAAAAAGAAAAACTACAAAAATAAAAGCAATCGACCAATGAACTTAAAATATAATTTTAAAATTAAATCCTACATCACACCCGGGTCAGAAGAACTGCCCACATGACCATGTGCAGCAGAAAAAGTTAAGTAACTTCTTCTCGGTATTACTTCTGCAAAGTCAGTTCCAGAGATTCTCAGAATTTGCATGATAAATAGTGGGAAATTTTCTCATACTCGCATTTGGCCAAATCACACTACTGGAATCTAAAAAACAAAACAAAACCACAATAAAGATGCCAGCTCTCTTGATTCATCCCTTCATCCATTGTTAGACCTCTATGGGAAAATTAACTCTAAACTTAGCAAGTTAGGATAGTTCAGTGTAGCATTTTAGCTAAATGTTAATCCTGAGTTATTAAATAAGTATAATACCTCCTGAAATGTATTCTCGAAGCTTGACAAACTGTCAGATTTAGAATTGGTCTCAGGAAAACACTTTTCAAAACTTCACAAGATATACAGTTCAGTGATGGATCATTAACCCAACACACTTGAGGCCTCATATTGACCCTTAGGATCAAAACACAATTAAAAATAAACACCACACACACACACACACACACCATACACCATCAACAACAAAAATAAATAAAATACAAAAACAATAAGCGAAAAAGACAAAACCCTAGAGCTGGGCACATGGCTAACTGGAAGGACATATAGACGAAGTTTAGACCCTCCCTGGGCTCCATCCTAAGCCCTGCCAGAAAGGAAGACAGAGAAGGGAGTCTCTGCATTTACTTCTCTTCTTCTTTCTTTCTTCTTCTTCTTCTTCTTCTTCTTCTTCTTCTTCTTCTTCTTCTTCTTCTTCTTCTTCTTCTTCTTCTTCTTC
>JAQHUG010000015.1:4190094-4221821 GCA_028555095.1 Dicrostonyx torquatus
TTCTTCTTCTTCTTCTTCTTCTTCTTCTTCTTCTTCTTCTTCTTCTTCTTCTTCTTCTTCTTCTTCTTCTTCTTCTTCTTCTTCCCTCCCTCCCTCCGGCCCTCCCCTTCCCTTCCTTCCTAACTCCCTTTCTAACTTCCTTTTCTTCTGTTTTCAGCCTCAATCACTGTATTTTACCAGTTAAGTCCACATAGTGTCATCAAAGCACCCGAGGGAGGCCATTTCAGACACTGGACAACTGTGTCAAATCATCTGCAGAGAAAGTTTTCATCGCATAGCAGACTAATTTCTGGTAATAAACTCACTTTTGTCACCAATTCTCAGTACATTCTAAATGTTCTGACACATGTACTGGAACAGTATGTGTTTAGTTACTTAAAGCCTCTACTATTCTAAATGCTACAGACTGTCAACAGAATTCTTCACATTAGTATCACAATCTCCAAGTTAATATTTTCAGAGACCACACAGCTAGTGGCAGGGGGATGAAAACCAAGGAAAACAAAGCCTTGAGGAAAAGGCAATGATAAAAAGATAAATCCTGGTGTGTGTCTGGGATGGGTATCACTCCTCTGCCAGACTAATTCACAGGATAAATTGTGTTGGCGTGGGGAAAGAAGATAAATCTAGAAATGTTTAGAAAAGGAATTAATAGAACAACTAATTAACAAGGAATTAATAGAACAATTGTCTTGCTGGATATGGAAGAAAAATAAAAAGACAATGATGACAGCAAGTTTCCCAGTCTGGGGGATACCTAAGAGAATTATAGAAAAGGAGAAAGGGGGGCTAGAGAGGCAGCTCAGCAGTTTAGAGTGCTTACTACCATTGGAAAAAACCCGGGTTCACTTTTAGCACCCACATGGCAGCTCATGAGCATCTGAACTCCAGTTCCAGGTAACCCAATGCCCTTTTCTGGCCTCTTTGGGTACACAAATGGTGTGCGTGCACAACACACACACAGAGGCAGAACACCAGAATACTCATACGCATAAGCTAAAACTTGTTTAACCAAAGAAAAAAGTGGGGAAGGTAAGTTTGAAGGGAAAGTAGTGAGTTTCGTTTTCCATACTCCTAGAGTCAGAAAAAAAAAAAGTAAGCTTGCAATGTATCATCCTACATTGTATAAGTGATGGGACTCAAGGTCTTTGCATGGGATAATATAACTGAATTTCAGTTGTGCACAGATGCCTGCAGAATGCCTGCATTGGTTAACACAGAGGAAGGAATTAGAGATGTGTGTAAAGGGAATCTCAGAGTTTGGAGGAAAGGAGGAATCAGCAGAGTCCAATCAATGGATCTAAAAGAATTCCAACAAAGAGACATCCATTCATCATACTAACTTAAGAAACACTGAAAGATAGTCACAGGAGCTTAGGGTCCTTCTTTTAAAAGAGGAAGGTCAGGAAGCCAGATAGGGAGATGTGGATAAGAAGTCAGTTGGCTGGGAGGACTACCTCCACAGGTGCAAACCTTCCTGGCACCTCTCCACATGACACACCTGTTGGCATAAAGAGAATGAAAGAAATTACAATTGTATTTAAAGAGAATGAAAGAAATTACAATTGTATTTTTGTACCTCGTTCATGTATAAGAGCATGTGCTGGGGAGATCATGGCGGCATCAGTTCCGTTATGACAAGAATTACAGGAAATGCAAGTCAAGGCCCATTACACTCACATCCGAATAAAGGCATTTGAACCTCTCCCAGCAGGCACCTTGAATTAAACCTCTGGATACAAGAGATGAGCTCCAAACAACACGGAACTATTAAGCACATGGAATCCAGCAAGGAGTTTGGCACACATCAGTGCCTTGAGCTTAAAATCTCCTTTGTTATGCATGCGCATGATTACAAATTGACATTTGAAGGAATAACCTCCATATCTATCAGAACAAAGAAGTTAGAGAAAACACATCTGTCCCTCGTGGGAAGCCTCGGGATAATTTCAGACATTAATTTCTACAACATCCTGATTTCCCAAAGTAGCTTACTTCCTTTCCCAGATCAAGGGTGCATCCCACTAACTGCTGCTCAGCTGCAGGAAAAGTCATTTGTGACTGCTTAAACTGTACCCAGATCTTAACACGATCTGTTCCACCTCCAGAACTGTTTATTACTATTGCAAAGTATATTCCTGTGTGATCACAGGGTTCAAAACCTCCTTCAAAATAGGGTCCCCTAATTAAGCTCATTTCTCTTTAGTTTCTTCTCTAATGCTTAACTATTTTGAAAGTCTTATAAGAACTTTTTGTCAATGAATGTCAATTATCAATATCATATACTTCACATTCATGAACTTGATACAAGTTTATGATCTTTTGTTAGACATCCAATTCATTTCCAATATCAATATTCCAAACTGTTTCCAAGCAAAGAGGGTTTCTTTTTGTTTTTTATATTTCCCTTACTGTTATAAAGTACTAAATACACTCATACCAAGTCATGTGTAATAGTTTGATGGTAACTGGCCCCCATAAACTCATATGGAGTGACACTATTAGGAGGTGTGGCCATTTTGAAGTAGGTGTGGCCTTGTTGGAGGAGGAAGTATGTCACTGTGGGGGTGGGCTTTGAGGTTTTCTATGCTCAAGATCCAGCTCAGTATCTTAGTATACTTCCTGCTGCCCGCATAAGATACAGAACTCTCAGTGACCTCTCTATCATCATGTCTGCCTGTGCATACCACCACCATGCCCCACCATGATGATAATGGACTGAACCTTTGTACTGTTAGCCACTCAATTAAATGCTTTCCAAGAGTTACTGTGGTCATGGTGTCTCTTCACAGCAATAAAAACCCTAACAAAGACATAATGCAAGTTTTATGGCATGAACACCTATCATGTCCGAGCAAAGAATATCCAAACATGAATCACTTACTAGAGAGCTCATTGTCCAGTAGGGAAAATAGATACAAACAAGTGATTGAGGTCAGCAAGCGCTATGCTAACATTCAAGTCAGAAAGGAGGATAGCTGTCACTTGGAATGAGGTAGTCTAAGAAGGCCTCACTGTGAGGTGACACCTTTAGCAAGGCCTAAAGGAAGCCTGGCATCTGGACAGAAATGGATCTAAGAGGAGACCAGTCCAAGCCAGGGAACAACTGTACAAAGGCCCGGAGGCCTCAGCAGAGAGGACATTAGCATCAGGAGAAGAGGAAAGAAGGGAAGCCAGCAAGGTGGAGAGCGGAGGTGCAGAGCTCATGGCCTCACAGTTCACCAAAAGGATGCTGGGTTTTCCTATGCAGGACCGAGCTAGTCAGCCTTTCCCCTTTGAAGGTGCTGCATGTTGATTCAACTAATGGCAAATTTAAAACACTCAAAAAAAATGCAGCTATACAGAACACACACAGTCTATTTCTGTCATTCCCTAAATGATACAGTATAGGGGCAATTTACACAGCATTTCCACTGTCTCGAGCATCAGAGTAACCTAGGGATGACTGTGAGTATCCTGGATGATGTGCTCAAGCTAACATCCAGCTGTACTGCTATCTCAGGAGACTTGCACATCTGGACTTGGTATCTGTAGGATATTTTGGAGCCATTTCCCTATGGACACCAAGGACAACTCTACTGGGAACCTGAAGTGGTCTGAAAAGTCCTTAAAGAAGTATTCAAGCAACTACCCAAAGCCATAGCAACAAGAATGTAAGAAAGGAGACAAGAAATTAGGTGGCTGTGAGTTAGAGGCTAGCCTGGGCTACATAATGAGTTATACGTCAGTCTGAAACTCTCAAAAAAAAATTGCTACACAACTGAGTGAGTAGCAGTGGATAGAAATGAAGTTGTTTACCGGCCAGCTGAGGTAAGATTTCAGGAGTGACTTGGCAGAAACAAAGTGGTATGGGGGAGGAAGGTCCTGAGTTAGTGCTGACCTTGGTAAGTCTAAACTATCCATCAAGTTTCCAGGGCAGAGGCTAACAGACCAAACGGAACCTCAAGATGGCTGCCAAGTCAGTGATGGTGGAAGAATGAATTCCAGGGCTTCCCAACAACAGAGCATGAGATCAACCAGAGTGGGAACTAAGGGTGGAGAACCTGCAAGAATGGAGCTGCAGGGTGGTGGAGAACTTGCAGGAAGGGAGCTTCAGGACAGTGGAGAACCTGCAGGAAGGGGGCTGCAGGGCAGGGGAGAACCTGCAGGAAGGGGACTGCAGGGGGTGGAGAACTTGCAGGTAGGGCTTCAGGACAGTGGAGAACCTACAGAAAGGGGCTGTAGGGTGGTGGAGAACCTGCAGGGAGAAGGCTGCAGGGTGGTGGAGAACCTGCAGGAAGAGAGCTGCAGGTGTCTAGTCCTGGAGAAGGTGGCTGAGGACACACAGTCAGACATCCTTTAAGACCAAAGAAACCAGGATTATGTAACACACCTCTCTCTTTAATAACCTCACTGTCCCTACTGACTTTGGCAAGTGCCTTTTTTTGAAGGAGTAACAAACTGAAAGCCAGTGGGAACTCAGAAGGGAATATGAGGAGAGCAAAGGTTATTTGGCTTTCTTCTTTGTCTTGGTTCCTGGGTGTGCCAACCACCTGGAGTTTCTCTACAATCACTAATAATGAGAATACATGAGTTTGTCACACACCCTCCATGTCTTCTCCATCACTTCTCATCTATATTGAGACAAAGGCAGATGTATACTGTCTTTGAGTCCCCATTATTCCTTTAAAAGTCAGGAAGCTAGTCCCTACACCACAAGAAGCTGTAGACCATATTTCTCTCCTTTCCTAAAAAGTATTGGGAGAGCTAGAAGTCACATGTCACTGTCCCTGGCTCAAAGGAGGAAGAGGAGAAGGAGTAGGGGGAGGAAGAGGAGAAGGAGGAGGAGGAAACCTGAGGCTAGGGAGATAGCTCAGTGGGTCAAGTGTTTGCTGCTCAAACATGAGGACCCGAGTTTGGAATGCCAGAACTCATATAAAAAGCTAGGCATGGCAGTATATATCTGTAATCCCACCACCAGGGACAGAGCCACGTAGAAGATCTCAGATCCCAGAGGATCAGTGGCCAGTCTAGCCGAACTGGTTAAATGGGAGCTCTAGGATCAATGAGAGAAGTAGAAAACAATAGAAAAAGACAGTCATAAACACACACACACACACACACAGGAGATTAAAGGGGGGAAGCCCTCTTTCAAAGATGTGTGTACCTGTGGAACTGGACTGCACTAGTGAAGGAGAGACTCCTAAAGCCCCTTAGCACATTCCGCTGCAGGGAAAAGCTGCTGCCCTGACTGGAGTGACTTTGCTCCATCTCCAGCTATTCGGACTCAGTTCTGCGGCTCCCTTGGTCAAAAATCTTACTACATATAACATCCTTGTCATTCACACTCTAGTCCGGATACCTCAGGTGTTCCTGACCCTCTTCACTGTCCTCCTATAGCAATCTTCAACCACACCATGGTAATCAATGTGCTAACAGAACAGTGCTCAGTGGAGACCTGGAGAAAAGCTATCTCGAAAAACAAACAAAGACTGATGGACAGACCAGACTGCAGTGATGTGGGGTGGGGGGGGGCATGCTACAGGTCCAGAGCTAACCACCTCATCTTTGGCTAGCTTTAGGCCCCTGACAGCCATTCCTGGCCCACCACTGTGTCAGAACTAACAACCTGTAACTGGTAAATGAAATACACACATGCAAGGACTAAAAATTAGTGAAAATAAAAAGAGGTCATAAATTTTAAGGAAAGCAGGAAGGGATATATGGGAAGGTTTGGAGGGAGGAACGAGAAGAAAGAAATGTTGCAATTAAATTATAACCTTAAAAATAAAAACATTAAAAAACATTTGGACTCTATTATCTTAGCAGACTTCCAGTTTCCCCCAACCCAAAAGCTAAGAATGTATAGGACAGCAACTGAGACCCACAGAAAAGCTTCCCCATTTTGATATAAACTCCCCTCGGATGGACTCAACAATGCACTTTAAAATTTTATGAAGTCAAATATTAAAACATGACTTTAACTTTCTTTATTCTGTAAAGCTATTAAACTTCTTTCATGTTGGAAGACGAAATTTGAGGTACCCTAAATGTGTATTTCTGGGCCAGGTCAAATTTGACTCTAGAATATGATGAGAGCTGTGGGGGATTTGGGCTATATTTTCTGCTTGTTTGAGGGAGGGTTGTTTTGGTTTGGTTGTTTTTGTTTTTTTAATACCAAAAGTATAATCTACTCAAAAATCATTGGCTGTACTCTGCTAGCAAAGTTTGCAGTGGGTCAATGAGGATAGGAGTAACTGCAAGATAGCTTCAAAGAGTGACAGCCTGTCTGTGTCCACAGGCGACATGCAGCTTCCATCCTATCTGGAACTCCCTGGTAATTGCATGTAATTGCACCAGGATTACAACAATCCCAGGGAAGATTTTTCTCCTAATTTTTTTCTCTTTTCTTTTCTTTGTTCTTTCTTTCTTTCTTTCTTTTTTTTTTTTTTTTTTTTTTTTTTTGNTTTTTTTTTTTTTTTTTTTTTTTTTTTTTTTTTTTTTTTTTTTTTTTTTTTTTTTTTTTTTTGCATTGCTTACTCTGAAGTCAAAATTTACCTCTGGACCAAGAAGACACTGTTTTCAAATCTGGGGGTCACAAACTGTGCCCTAAGTTAGGTTTGGCCAGCTGTCTTCAGTAAGTCAATTAAAAGATCGAAATTAAAGCGAAAAGCAGAGAAAGGGAGATGCGTCCGTTGTGGATGCATCAGGAACAGGAACAAAGAGATCCAGCAAACTCCCGAAGTCTCACTTTGGGCTTCTGAACTGAGATTCAATTTAAATAGAGGGCCCAAAATATACAATTCTAAGCGGTGCAAATCAAGGTGTGCCTCCGCCCACCACTGACCCATCAGTGGGCTTGAAGTGATCTGAAGAGCTGTTAGACCCCCTGGGAAACTGCTTTCCTGGAGACTGGGGCTTTTTCCTTCTCCCAGCACGAGATGCCTGGGGAAATTCCCATTTCTTTGGCATTCACTCTTTGAATAGTCCAACAGTCATACTGGGAGACTCGGTATCACTCCAGAACATCTGCATTTCTGCCAGCCCTGCTTACAATGTGAGATGGTAACATTCCTGGGAGAACTGGAGTCCCAAGAACGTTTGGTAGACTTTCTCAGGCTAGTAGCCAGCCCCATCTCTCTCTGTAGGAGGTTGGTGGGGCTGAGAACTGTGGAGCAGAATATTAGCCTTTACATGTAAATTGGTTCCATGAGAGCCATGAAACTAGATTAGGGGTATTGTTATTTTTGCTAGGATAATGAGCCCCACATTGTTGAAAGGCTGATGGTCATCAAAGTATTTCTCTCTATGAATTGGAGAAGCTTTCGTTTGAGGTTTGGAGGCTTGGGGTTTGCTATTCATTCCTGGTTTGGAGTGTGGAGTGGAAATTTGACGACTGAACGACACAAGGATCTTAGACCGCTTTCCATGAAACTTAGAGCCTTCCGAAAACAAGACACTAACCTTACAAGGAAGTGACAGACACTTTTAATCATAGAGTAAGACCAGAATTGAGCTCAAAGGACAGGCAAGAGATCTTTCTGTGTTCCTTTTATTTGGAGCCTAGTCCCCTTGTGTGCACCTGAATACACACATGAGTTGAAGGAAGGACCTTCCCAAATGTATTCAGTGCAGCCAAACAGACTTGCTGACCAAAATAACCAGCAGCCTTCAAGCAATCTGTCAGCTTCCCAAGCCTTACTTAATGGCTTCATCTCCAGATGGGACCAGATTTGATTTATTAAAGGAGGTCCCTGTGGGTGGTAAATAGTCTTCTAAATTACTCAATAATCATAAAACATTAATAAGCCTTCCTAGGTGAAAAATGACCTAGGAAGAGTAACTAGAAACAGATAGTTCAAAGAATCATTTTAATCTCCCAAGAAAGTAAGTTTAACAGAAGCAGTCAAAAACACATCTCTTTTGGGTTGCAGTTATTAATGCTGAGCCTTATCTTCAGGAGACAGTCTGTCTCTTGACTATCACAAGCCTAAAGTCCAACTCCATGCTACCCAGGCAGTCCAGGAAAACTGTGTCTGCCCCAGGCTCTGCAAAGGAAAAAAACAAACAGGGAAAGGGGAGAGTGGGGGGCAGTGGGGAATAAGAAAGCCAGAATAAGGCAGGATGGGCTGAGCAACAGCAAGCACATGTCCTAACTCCAGAAGGTAGCAGACACCCTGCAAATCTGCTGCTCTGTCTGCACAGTCCTGGACCACAGACCACAGATGGATTAACCACTAACTCCCATTCCTTTCAGGACTCCCAGCCAGGAGCAGAGATTATCTTAGAATCTAAGACTTAAAACCAAGACCTCGGTGCAGCCTATCTCCCCAGTGATAACCCTGACCACACCCACCATGCACTCTGACCCCATGGCTAAGGAGCCATTAGCACTCAGGGAACCTCCTTGTCAGACTCTGGCAAGAGTGACTCCAAAGACACCTCAGTCCAAATGACCCAAATGAGCAAAAAGGAAGAGCAGAGAACTCACAAAGCCTCTGTGTCAGAGCTACATGTGGGCTTAGATGGTTTTTTTAAAGAAATAAAGAGATGCTGCATATGTGATTTCCAACAATCCAATGTTTCATTAGGCAAACATTGCCTTTCAAGTCCACCAGCGTATATTGGCTTGTCTGTTATGTGGAGTTTGACACACTGACTGTTGGCAGTCAGGCTGATTTCAGGGCCCAGGTTGTCAGGTTCACACCACAATCAAAATTGGCTTCCCTGATAAAGTACAGATAAGAAACCCAAGTTTTCCCTTACTTTGAAACAATCAGGCAGACTAGTCACAAATAGCACAAAAGAGAAGGGGCTGGAAAGGACTGCAACCTGCTGGGCTAATTGTGTTCGCACTTCCTTTTAACTTGTCTGATATATGAGCCATAGAAAGGTCTCCTCAGAGAAACACTGGAGAGGAAAGCATAAAGCCTTATCAAAAGAACTCAGACGGCAAAATCCCTTCCCTTCTGTATACTTCTTAAAACTCAGTATCGCTGCAATCATTCACCAATTCCTGTTCTCGAGTTGGTAATGACCATCTTAAAAAGCCTATTTCCATCCCTTTGTGCTAACTGCACGAAGCTCCACAAAAGACATCTACAGAACGCACCCTGTAAAGACTTCAGCTCCAGCATCCTGGCATCCAGACTCTGAACAATTAAGCAGGAATCATGCATGCCCCAGGATGCCTAGGAGAAACGGGATGTTTTCCATTCTACTTAAGTGGCCTTTCCCTCTTCACAGCCTCCAGCAACTGCTCCCAGCGGCACTTTTAGGACCCAGAAGGCTGCCATGCATCTGCCTAACATCCCAAGGGACTAGCTTCTATAGGTCCATCAGCAGATGCCAACATTATAGGGACAGGGCTTACAGAACTCTCCTTCCTCTTCCTTTTCAGGAAAAAAATCCCCACTAGGAAAAAGGAGGGAAAGCATTTCACGTACTGGTTTTGACTCAGTGTCAGTGATGATCCCAGGTAATGGCCCTAAAACTGTCTTCTGGTTCTGCTGTTTGTTCAAGATCAGCCTCCATCCTCAGCCTACTCATTCAAGGCTGAGATCCCCACCTTGATAGCGACTGTCTTTCCCCACAAGCTTGTCAGCCAACAAAGCCTGTGCTGCCAAGTTACACCTGCTGGGGATCTGAACAGTGACTTCTGGTCCCACTAGGCACAGAAGCTGCTAGAGCAGGAAAACTGATAAATCATCCCATTCACAAAACAGGGTCCTTGTCATGTGTGGCGGTGCATATATCCCAGCACTCAGTAGGCAGAGGGGCAGAGGCAGGCCGATCTCTCTGAGTTCTGAGTTCAAGGCCAGCCTGATCTACATAGCAAGCTCCAAGCCAGTCAAGGCTACATGGTGAGACCCTGTATTTTTTTTAAAGAAATTCTCCTTAATGGTATAAACATATGGCAGAGTAAAGAAACATATTTATAGTTTGCACCTTCAGAAACTGTATATCTGCCTCTTACATTGAAGTCAATCTAAAAAAAAAAAAAAAAAAGCCAGTTAAGGAATTACCCACATACCACATACACCCTTAAAGCTTAAAGACACCAGGCTTTCCCTAGACTGTCCTATTAGCTGTATTAAAGTGTGTAGCTGGGGTTAATCTCGCCTCTGCCTCATATCACACTGAAGAGTTCAGAGGCACAAGTAGCACTCCTGCTACAGTTAACAGGCAAAAGAAAAGTTACTTTCAGGTATTTGTAGAGATTGACAGAAAAGAGTCAATGTGTGCCTTCTGGTCTTACATACAACATCAACACACACATAAATACACACACACACACACACACACACACACACGTCTATTCCTTAGCTTCATTTACTCTTGCAGTCACTTAGCCTATCTAAACATAGTGTGTTTTACAATTATCTTGCATCTTCTAAAATAGACTGGTGCTCATGGCATAAAACCTTTTAGTTTATTCCCATTCTATAGGCTGCTGTTTTGTCTTATTGACCATGTCCTTTGTTTTACAGAAGCTTCTCAGTTTCAGGAGGTCCCATTTATTAATTGTTTCTGTCAGTATCTGTGCTACTGGGGTTATATTTAGGAAGTGGTCTCCTGTGCCAATGTGTTCATGTGTACTTCCCACTTTCTCTTCTATGAGGTTCAGTGTAGTTGGCTTTATGTTGTGGTCTTTGATCCATTTGGATTTGAGTTTTGTGCATGGTAATAGACATGTATCTATTTTCATTCTTCTACATGTTGGTATCCAGTTATGCCAACACCATTTGTTAAATATGCTTTCCTTTTGCCATTTTATATTTTTTGCTTCTTTGTCAAAAATCAGGTGTTCATAGGTATGTGGGTTAATATCTGGATCTTCAATTCCGTTCCAATGGTCCTCCCGTTTATTTTTATGCCAATACCAGGCTATTTTCAGTACTGTAGCTTTGTATAAACAACTCTGAGATTCCATCTTACACCTATAAGAATGGCCAAGATCAAAACCACTGATGACAACTTATGCTGGAGAGGGTGTGGGGAAAAGGGAACACTCCTGCATTGCTGGTGGGAATGCAAGCAGGTACACCCCTTTGGATGTCAGTGTGGTGATTTCTCAGAAAATTAGGAAACAACCTTCCTCAAGACCCAGTAATACCACTTTTGGGTATATATCCAAAGGATGCTCAATTGTGCCACAAGGACCTGTGTTCAACTATGTTCATAGAAGCATTGTTTGTCATAGCCAGAACCCAGAAACAACCTAAATGCTCCTCACCTGAAGAATGGATAAGGACAATGTGGTACATTTATACAATGGAGTACTACACAGCAGAAAAAAATAACACCTTGAATTTTGCAGGCAAATGGACAGAGCTAGAAAACATCATTTTTGGTAGAGGTAACCCAGACCCAGAAAGACAATTATCACATGTACTCACTCATAAGTGGTTTTTAAACATAAAGCAAAAAAAAAAAACCCAGCCCAGAAATCACAATTCCAGAGAACTTATACAATAATGAAGACCCTAAGAGAGACATACATAGATCTAATATACATGGGAAGTAGGAGAAGACAAGATCTCCTGAGTAAATTGGAAACATAGGGACTATGGGGGAGGGTTGAAGGGAGGAGAGCAGAGAAAAATGTAGAGCTCAATAAAAGCAATAAAAAAATAAAAATAAAAATGTTCAGTTTATTTATAATAAATGTTTTTGGCTAGTACACAAAGTAATGGGTAAACAGAAAATTTTTAATCCTTGTCAGTCATATAGTTTTCAAGGCTACAACAATATTCAACACCTAATGCTGTGCTCAATAAATATGTTTTAGATCATTAGGAATCAGGACCCAGCTGGGTCATACCAAACTTGTAACCTCAGCACTTAGGAGGCTGAGTAATGACAAAAACTGAGTTGTTGAGGGTCTTGTGTTTTTAAGATTTATTGTTTCATTATTTTGCGTGCATGAGTGTTTTATCTATGTACCACATTCTTGTCCTGCTGGCAGAGGATGGACAAGGCCATCGGATTCCCTAGAACTGGAGTTACAGACCAATGTGAGCCACCATGTTGGTGCTGGAAATAAAATCTCAGTTCTCTGAAAGAGCGGTCATGCTTTTAACATTGGAGCCATCTCTCTAGCTCCCAAAACGATGATTTTAAGGCTAGGTGGAGCTATGTTGATGAACCTGTTTAAGGAGAGAAAGAGAGAGAGAGAAAAGGGAGAAAGAGAAAAAGAAAGAAAAAGAAAATAAGACATATGATTTTGAAAACAATTCTTAGATAAACAAATAATGCTGTGAATATATTAGAGACATTATTTCATCTGCCTTAACTATAAACTATGAATTACTAAAAATAAAATTTTTTCTCTCATAAGCTGAGTTGGTTTGACATGAACAACAACAACAAAAACCACTCTTTTTCCATTTTGTGACTTTTTAAAAAATTTAAAAAAACAGAATTTTAAGGTTCCATAGTATTTCTTTTTAAAACTCCTGTAAACTTCACTTCCATGCTATAGTCTAGAGAAAAATACAGACTATCATAAGGGACTTGACCCTTGAATTTTGACAGTCTGCAAAAGAAATATTTATAGGGAAGATATAGCGTATAAAATAGGAAGTACACATGCATGTTTTTCTTTAGCATAATAAGCAGGGGTTTTTTTCCTTATTTTAAAAAAGCACCCGTATATACCAACTGTCTTCCTGCATCTCTCAATAAAGATTTGCATAGATTTCAAAAAATGTCAGAAAACCTTAATCTCATCTGAATACTCAGCTACAGAAACATATGTTATAAACTGAGTTTAAACACTGAAGTACTTAATTCTGAAAGGTTTACTGTCCCAATGAGCATGTTCCTTATACCTGCCTCAACCTTATGGATAACCTGAAATTTAATAGCCTTAAATCCCACGACTAAGTGTTAGAGGCCCCTGCCTGGCATAGCTCTGCATCTAGCACCATTTAAAAGACTCTTAAATTTCAAAGGGTTATCATTGTGGGGGTTTGAATGAGACTAGTCCCATAGGCTCATATATTTAAATGTTTGGTTCCCAGTTGGTGGACTGCTTAGGAAGGATTAGAGGGGGTGGCCTTGTTGGAGGAGGCATGGCCTTGTTGAAGGAGGAGTGGACTTGTTGGAGGGGGTGTGTCACTAAGGGTGGGTTTTGAGGTTTCAAAAGCCATGGCAGGCCCAGGTTCTCCCTCCTTCTCTACCTGTTACTTGTGGATAAGATGTAAGCTCTCAGTGTCATGTCTGCCTACCTGCCATCATGCTCCCCTCCATGATGATCATGGACTCACCCTCTGGAACTGTAAGCAAGCACCCAATTAGATGCTTTCTGTTTTTTCATTTCACCATGCAGAAAACATCCTGTTTACATACAAGGAAGCCTCAACTTCTGGTGTTATAATTGGAAGTAATGCTTACCCTTTAGACACTGATTATGTGCTAATGCTACTAGAAACTAAAGAACTGTCCTTAGCTGACCCGCTTCTCAAGGTTCCTTATATGACTACAAAGCAAGTTACTCCCCGTTCATACAGACCATCAACAGATGAAGGCCTACCTGGAAGGAAGAACACTCTCAGACATAATTGACCTGTGAACAATGGACTTATCTGTGTTTAAAATTTCTGCTAAAACAATGAGTGTAATATCTACCAAATACAGAGCAGTAGGCATACTTTTGATTACACAAGAGTATGCATACTAATTTTACTCTATGACTTTATTACATGTAGGCTAAACCCATGAGCTATATTTAAACCAAAACCAAAGACTAAACCCCATTAGGAAACACGAAGAACACAGAGATCCAAAATCAACCCAAGAAGAGCTAAATGGAAACCACTAAGCTTAATGAAGCATATTAAGAGATAGTCAACAGGAGAAACAAGGTCATTTATTTTTAAAAGGTTCACTGTGCCTTCTCATTTCCATGAGGGCGGCACATGTTGACTTCTGGGTCATGACTGGGTGGCTGGCCCTGACAGTCTCAGGCCAACCAACAGCTGCTTCCACTCACTTGCTCCTGAGGGCTTGCCCGAGATGAACCTCTGTTCCTTCCTATCATCTCTGAACTTCCCAAGTCAACAAGTCCTGTCCCCATCCCGACATCTGCCTTGGTTTTCCTCATGCTGATTAATCAGACCTTTCCCACAAATCATAAAAACCCAGAAACATGGGCGAAACCCTCTGGAACAGTCACAGAGAGGATCTATTTGGAATTCTCTTTTGCCCCTTTAAAAATTCTTGGATTTTAATTCACGGATTCCTACACTTTAAAAATTTACTGTGAAAATTTAAATCTTTCTCTCCGTCTCACCCACAGAGATCTCTATCTAATACTTATTAATATTTATGCATGTTGTGGGTTGCAATCCAGGACTATGCAGGGATAACACAACAAACACATAATACCTGATGATGTCTGTCCTAGGACAGAGTCTCTGGAAATACCAAAACATTTTAAGAATAACAGAAAATCTCCAAACCCTCCAAGATCTTCTCATGGGGGCCTCTAGTTTAGTTTGTGTTGCTGTGATAAACAGCATGACCAAATCAACTTAGGGAGGAAAGAATGTACTTGGTTCATGGGTTACAGTCCATCTTGGAAGGAACCCAAGGTAGGAGCTTGAAGCACAAACCAGGGAGGGCTGTCGCTAACTGATTCACTCCCTCTGATTGGTTCATGTTGCTTTTTATTACAACCTAGGCCAACATGCCTGGGGATCTACTGACCCTGTGATGGGCTAGATCTTCCTATATTAATCAGCAATCATGAAACTGTCCCATAGATATGCCTACAGGCCAATCCCTCAGCCCAAGTTCCCTCTTACCATATGGATCAAGTTTACCACCAAGATTAGCCACCACAGAAAGCAAGCTGATGAAAACAGAAGGGAGATACCCTCACATAAGAAACAAAATAAATATTAGGTGAATGACTAGATGAGTGAGAGGAGAGGAGAGAAATAATCCTATTTCCACAGTGAATTGTTAGAGTATAGAAATCCAAGATTAAAATTAATCATTTTCTGAAGGTAAGAGACCAAACTGTCACTGGGCACCAAATGCTCCCCACTGTACTTATTCTCTTTTTTTTAGTGCAGAGTCTCCCAGATTCTAGCAGAGCACATGGATGTTTATTCAGCACATTTTTCTGTTTCCTTTATAGCTGCTCTGGTCATGTTACAAAGAGGTCTGACCACAAAGATGGCAGTCAAAGTGACATGTGTAATTTCTGGGTCACATCCTTAAAGGGAATATTGCCCTCCATTTTGTCTCCCACCTTCCAACCCCTGCGGGTCAGGATTGAAAAGCATCCTAGCAAATAGGAAAACTTCAACCATGTAGACAAAACCAAAATTCAGTATCCTGCTTCCCCGTTGTTACTGTACATTGGAACCACCTGTGTGACCAGGGAGCTGAATTCACTCCCCACACTGTGATTTCACTTGTCCTTGGCAGCTAGCAGGGCAGTAGAGGGAGGGAACCAAGATCTCTGAGTACCTTGATGCAGCTGAGCATCTTATGCTCCTGGACCACTATTAGGCAACCAGACCCAAAGGAGGATGCAGAGAAAGTTATGGTGACCACATATGGCTTGCGCATTCACAAACGCCCTTGGACTGTTTAAGCTGAGATAGCCTTACAAACATACACAATAAACACAACATCCTAGTAGTCTGAGAAAAGAATTACATGTACATACAGACTTCAAAAAATTAAGCACTATTCTTTTTCTTAAGAAAAACCTTCAAGTATATCTGTAGAAAAACATTTAAACGTTCGGTTTGGGTATAATCCTTAGAAACCAGGGCTGAACTAAAGATTGTTAAGTTAGAAATAAACTAATGTATTATGATGATAAAAACATTCAGTTATGATATCATTGGGAGGTCTGTTCTTTCCTAAAGGGAAATGGAGGGGCAGCCGATCTGGGGAAGAGGGGAGGCAGAAGGGCTGGAAGAAGGGGAGGGAGGGGAGGCTGCAGTCAGAATGTATTGTATGAGAGAAGAATAAAATACCCAATTTGACAAGGATTGGAAAATACATTGAGTTGGCCGGTTCACTGATGATCTGAATAACTCAGTGAAAACGCAGAATTAGAGTGTGATGAGCTGACAGCAGTTAAAGTCATGATGTGCGTCATCAGACGTTGCCCTAGGACGAGCAATGTCCATTTTCTTGTCCTGTCATTCCCAAGATGTGTCTTATATTTCATAGTCAAAAGGGGCTGCCTCAATGCCGTCACATCCTCATACTAGCCAAGAAGAAATCAAAAAGAAAACGGAAAAAGAAAATTTCCCACCTTTCATTCTATATTTAGAAACTACCTATTGTCACCTCTGTTCACAATCGCCTGCCACAAACTAAAAATATCTATATCATATCTACAAGGAAATCTGCAAAATGAGATATGGCTTTCAGATATTTAAGTCTTATAAAGAGCTAAAAATGTACATCACTATAGACAAGAAGAATAATGATTGTATAGGCAGTTGCAAGGCTTTTCCTGAGATTTTGTTAGGTATAAGAAAAATGGAGATGGACCTGCATCTATATAATCAAAATAAACTGTGTGAAAATATAAAAAATATATTGCTACAAAAGATATAAGCATACATTAAATTCCTATACAAGGTGAAGGCCCTCCTCACCCTTAGAACTGACATCTGAGGGAAAGTGAATGAATACAGTTACCATAGAATACAGGCAAAGAACCAGCACATGAATGAATGAATGCAGGATCATAATGCCTTTCCCTAGACCTCAGCCTTGTGATACGAACAGAACGACATCTCGTGAAAAAGGAGCAGGGCCATTTTAGGAATCCCAAGAACCCCGTCTTTGGGGCAATAGTCACAAATAAGAAGGAGCTGAAATTCCACGGGAGCATGGAAACAGGGTCAACTTGAAGCATCACAAGGCTTTAAAGGAGACATCAACATTTCTTGCACAATCTCTGAAAATATGTCGCCATCTACAAAGCCTCTGGTCCTGGCGAGAAGACAACTTACAGAGATAACTCAAACAGCCACACTGACAGCTAAGCCAGATCCTGGGCCCTGTTGGACTCAGGGAGATAACATTTTTAAAGACTAAAAATGCAAGTCATCAGCATTCTGTGTGCTAAACTTCTGCTATAAACCCAGAGAATATTTTATAGCCGTATTCTAAATTTAACCCTGCTGGAATCCTCTTGTAAGTATTGTATAATTTAACCTTTTCAAATGAAGGGTTTGCCTTTTCATGGAAAGAATGTATTTCGTATTAATGAGGAAACACAATGTCCTTGGCATAGACATTCTCCAGCAAAATGCCCCCCCCTTGTGCACTATGCTGAGCTACACAGGCAGGCAGGAAGACAACAAACTTATCCACCCCCCAAAAAAAATCAAAATCTGAAATCAAGGATTCCACTTAAATGATCAGTTTTCTTAACATTGCGCTCATTGAATTACTAGATAGAAATTGTTCACAATTCTATCTAATAAAGATACACAAGAGGAAAGTAAGAAAACACAGTCATATCAGATGTCTCCGGATCCAAGTGTGATGCTCACTGCCATGGGAAAACTGAACTGACAGCACCTTTTTTTGTTTTGTTTTTTTGCTTTTGTTTTGTTTTTTGTTGTTTTGTTTTATTCCAAAACATGGTTTCTCTGTGTGCTTGCTGTCCTGGAACTAGCTCTAGTAGACCAGGCTGGCCTCGAACTCCCAGAGATTCACCTGCCTCTGCCTTTCAAGTGCTGAAATTAAAGGCCTATGCCACTAATTTTCACATAGCAAATACAATTCTAGTTACATAGAGATTTTATGGATTAGTAAACACCTTGGGAAATAATAAAAGTACATCTATTATCAAAATTTAATACATAATAAATATAAGAACTGATTCCCAATTGTTGTAGGAGGCCGCTTGTCTGTAGCAGGAGGCCAATTGTTCATTCCTGGCTGCCCAGACCACGAAATAATCACTCAGAAACTATATTATTTAAATCACTGGTTGGCCAATCACTTAAGCATATTGCTAGCTAGCTCTTACACCTAGAATTAACCCATCTCTATTATTTTACATTTTACCACGAGGCTCGTGACCTACCGACAAGGTTCTAGTTGGCAGCTCATGTCTTTCCCCTCTGGCAGCTCCATGGCTTCTCTATGACTCTGCCCTCTTTCTCCCAGCATTCATTTTAGTTTTCCCCACCTAGTTCTACTCTTTTGCCCTATCACACTCCTCTATGTCTATCCCTACCCTTACCTCCATCCCAATCCCTACCCCACCCTCCAAACCTTCCTTCACCTCCCTCTGGGTTCTTTGTTTCAATCCTCAATGGCCAAAGTCAGAGATGAACCCTACACTTCCTTTGAACAATGCCTCTCAGCTAAAAGTCCAAAACCAAATTTCCTCCTCCCCAGACTTTTCTCTCCCTTGCATTTTACTTTTCAATTCATGGCTCTGCCCATCTACCCATCGCACCTGCAAACCCAGCACCTGCCCATGTCCTCCATTCCACTCCACACTCCCTTCTTAATGCACACAATGCTTTCATCCCAGAATTGTCCTGTTGCTGTTGCGTGCTTGGTTTTTGTTTGTTTGCTTTGAGGTTTTTGTTGTTGTTTGATTTTTCAAGGCAGAGTTTCTCTGTGTAACAGTCCTGGTTGTCCTGGAACTCATTCTGTAAACCAGGCTGGCCTTGAACTCACAGAGATCTGCCTGCCTCTGCCTGCTGAATGATGGGAATAAAGGCATGTGCCACCACTACCCCACATGAGTTCTCGGGCTTTTTGTGGGTTTGTTTGCAAGGTTTTTGTTGTTTTGCTGCTGTTGTTTGTTAAGTTTTAATCATCTCTCTTCCTTCCATCTTATGTCAGACATTGTACATTTCTTACCAAGACTAACACGATGGCAAAAATAGCTAACGTGTAACCTCTTGTTTCTCAACTCTGTGGACAGATTCTCTTTCTGAGAAATAAATGTGAACCCAGTAGATTCTTGTTCTTCTATTTTTATACCAATGGCATCAAATCTATGCTAGGGTACACAGATGAAACCAACAGTCTAAATGACAACCTCTACATAAAACACAGTCTCTGACTTATCACAGCTTGGTTACTGGTGCCATGCCTCCCCAACACACTGTTAGGAGAATCACAAGTACTCAATGGTCCGAGGGCTCAGCTAGGAGTCTCAGGGAGATTATAAAGGAGAACTTTAATCTCAAAGCTTAGGAGCCAAACAGGCCCGGACAGCAGTCCTACCTCAAAGGGAACCCAAATGTCTGTCTTGCACGATCTGGAATGCTAATGTTTTGTGTAACCTCTGTAGTTACTGACCAGTGCTCTCCCTCAGCAAACAGTACCGACTTAGCTAAACATCTAACCTGTGTCAGATGAAAAGGATTAAGAAGGAGACTTCGCTGTCAAACATACTTTGAGACTAACACATTGGGGGAAGCAGTAAAGGGGAGAAGGAATCAAATCTACGAGTGAAACCCTGACCCCCCTTCTCAGTGAGTTGCCATTCTCTGAACTGCTCACCCAGGGTCCCTTCACGGTTGATCTTTAATGCCTATAGTTACTGTAGGAACACTTAAGAATGAAACGTTCCTCCAACTGGACTAACATTTCATCTCCACCAGGACCCACAAAGAATGCAAGACTTTTTATCTCCAGTCACAAGGAAAGTGGCAGCATTTCCAGGGTGCCACAGCAATGCCACAACACAGTGCTTCTCCTGGGGGACAAACAGTTCTCCCCCTAATCAAACACAGTCCTACTCATCCTTCAGGGCCCAGCTCTGCTACCACTCATACAAAACTGTCCTAACTCCTCGACTGAGTGTGTCCCTCGCCGCCTCTATGACACTTTGCATACGGCTCTAATATTAGGACTCAACACACAACTGTAATTATCTGCGCATTCTTCCTTTTTCTTCCAATAAATATGTTTAACTTCTGTTTATATCTCCAGCACCTAACATAAACAGCAGTTGTCTTCTCAAGCTGTGGTAGGGAGTGGAGGGAGCGCTGAATGAATGTGTATTTTGATGTGGGAAGGCCACATCAAGCACCCGGAGACCAACCGGCCCATGGGAAATTGGCAAAGTCATTGTCCATATGGCCAGGCTTAAGAGAAATGACAAAGCTCTTCGGGAGTACCAATATGAGTGTTTATGAAGGATGGATCAGTGTGGGCAAGACTAATAACTGTGGCATTCTCCTCCTGGATGGTACTGAAGACATCTCTCCTCCAGAGACCTCCCACTGAGATGAGCTAACCACTCCCCCATGCTATACCTAATAATGAGGTTCGAGGTTTTGGGGGGTGGCTGGGGTAGTAGTAGGAGTAGTAGAACCTCAGCTAATCCCAGCTTCACTGAATGTGTGTCACTTCTTCATTCCCTCAGAGCCCTTAGCGAAGCTTCCAGGACCCAAGTCGCACAGGGCCAGACAGGCTGCCCAAATAAAATACTGGATTGGTAGTTTAAACCAAAACTTATTGTCTGAATATGAAAAGTTCTGAATCAGAACCTTGGTCTGCAAACAGCCACCTCCTCCCCGTGTCCTCCCATGGTCTGGCCTCCACACATAGGCATGCATCCCAGTGACTCTGTGTGTGCTCAAATCACTTCTTTTGAGAAGCCAATCCCATCGACCAGGAGTTTCCCAACAGCCTCATTTTAACTTGTTTCCATCCTTTAAAGCCTCTCTCTGTAACACAGGGTTAAGACTTCAACAGATGAATCTAGGAGAGGAAGGAAGATAACACAGGACTAGGAACAAGGTGTCCAATCAGCACACACTGGCCTGGAAGAGCTGGCCAGGACCAGGAAAGATTGCATGCAGGTGCATTTTCACTCTCCTTTGCTTGCCTGGACTGTTTGCTTTAATGAGCTCCTACAACTGACAAAGCTCACACAGGAAGTAAACGAACCCTCCAGGTTCTTTGGGGATGGATCATCTAGATAAAAAATGGCTTCCCTGACTGCTTTTGTAAAATCACACATAAGAACACAGGGTGGGGGGGGGTCTAGGTAGGCAGCCTCAGGCCATAACACTCACATCCCCCTCACTACTCCTGAGCCCACCCCACACCGAGTTCCAGAGAGCACCAATGGAAGAAGCTAAGAGATCAAATTGGGTACAAAAAAAATGCAAATGTTTAATGAGAACTGTAAGGCACAACATAAATGATGGTGGCTATTACATAAAATAAAGTTTTCTCAGCACCTTGCAGTTAACTGGGTATAAAGAATACCATGAATAAGGCGACTGGTGAGCCAGCTCAACAGGAAAAATCTTAGGCTGCCAAGTCCGATGCCTTGAAATGACAGAATTAGACGCCCAAAACCCACACAGTGGAAAGAGACAATCAACTCCTTCAAGCTGCTGTTTGATCCCACAAGAGGATTTAGCAATGGGGACACATGCATACACACACACACACACACACACACACACACAAAATAAATCCATACATACATACCTACATAAATGTAATTTTTAAAAAGAACACCAAGCCAAAAGACCCAGAAGCATAGAAAGAAGTGTAGAAGAATAAGAGAAGGAAATGCTTTACTCAGATGGCGACCTATCTGCCTGGCTCTGTGTATTATCAGCAGAAGGAACACAAACCACTGAATACAGCCTTCACCTGCCTGAGCCAGATCACTGCCAAATCTGATACACTCTGTCTCTTCAGGTACAGCACCACTGGGCAATGCTATCATTTCACTTACTTAAATATATACTAGTGAGCACAAAGAAGCCTGAGAATTTGAGGAATGATTGAAGTTACACAGACAGGACTCACATTTTGGGGTATCAAAACCTGAACAGGAGACAGGTACCAAAGCCATTTATTTCGGTAAGATGCAAAACCCAAAGTCTTTGCCTAATGAGCCTATAGCAGGGCATAGCAGTGCCCTACAACATGCCAGGAACAATTCCAGCTCACATCTGCTCACTAGGATTAGAAATGGCACTCCTGGTGGCCTCTCCAGGTGTCCCAATTTATACAATAACTTACATGGTCACCCTGCTGCAATGCCACGAGTCCACTGAGAGACAGCTATATCATTTTCCAGGACTGGTGGAAAATGAAGTAGTAGGACCCCCGTCCAAAACTCAGGGAGGAAAAGGCTAGCAAAGGTGCAGAAATGCAAGACTGGCTCTCTTTCACGGACCTCCGAGGGTCTTGCTCTATTGTTCCATCTGACATCCCATGCAAAACCCACGTGGAAAGACAAAACTGGTAAGAATTTCAAGATGGTGGAGGCCAGACCTTAAACCAAGTAAGGGCCATTCTGAGCACAAAGCCTTAAGTCACAGGGATGTACACATATAAACGCGGGTGTGTACAGGACACACACCTGCAAGCGCCCTGTGTCTCCTATCCCAGTCCACTGTGATCCTGTACCATGCCAAGGACTGAAAAGCTGAAGCAAGCCACACCAACCATTGTCCACCCTGGGACATTAGACACTGGCTACTAGTGCTACGGAGCCACCTATCTGGACGTGCTGTCCAGTATTCCTACTGAAGCACAAATTTTCATTTCCCAGGCAAAAACAAGAAGGAAAATGCAAGCAGATTAGGTCACTCCCTACCATCTTATCTGTACAGAATTAAAGACAAAAGCATCTTCTCTTTTTACCTCCCTTAAATGCTTCCTTAAATGTGCCACTGATGTCTTGACAAAACAGTCACCAAGTGAGATTATTTTGTCATATTCTACCACAAGAGTTCTTACTATTACAAAACCCCAATATGTCAAACCAATTATATAAAATTGGCATCACATTTCTTTCTTATTTGATTTCTTGAGACAGGGCTTCTCTGGGAAGCCCTGGCTGACCTGAAACTCATTCTGTAGACAGACTGGCCTCGAACTCATATTAACCTGTCTCTGCCTGCCAAGTGCTGGGACTAAGGGCCTATGCCACTATGTCCAGTGAAAACTGACATTTTAAATAAAAATCAACAAGTCAATTTTTGAGACAGGGCTGAATTCTTGCCTATTTCTGCAACTTAGCATTGGCAGGCAGTCTCCCTGTTCATCTATTTTCAGAAAGGCTGCCTCTAAGAAATGACTCACTTCAGATCCAAATACTTAGTTCCCAACAAAGTTTCATGAAAGTCAAATTTGAAGCCATTAAACGTTAAAACTCCCTAAAACATGTTCTTGTCTGTAATCGCTATATGATCACATACAGTGACATTACCCATCACCAGCTATCAGGACATTTTTAATACATGTGCCTCCTCAAAGAATGCGGGCCCCGAGGCTCGGAGAAACTGAATTTGAGAGGTCAACCTGTGTGTTTTGCATCTTCCCAGACATTGCTCTTTCCTTCCTGACACAGCTGAGTGAATTTCTACACGGTGATTGCAAGCACAAACGTTATAGATTGAACTAATCTCGGGAGGAAGTTTGGTATTTGAAACATTTCCCTCGGAACCTAGGGGGTGTGGAACACAGCTACGAAAGGGGGAGGTTTGAGGGTCTGGCAGGGTTTGGGAAGCTAACCCCTTCCGGGAAGGATGCCCTCTCAGGTTATCAGGATGAACAGGACTGACTGTAAATTTCTTTCTCCCAGTTAGCGAAGAAAATTCCGCCTTTACGTGGCGTCTCAGAAGTTCAGATTTCCACAGTTTCTCCTCTCCTGTCTGAAACTGAATGAGATGCTTTTGGAACAGAATTCCAGTGACCTGGAAACACCTCCTGCCCAGTCTACGAAATCCTGAAGTTGTCAGACGCAAAGCGAGTTTTAGGACACCGCTCTCAAGGGGGTCGGTGTGCACAGGGGACCGGCAGATTCAAACCAGGAGGAAGGAGATTGTAGGGAGGGAGGACAGGCGCGCACATGTGGCTTTAATATACAACAGCTGCCAGGGATGGTGACCCCACTGCTCTTTCTCCTCCACCACCACCCTCAGAATCCAACGTTTCAATGATTATACCTAAAGGGACTTCACTGCTGTTGATCCAATAACCGCGTCCCGCTTCACCACGTTCAAGGACTTTTTAAACTGTATGTACCTGAAGATAACAAATGTAAGCACAAAACCAAGGCTTTTGAACAAACTATGAGTGGAGAGAATGGGGGGAATAAAGAAAATGATACAATGAAATTAACCCTGGGAGATGGATCAAGAAAATTGAGCGCAGAATGGCCTCAGGTTAACTTCTCCCACGCGAGTTCTTCATGGCTTTGGCCACTCTGTGCATGTTCAGCCACGAGCCCATCCCTGGGGTCCCCGCGCCACACGTACGGGAGCCCGGTGCTGGCGCAGACAAAGCTCCGGACTTGGTGCCCTGCGTCGGGCCAGTCACTCACCGACACCAGGAACTCCAGCGTGCCCACGTAGTCGCGCTCGGTTTTCTGCAGCTCACTGAGCACGCACACGCGCAGACGAAGCTGCTTGTCCGCGTCCTTGGCACTCTCGTCGCTCATGGTGGCCGGCCGGGCGCGGGGCTGAGGGCAAGTGCGCTGCCCCGCGCCTGCTGCCGCCTCTGCTGCCCACAAAGTTGCCGCCTCCGCGGATTCCGAGCGGGATGCGCAGCTTCACATGTTGGCCCGAGGCCGGGACGTGGGCAGAGTAGGCTGCTCGGGCTGCGACACGCGCGCGGGAGGCGCGGGACTCAGAGCAGGACACTCCCGGGAGAGCAGGATCCTGGCCCGACCAGCCGCTCCGGCCTCACGCGGCCCCAACCCGAGGGGAGGCGGCTCCAGCAGTCACAGCGGTGACTTGGACATCAATCAAATGCTTTCAATCCATGTGACTCCGACCCTTTACCCTTAGCCAAATCTCAGGAAAAAGGAAACACAACCCTGGGGATGTGTATTGTGCCAGCTACACACACACACACACACACACACACACACACACACACACACACACACACACACACACAAACGGAATTAATCCGAGGTTCCCAAACCTAGGAGGACACTAGTGAGACAGCTCTAGGGCTGCTCCTGGGAATCCCGCCCATTGTTTAGCTTTAATGTGTTTTGCACCAAGTCTGAAAGCAAAGAAACAAGTCCCCGCGGTTACATAACTGCTTGGGAACAAAAACAACCACAGCATTGACCCTCCCGCGTTTGACAAGGAACACATTGATTTTGGGTTTTAGTCAGTACAAACCAGGTTGGATTTAAAAAGAGGGGGAAAAAGGAACCAATATTATTTCACAGAGCAGACAACCTTTGTCGAGGCTGAAAATGTCAATTAAAGTGATTGATGAGGAAAGTAGAGGGAAGTGACAGCCCTTATCCATACATTGACTCCATACAGAATAGACATTAATCTGCTTAAGTACTTTTTAATACCACTGTGTGTCTATATTTTTCAGTCTATTTGATGTCAGCTGTTTCCAAGAATTGTGATTTTAAAAGATAGAAATGTTGAATGGTCATCAGAAGCCTGATGGATGGCAGGAAGATAAATGATGATGATACATAGTAGATAATTGACAGGTGAGACCTAAAGGTAGATGATAGATGATTGGCAGTTGGCATAGAGATGACAGATGTAATAATCTCCAGTTTTGAAAATGGGAAGATCAAAGCATTTGCTTGTAATATTTAAGTTTATTGATTTCTCTCTTGTGAACAGAACCAAGACAAATAAACCAAGTGACCCATTTGCATTTCTATCTAGACATCATTCGCACATACTTTCAAAGCCATTTTTTCTACTTAAAATGTATTTACACAGCTTACAGTTAATGACATTTAAATAAATGGAACAAACACTTGTGATGCAATGAAAAGGCAACCAAACTTGTTCCAAGAATCTGCAGCCTGAGATAAACTAACGACATTTTCCTCGGTATTTACATTAAAATAATTTCCAGTTCCCCTAAGTCTTTTGCAGGTATGATTGTGACGTTCACGAAACGAAGAAAATCATGCATGCCTCTGGTGTTAAAGACTCGATATTCCAGTTACGGGAGGGATGCTGATGGGGAAAGGTGGCTTTGCCCTTTCTTTTGCATCTGACTATTTAGAGGCAGCCAGGAGCTAAGGGCAAAGAATGCCAGCAGCTTCACACTGTGGCAGAAGAACAAAGGACAAGGCACATTAAAGACAGCTCTCACAGCACCTGGTAAACAATCAACAAAAGAAACCAGAAGGCTCAGGAAATACACACAGTAGCTAGTGGGAAGTTCAAACAGGATCTACCCTCGGGATGGACTACAGGCAGTGAGCACATTTCTTGCTCCCACGTGAAACAACTAAGTAAACAAACAGATTCTATTCAATTCTGTAAATGAAACAATGTTTTCTCTTGCCAGTTGTTCCCAGTTAGAAATCACATTGCAATTTTTTTCATCAAGACATTTAGTCTGTACAGCCCACTAGAGTGATCAGCTCACTGAGAGCAAAATACTTGAATCTGAGTTGTCTCCAAGGTTTTTACCCATCCAAGGCATTTGTCTCTGTTCTACAAACACACCTGGAAGACCCTCATGAAAACTGTGCCATGCTAAGAGCTCAGGAACCGTGAGTGCCAGAAAACACTTCTGAGTGTGTGTCACAGCCATTTCAGGGCAGTGACTTGAGGTTCTGTGCAAATTAAGGCTCCTGAGTCTACCCTTCATGTTTTTTTTTTTTAAATTGTCTCAGACATTACAGCCTATATTCTTTCAGTAAGGGCCACAGATTCTTGAACTCGCTAACTCTTGAAATCTACCTTCTACAGACTTACAGTTGAGTCAGGGAGAGGATCAGGCACTTAAGAAACTCCATTAAAATACAAGCTTCAGGAATTGCTTTGTGAACGGAAGCTAGCAGAAAGATACATGTTTTAATTGTGTGGCGTTCCTATTTCTGTAGAAATGATGATGCTGTTTGTGTTGTCTGCCCTCTTTTCTCCTCCATCTATGCCTCAGTGTCATTTGTAACTAATGAACTCCAGGACACCTTGGAGTGCATTCTGCCTGCTCTCTTCTGAGAGGACTCTTGCAGAGACCTCAGTAGCCCTGGCTGGAGTCCGTAATTCCTCATCAAAGACTTGAGAGCATAAGAAAACAGGGCTAGAGTATCTGGAAACTTTCACTTTGATGGTAAATAAGGTCTTTCACAGACTCTGAATGTGTTGTGTCCCTTCCCACTTCCTCTATTGAAACTTCAGGCTGTGCCTGCCAGGAAAAGGGAAGCAGCAAGCAAGATGATGGACAAGATCCAGTTTGGGTTTTTTTTTCCTTGAAATACTAATGAGGTTAAAGTCTTAAATAAAAAAGAGATGGGGGAAAAAGAAGATAGAAGTGCCTGAGTTCTGAACTAGTTCAGTCATTAAATTTATTTCATATGCATGAACTTGGGGCAGTTAGAATCTATTA
Organism: Dicrostonyx torquatus; assembly: GCA_028555095.1. Classification (NCBI taxonomy): domain Eukaryota; kingdom Metazoa; phylum Chordata; class Mammalia; order Rodentia; family Cricetidae; genus Dicrostonyx; species Dicrostonyx torquatus. Next base: position 4,217,404 of record JAQHUG010000015.1, read on the forward strand.
AAATGTTCAAAGAGCCCAAGGGCAGAGCACAGTGGCCTCTTTTGGTCAGGCTCAGAGAAGGACTGGCCTGAAAAGGTGAAAAATGCAGGGCTGCTTCTTCGCAAGAAGACAGCTTTACAGACACATATCAGAAAGAGGTCATATTTGTCTCTTCGACATTTCAATACTGCTGTCTGCTCATTGAAAATTATGGATCAAATCTGACAGTGGTTCAGTAAAAGAATTGTCTACTTAAAAACAAAAGAAAAGATTGCTTTACTGCACGATCACCTTGTTTAATAGAAACTGTTCTTTGATATCTCCTTAAAGACTGTGGTCTCTCGTTGATGGCTCCACGTCATCTTAATAGAAATAATGGAGGTTCACTGATGCACGCCTAGCAGACTTGATCAAGAGGTGATTTCTAAGACTATAAGCTTGGTCGCAGTTCATGCTTAATTCCTCAGCTGCTTCTTCTTCCGTTTGTTGACAATTTGGTCAGATCAAGCACAGCATGCTTTGAAGCATATGTTGAGTTCTATCTTACTCATAGAAGGGATTGAGCAGGGAAATAGCTTAAATGACAGAATATAGTACCCATGAGTCATATTTCAATTTCTGATGTCATATTGTGGGGCACAGAGAACAAACCAAATCTTTGAATGATGTATGTTAGCAAGACTCTGGAGACCTCTCCAAATGAACTTGATTGAGAACAAGCCACTCTCTTAGCCCAATCTAACATACCATTAGAAATCATGTTCTCATTAGGAAAAGCTAACCTATTAAACAAGTAAACAAGCAACCAGTGAGTCTCTTATTAATCTCAGAACAGCATCCTTGCAGTGTCCATCTCCCTACAGAGTCTCTGGTTCACCTCCTAAAAATAGGTCTCTGTGCCTTACAGATCTTCAAACTACTCTGTACTCCTCTCCTCCCTGAAAAAATGTCTTAAGAGCTCTCCACATTGTCTTCAGTTGAGAAATTAATGCTGCCACTCATAAACATACCCGCATCCATATGCCCATAACTGAGACTGTTGCTTTCAAGATAAAAAGCCATTGTACATAGGTGTTATCAATGTAAGGCATTGACAAAGGGGGCTTCTCTTGGATATAAAACATGGGGGAAGCAATATAACATAAGAAAATACATTCTGTTTGTTTGTTTTGAAATGATTTTGCTGTGTGGCCCAGGCTAGCTTAAAACTCACTATGTAGCCCCAGATGGTCTCAACCTCTTGATCCTCTTACCTCAATCTCCCAAATGATAGGAATGATTATAGGCATACCACACTATGACCCATCTACATGAACTTAGAAGCAGAAACCCTTTCCAGGTGTGATTACACCAGGAAATGCAGCTATGGAGGAATGACACAAGATGCAGCAGTGCAGGCTTTGCAGGTGGGTAAAGGGGACCACAAGGCAAGGACCACGGATAGCCTCGGAGACACAAGGATCTTAAAAAACCTAAGGAACACAGCCCTGTTAACACCTTGATTTGAACTCATCATGATTTACCTTGTCCCTTTAGTCCTCGTAACTGTATAAAGACAAATGTATGTTTAATCAATCACTAAATTTTGTTTTCTTCTGATTTGTTTTTTCAAGGACAGGGTTTCTCTGCAACTTTGGAGCCTGCCCTGGAACTTACTCTGTAGACCAGGCTGGCCTCAAACTCCCAGAGAACTGCCTGTCTCTGCTTCCAGAGTGCTAGGATTAAAGGTGTGCTCCACCACTGCCTGGCTCAATCACTGATTTTGTAGCAATAATTCGTTTTCTTCATTCTTCCATTCTTTCTCCAACCCCTGTAATGGGCTACATTTCCATTGCTGCCAGGACTGACCTGTCCCTGTCACTTGGTCTTTCTGTTTCTCCTTTCACTGAAGGCTGTTCATTCCCTGTGCTATGTGCCTTCCGCTGGCTTTTCAGTGTTGTCTCTCACCGGAGAAAACCTCCCTTCCTCTGTCTGTGTGGTGATTGAAATAAGAATGATGCTCCCAGCCCCCGCCTCAAGTTCATAAGTTTGATTTTTTAGTCACCAGAGACTAGCATTACTTAGGAGGAATTAAGAGGCCTACCCTTGTTGGAGTAGGTGTGGCCTTGGTGGTGGAAATGTGTCACTTGGGTGGACTTTGAGATTTCAAAAGTCCAAGCCAGACCCAGTGACTTTTTTCTTGCTGTCCCAGGGTCCAGATGTAGAACTCTCTAGTATCACATCTGTCTGCATGCCACTGTGATTCCCACCAAGCTGATAGTGTACCAAACCTCTGGAACTGTAAGTCCCAAATATATGTTCTCCTTTATAAGAGTTGCCTTGGTCACGGTGTCTTTTCACAGCAATAGAACAATGACTAAGAGACTCTACTTTCTATGGCCATGGCATTGCCCGAGCCTCCCTTTGATCCTCTGACCCTTCAATGCCAAGTTCTCCATGGTGTATTTCGAAAAGTTCTCTAGAATTCATTTATTATCTCATTGGCAAGGTTTTTCCCCACCAAAAATTAATGGGTCCCTGTATTTCCTTATTTCTCACACATAAGTGCTGAGTAGTTTTCTCAGATGGGATTTGAGCCAGAGAACCAGAAAAAGGATGGTCACTTCAACTGTTTCTGTACCAAGCTGATCTGAGCATGTATAGAACTGGTTCTATGGTCACCAGATGACACGAAATAAAGAGTAGAATAACCTGTCTTCACTATTTTAAAGCTGAAGGTAAATGTCAGTTATAACCCACCACCTCTGGTTACACCCTGAGTCACTAGAATTCCAGACTAAAACACTAAGCTTTCCAGTTAAGTAGAGCTTCTCTCTATCATAGAACTGATAACGTCACTCCAATTGCAGATCCAATGACAAGATGAGCTGGAGACTTTGTCAAAGTGACCCGTTGCCTATCCAGAAGCTAGCCTGCCATTGTAATTTGACAAGCCTTTGCCCCCCAGACACATGATAAAGTGGGTGGGAAAATGGAGCATTCACTGGTACTCCTCTGGTCTCTCATGGGTTTTGTCACTGCAGTGCTAAATAAGGATGAGTCCAACTTCGCTTTCTGCTTCTCCTGTATCCATTCTTCAATAGGAGAAGCAAATATAAATGCTTCTCTAGTTTCCTTAGAGAAAAAAAAACTGCTTTATATGTAAAGCATCTTCATTACAGATTGTGAGCCTGCTTAATGAAAAGAATAAATGAAAAATGTACTTATTTCATTGTCTTATCAAAAAAGTGTTATTCTAATGACTTATTCAAACCCATCTATTCTATTCTCAAGCCAACAATAAGACACAAAGAATGCCTGATGATAATTAGGAATGAAATTACAGCTACTAAAGCACAAAGATAAAACTTCACCAAAATATATATTCAATAAGCCAGACATACCTTAGACAAGGAAAGGAATTTTCCAGAATGCTCCAGGAATCATATCACTATAAAATAAAACCACATTAAACAGTTTCTTATACTGCTGTTTATAAAAAGAGGATTACATTTTCTCTCATATATTACATCTCGACTGCATTTCCCCTCTCTTTTCTCCTCAAAGTCTCCACACACACCCTTCCCCAGATCCATTCCTCCTCCTTTCTCTACAGGAAAAAAAAAAGCAGGCTTCCCAAGGATAGTAACCAAGCATGGCATATCAAGTCATATGGAACTAGGCACATCCCCTCATATTACAAAGCAACTCAGTAGGAGGAAAAGGTCCCAAAAGCAGGCAAAAGAGTCAGAGACAGCTCCCTCTCCCATTGTTAGTAATACCACAGGAACCCCAAGCTACACAACCATAACAAATATGCAGAGGATGTAGGTCAGATCGATACAGACTTCCTGATTGTCACTTCAGTCTCTGTGAGCCCGTATGGGCACTGGTTAGTTGATTCTGTGGGACATTTACTTGTGCTTTCTTGATCTCTCTGGCTCCTCTAATCCTTCCTTGCCTTTTTCTGCAGCATTCCCTGAACTCTGTTGTGGCTCTCTGCATCTGCTTCTATCACTTACTAGATAAAGCCTTCCTGATGATGATTATGCTAAATACCGATTTACTTACGTAAGATGGCCTGAACAGGTTCTTTATCCCATTACTAGGAGTCTTCAATAGGGTCATCCTCATAGATTCCTGGGAGTTTCTATTGTATTAGATTTCTACCTCACATCCTAAAGAGCCCCCAATTCCAATCATCTCCACCTGTAGGAGGGTCCATTTTATTTGTTACTCTCATTGATTGAATAAAGGACTGCCTGGCCTATAAGATAGGTCAACCCTTAGGTGGGCGAAGTAGACAGAACAGAAGTACTGGGAAGAAAGGAAGTGAGAGAGTCGCCATGATGCTCCCACCGCAGATGGATGCAGGTTAGACTTTTCTGGTAAGTCACCACCTCATGGTGACACACGGATAATTAGGAATGGGTTAGTTTATGATATGAGGGCTAGCCAAG
>JAQHUG010000015.1:4243587-4263669 GCA_028555095.1 Dicrostonyx torquatus
TTCCTGAAGGTTGTCCTCTTGACACCCACAGGTACCAGCCCTGGCACGCACATGGTCCAAGACCCAAACGAGTAAAATAAAATGTAAGACTTTTAAAAATTAGTTTGAAAGCATTAAAGAAGATTATCTGGAAGCTTCCTTTAAGATGTGTTTGAAAAATAATATTTTACATAAACCTTGTTTCTTCTAGAAATTTTGGAGAAACTATAGTCAAATCAGGTGCCATTGGAAGATAGTCCTTGATATATTTATTTGTTCATTTATTTATTTTAGAGAAGCTGTCCTGAAACTCACTATATAGACCAGACTGACTTAAAAGTCATAGAGCTCCACCTGACTCTGCCGCCACTCCCCAAGTGCTGGATTAAAGCATGTTCTACTTGCCCAGCCTCTTCCTTAATCTTGACTGGAAGATTCTAGTGTATAGGTTTCTGGAGGAGATGCAGCTCATACCATGAAAAAATTTTCAAATGTTCCTTTAAAAATATACTATTTTCACTGGCCTCTAAGAAAATTTGGCTGGATCACATGGGGGGCTTTCTTGTATGCTTGTGTGCTTTTAACCAAAAGCACAGATGACTTTCAAGGCTGCTTTAGGCCTTTTCCTGTTCTTCTCACTAAGGCTGAGATGAAAGCCTGCTTGGGGAGTCCAGATGCTCTTTATTTCCCAACAATGAGTAGCTTGGCATGCAAGTCTCTTAGCTAAGAAAATAACAAGGCCCTTGATGCTCAAATTTGCCATTGCATTTCTACCCAACTTTCCGTGTCATCATCAGTCAGAATCATCAGAATGTCTGTCATCTACAACACCTCCCCTCTCACTTCTTTGGTCCTTGTTGCTGACTTTTTTTCTTTTATAACATTATGAGTAGTCACAGTTTCAAGACAGGTTTCAAAGTCCCCCCTGTCCCAGTCACTTGCTGTAAGGCTTCTTTGCTGCTGGAAGTTACCCTCAAGACCCCTATTTGACATGGTCTTCTCATCTTTCATCTTTGGAACAAAGAAAAACTTTCAGGTTACTTGGAGGTTTCCATCACAGACATGTAGAAAAGATAGTACAATATCTTCTCCCAAAGTCAAACCAAATATCTTCATGGCAATCATGACACCAGGAAAGATAACTGGAAAACAAATAACTTAGAACTTGACTTATCGTTCAAATATTGAAAGACTCTGGGGCGAAAATTTTAGTAATGTGCATATACAAACTGTATTAATGTATTTAATACTGCGAGAAACTTCTTTCAGGTAAGTCAACCATGTCACCACATTCATTTGGAAATAGTAACGTGTTGAGGGAGGCTGTTTGTTCATTCCCAGCTGCCCAGACTCCCGAAATAATCACTAAGAAACTATATTATTTGAATCACTGCTTGGCCAATGACTTAAGCATATTGCTAGCTAGTTTTTACATCTAGAATTAACCCATTTCCATTATTTTGTATTTTATCATGAGGCTCTTGGCTTACTGTAAAGGTTCTAGCTGGCAACTTGCATCTTTCTTCTCTGGCAGCTCCATGGTATCTCCCTGGCTTCACCTACTCTCTCTATATATCTCTTTTAGCCAGGCTTTACTCTGTTAAGCTATTGGCCAAAGGCAGCTTCTTTATTAACCAATAAAAACAACACATAGACAGAAAAAACCTGCCACACCAGTAATGTGCTTTAGATGCAATGAACTCATTTTAGAACTGTAGCTTAATCACAAGCATATTGTTCTCTAGTGAGCATAGTTTATTTGGGATTCCATAGACTGTGGTCATACTATGTGAGTATAAACCCATGTTGTATTTAAAACTATGACAAAATATATTTCTGAGTTATAACATACATGCTACTTAGGTATATGGAACTTATTAAATAAACTTTACCTTCTAATACATGCATAATAAAGTATTTATGGCAATACAGAGAGAGAGAGAGACAGAAAGGAGAGGGTGACAACCTCTGCTGTTGTCCTATTCACCTTATTCTTTAAGAGAGGGTCTCTCACTGGTCTGGAGCTCAAATGGGCTAGACTGGCTGGCTAGAGAATGCAAGGGTTCACCTGTCTTGGGTTCTCCACCAATGGGGGCATGGGGTTCTTCGTTGCTTTTTGAGACAGGAATTTTTTTCTGTGTAGCCCTGACTCTCCTGGAACTAGCTGACTTCAACTCACAAAGTTATTGTTGCCACTGCCTCCTGAGTACTGGAATTGGAGACATGTATCACCAGACTTGATTGCTACTGCTGCTGCTTCTCCTTCCTTCTCCTCCTCCTTCTCCTATTTCTCCTTCTTCTTCTTCTTTTAATTGGATTCTTGGCATAGAAATAAAAAATCCAGGCCCTTAGGTCTTTATGCTTTCAAGCTACACATTTTAGCAACTGAGTTACTAACCCCCACCCTCCTGGCATTTTTTTCATAAACTTTGAGCATTTCTTGTCATAAAAAATAACAAATATGTCACTCCTGTTGCATAACATTTGCATAATCATCAAGTCTCCATTTTAACATGAGTCTAGTTTCTTCAAAGTCAAGTGAATGGAATTATTTAGGAAAACTGAATTTAGACAAAGTCTCCTTTCCTCTAGACCAGTGACTTTATATCTAGAATTTAGCTTCATGGGAATCCTCAGACTGTTCAAGTGGAGAAAGCCTTTGCAGAGAAAGCAAGAGGGTAACCCCCCCATCTCATTCATAGCAACTTTATATTGTTTTCTCCAATCAGAGTCTATAATTGCTTCTCTACAACAATGAGTGCTAGGAATAAAAACATTTGTATGGAAAAGCTCAAGGCAAGCAGCCTGATTCTCAGAATGGAATAAATAGGACCAAGAATAAAATTGTATCTTCACGGGTGCTTACAACATCAAGGAAATAAGTGCTTTAAAATTATAACATCATTTTGTGGAAACGAGTTTCTCTGAACCAGCGAGTATATTGTTCAAAGAAAATATTCCGAAGGCATTTTTGCTATGTGATTAAGATTCTTTACAATTAAAAACTTCTGTCTTAAAATATTCAACTTCAAAGACATAGCTGACCAGAAAATGCCCCCAAACTCCTAGGTGACATTTTTCCATTCTTTTTTCATTCATAAGAAATTACAATACCAAAAAACAATATGAAGCCTACACATTTGTGAACCCTGTTTGCAGCAACTCCTCACCTGAGGCAAGATGCACCCCTTGAACAGGAGGAAGGAACAGAAGCAAAGAAGAGTGACTGCAATCTGAAGCAAAAACTGGAGGCAAATACAAGAGGAGCAAGAAAGAAAAGTGAAACAGCTATATTTTATTTATTTTACAACGTGCACATTTATGAGTGTGTGTTTTGTTCCAGTATATTTTGTCTGGTCACAAAGGCATGCTAGTGGCTGGCCAATTTTTGTTTTGCAAAATAATGATTTCTCAAGAGAGACAGAATTGAAACAAGCCACTTGTCATTCAAAGAACAGCTCTCCTATGTATGCAGTCAGAATGGAAACACAACCTATTTGTTTATTTGTTTCATGCAAATGCAGATAAAAATGCAATGAGGCAGTGTAACACTAAATACTTTCATCATCAGACACACTGAATAGCATGAGTAGTCTTGATTAGCTCGATACACATAAGCTTCACACACTGAAACAAATGTTTGCTGTCAATCTTGCAACAATCCCACTGTTCGTCATTGCTCCCTAGGATCTGTCACTCTACTTTATACACCAGAAAGTTAAGGAGGAAGCTGGTAGATAAGGCTGCAGATAAAGCACTTGCTATGCAAGCATGAGGCTGGAGTTCAGATTCCAAGCACACATGCACAAGCCAGTCAGACATTGTCAGCCACCTGTAATCCCAGCCCTCATGAATCAAATGGGTGAGCTCCAGGGCAAGTTTGCCAACTAGACTGGCTCCAATTGGCAAGCTCTGCATTCAACAAGATTCTATGCCTTTCAAGTAAAATGATGAGTGATTGAGAAGTACATTTAGCATCAACTCCATCCCTCCACATAAACACTCACTTGAACACACGTGGACATGTGTGTACATCTGTGAACATGCACACACACACACACACACACACACACACACACACTTCTTCCAAGTAAATAATTGTAATTGAAGGATGAAGGTGTACAGCAGGTTCCAGAGTGAACTGATTGCCAAGCTAGCCTTGCTCAAAGGTATAGCACTTATATGGGAACCTGTAACCCATGTAAACTCTCAAGTCTCTGGCCCAGTCAATCAGAAACCTAAAGGAAGAATTCAGCAAACCATTGAATAAGCCATACTCTAAACAATTCTAATATCTGTTCAAGCTTAAGATTTATATTTTAGTCTAGGCTTTTTCTAAAATATATTATCATGCACAAGAGGGTACTAGGTCTGACTCAAACCCTCCAGAAATTGCCAAGCTTGGCCATGGTTTGTTATAACATCCTTATCATCATACATAGCATTATGATAACTTTAATAGTATCAAATCTAAATTTATTCTAATATTTTGCTTACATTTTAAAAAACAGAGAGATTAATTTTATTTATGTCAAAATTAAAGTTGAATTTCTAGGATCTTTCTTTTATATGAGATGAAACAGAAAGTTGAAAGAGCAAGTTAATAAGCAATTCTGAAATTGGAAGTGAGTTTATTCTCCACTCAACCAAGTTATTTTATTAATTTGATTAATTTTTTATTTGATTAATATTTATTAACATATAGATATTAGTTTATAAGTAAATGGTTGGGGTTCTGTCGGTTGACTGTAATTAGCTAGAGTTACTATATACAGAAAACTACTCAAACATTCCTTAACTATACTTATATTTAAAATAGACATTTTATATGACATACAAAAATACCTGTCCCCAGGGTTAATCATATAGGATTTAGTACTTAAAACAGTACAATTTTAAAAATGATGGAATTCATCTAAGACAATCGAGCACTTCATACCTTAGCCTTGTTTAGGTAATAAGGATTTACTCTAAACAGCATAAGCTTTTCCTTGTAAGGAAATGATACCAGTACAATCTGCTCCTGAAGAATGCGTTGCCACTGTGTTTTTCTCCCATTATGCCCATACCACTCATCAAATCCAGAAATGGCCTGTTTCCTCTTTCTTTGTTAGAGAAAACTTTACTTCTTTTCCATCTTTTAAGGATATCTTTTCCTTAGTGTTTCTTCAAGTGTAGATCAACTGGACCACTTGTGTGGCATGAACAAGGCCTTGGAATTAATCCTCAGCACCATTTTCTAAAACATAATGTCATTGTTACCCTGCTTCCATGGGTTCTGCTAAGAAGTCCTCTGTATGTCTTAATGTTCCTTAATGACTCTTGGATTGGTTCCATTTTTCTCTCTTTGTTTTTAGTTTTTAGCAGCTGGAATGAGATCTTCTGTTCTGTTTTGGAGGCTTTTGTTTTTCCAGTTTAATTATTCCTGGTGTTCTCTGAGCATCTTGACTCTGCAGTTGGATCCCTGTGACTGGGATGCTGAAAATACCCCAGCCTCTATTTCTTCAGCTGTTTGGTTCTTCCTTCTCCTCTGGGATTCTGATTCTACCTATGTTCTACCACTTTCTACTTTCTGCTAAAAAAAAAAAAATGGAGATTTGCAAATGCATATTGTTGCTAGATCCTACTGGCTCTCTCAAGGGAGGCAGTGAGAAGGCATGACTTCGAGAGCATAGACAACAAGGAGTCAGTTATAAGGCAAACAGAAGTCTTGTTTATTCAGCAATGTGGGGAGCTCTTCCCAGCACCCAAGCTGTGTTCTGATATGTCAACATCATGTCGTCACCCACCCCTCATTGTCTAGGCGTGGTCAGGACCTCTGACAGAGTCTGTTGTTAGGCCCACAGGCAGACTCCAGGTTGCTCATCTCTCGGCCTTGTAGGCCCTACCTTCCTATATATCTACCTTTCTTTATGTATCACATGAGCACTCAGTGGGAGCCAGAGTTCTTTGCTCAGGCCTTGTTGACTCCATTTCAGGAGGGCTCGGCAACTGGACTGTGCCTGTCTTAGACTCGCCAGTTGAACAAGTGCTTACCCATCATTGACTACCATCCCTAGAAGAGATTCATCCCTGGAGAGCTGTCAGTGGGGGTGGTAGGCAATAGCCTTTTGAATTTCAGATAATCAGGCATATATAACCTCCTGCAGAGGACTGTGAGAGGGTGTTAAAAGCTGTTAACACCTGAAGCAACCTTAGTTGCTGCCCACTGCTGTCAAATGTGCCTCAGGAGATATTTAAAGAGAATAAGGATTAACAATACCATCCACCAATTAAGGCTTATTGTGAGCATCCAGGAGGGATCAAATATCCTTTTTATATTATACCAAACTTTTTCATAAAATGAAGAGTCAAAGGCCATAACCTCTGCCTGTGTCTGATCTAAATGAAAAAGAAAATTGTGTGTTAGCTACAATGAGTAATATAGAAGCTTTGTCAACCATAGGCCTTTTATACATTTAGCCAGCTCCCTGCTTGCTGAACCAACATTCCTCATTCAAATGGTGTCATACAAAATGAGAAGTGAGGGTCACGACTGAGTCTCATCAAGGTATTCACAGTGCCAATCTCTTCCTCTAATTAAAGATCAGTTTTGGAGGGTGGGCAATGAGAGCAAGAAAGGGGAGTATGCATGTACATTACCCATCCCGTGTTATTCCCTCCCCGATGGAAGCAGGTTGATGGACACATCTCTTTCCGGAACCCATATTGGCGTAGTAGCATTCTGAGGAAAAACACAAGCAGACCCTCGCTCAGGGGTTAGCAGGGGGGCTGGCAGCTGCCATTGGAGGAAGAAAGGCTCTCTCTATCTCACCAGGGACAAGGTTGTGTGCCTCACAGTCCTTACCTTCCTACAGCATGTATCTTTGCTTCTGCCTGGCTTCTAGGTAGAGATTGGTGTTGGTCTAATCAGAAACTGGGCTGTACTGGGAGTTTGCTGTGGTTATGGTTATCACCAATGAACTAATAGTTTCTATGGTGATGTGTTGTGACCTGCTGTTCCAGGGATCCATGTGCCAGGGAGTTTTTATTTTTTTTTAACACGTGTACCTTGCTTAACTTTGGCTCCTTTGTTTGTGTTTATTTGCCTCATATGCCCCACTATTGTTTGTTCTCAGCACTTGGAGTGGTTGGAAGGAGAGGATTTGTTTCAGGTGTTCACTGCCTCTATTACAAACCTGGATGTCAAGTTTCTGCCCTTCTCTGCAGGCAGGCCTAGATCAGGCACCTTTCTCTGTCTTTGCCATGTGTAAAGCTCCCCCATTCTACAGCTATGATAAGCTTCCACCAATACTTTCAATCTAGTGTCTGTTACTTTCCCTAAAGTTTGAGACCTTTTTCTCCTCACAATGAAAATAAACAGAGATATTTTGGCAGATCTGTGGCAATAGGTGATGTTCCATACTCTAAATGCTGCCTTGGGAGGTTTTTTCCCCTCAGGCTTTTGCATGGCCTTCTCTAAAAGCGCTTGCTGGAGTGCTTACAGGGATAACACAGTCCCTTGCATTGCAGCCTACAATTTGATTTGTACTCTTACTCTGACCCATACTTTACTGTTAGCAGTTAGTTTTTTTAACATTTGCCATGTGGTGTCCCAGATTAAATGTTGCCCTACAGGTACTTGTTTCTTTCCAGGCTTCAAATATTTATTTGCCTTGAGATATCGGTTCACAAAATGCCACTGACTTTCATCTGGTCATGCTTTATCTCATACGTCTGGAAGAGATATTTTATCCAATTCTCTAAGATGAAACATTTCTTTTACAATTTTAAAATCATATAAAAATGGCCTTATCAGGTGACTATCTCTGACCAATAGAGCACATGGACGTGATACCCTGAGACATCTTTTCAACTGACATAAAGGAGGGTAGCACCTCTATTATATCTCTTAGAACTTGGAGTCACAGTAGAAGGAATTTGGCAGCCTCAGAAGGCCTCTTTCATGGCAGAGCCTCATCAGCCACTACACTGAAGCCTCAAGCAATGCCAGCCGAACAATCACCCAGCTGAGCTCAGCAAAACTTCAGAAACCTAAGAAATAATGAAGATAATTATTTGGAGACACTGAATTTTTCGTGACTTTATAATCAATAACAGACAACTTCGTCACCCGTCAATAAACATAGGCTAACAAAATGGCTCAGCAGGCAATGGTGACTGCTGCCAAGCTTGAGAACCTGGGTCAGTCCCTGAGCCCACATTGTGGAAAAAGGAACCAACTTCCATAAATTGTCGTATGACCTCCACATGTATGCAAGTGTCCATATGGAATAGCTAATTACCTAGGTAGATGACAGAGAAATAAAACATAAAAATAGATAACATTTGTGATAAACAAATGAAAATGTTGAGCATGTTACCAAAACCATAGGTTGTGAACAGCCTAACTTCCTTCTTCTAAGAATGTTAGGCAGACAAGAAAACAACACAAAGAACTATAGGGGGAAAACAACCCAGAGGGTAACATGAAAAGAGTTGTCATTTCCCCCATTCTATCAACATGGCTTTGTAGGTCACAGGTCACAGGTGGGACAACCAATGTGCTATCTTGATAAAAGCATGTATTTGAAGACATTGTCACAGAGAACGCAAATTAATTTTCATGAGACATGGAAGCTACTTGAATACAACAGAATAAAAACAAAAGCCAGTCTTCATAGATCATGATTAAAATAATATCTAAATAAGGTATCAATAGTCCAAAGAAACCAGCTTAGAAGTATGTACAATAGTCAAAAGAAACTGCCGAGATTGGATCAATTGTGGAATTACTTAGACTTACCTTTTACAAACTGTAAGTTTTAATTGCTCAGAGGCAGTCAAATAATGAACCAAAATGACAAATATGAACATTCTCACCAACTAGAAAACAAACTATACAACGCTGTAATTCATGCTGTTCTCTAACCACAGCCTCTTTTAAAACTTATTAAAGTGAGTCAACCGCTGCCCTGCACAAAACAAAAATAAATTCTATTAATTTAGATAAACAGGGCAAGTTCACAGTTGGATAAATTTAGAAATCCCTCTAAAGTATAGTTCCCTTATCAAGATTTTCCTAAAACAATTCCCTTTTCAAATATTCTAATAATACTGATGATAAGGGAAAAAATCATAGCCATAATGCTATTAATTTTATAAGATTACACTCAGGTTCCAGGCCTGACCGAAGTTAATGAAGTGTGCCTTCTAACAAGGACTGACTGATTTCTGGACCCAGGCAAGAAAAAAAAACTTCACGTTACATTTAACTTCATAAATTTGATCTCTGAGGTCCCAGTTTCTTTAGCTGAAGGCAGATTCACAGTAAAGCAAATATTATGGTTACCAAACCTGGTGAATAGGGACAGTGCTGAGTTTTGAGGAGGAAAAAAAAAACACCCTAGAATGTACACTTCTGTCTGCACCACAATTAAAACAATGGTCAAAGCACAAACACCAAAAGGACAGAAACAACAGTGAGAATTTGAGGTTGGAATTTCCTAGGTGGTGTAATGCATTTGTTGTTTTCTTTCTTTCTTTTTTTCTTCTGTTCTCCTTTGTGAGGGGAGCTGCTGACTAAGACTGTTTATGTGCAGTGGTATTTCCTTCACAGGTGTAGCTAGGAATTCAGTTTGGAATCTACAGAGACAAATTACCCTCTTGTTTGCCTTATTAAGGATGTTGTGTTGTGGCTGTGATTTTGAATTCTGTCTCAAAGAACAATTCCAGTACAAGTTGATCATACAAATCATTGTGGGGTTAGAAACGATTTTTAAAAGAGAAGAAACAATAGCATAGAATATTAACTGAAGTTTTACTACCAGCTGGCCACTGGGTATCGTTTAACTGCTAAATCTCATGTAAATCTCTCTAAAATAATGTTGTTCCATATAAATGTGTTAAAACCTGAAACTCAGAAGTGAATTTAGGTAAATCTCTAGAACAAAATTATAAGGTATTGGTTAGTTTTAACTCATGTGCCATCCTGGGATGTAGTGGACAAAAAGGAGCCCCCCATAAGTCACTGGCTCATTCTTTCATAGAATGCATATTTATTGCATGCCCTCTATATCTCAGGCACTTTATAAGGCTGTGAGTAGGCAGTGGAGAATGGCCAAGACTTACTTTTTACCTTAAAGATCTCCAATTCTATAATTTGTGAAGGTTAATCCTCATTTCTTCATTCATTCAATAATATAAATATATAAAATATAAAACAGGCTCCATTCTGTTTAAAATAGTTATAAGCAGAAAATAAAACAAATTAAAAAGCTATACCTGCATCTTAACAACTCATAAGGTAGTAGAAAAAGCAATCAGCAAGATAAAAAATGAAACACATAGTGTATTATTTAATAATAATTACTGAAAGGAAATAAATGAAGGAAAAGAAATGGGAAGACTGTAGTAACAAAAATAGTAGACGGCAAAGTCCCCAGTGAAGGGATGATAATTGCACTGCAAGCATTAAGGAAGAGAAAAATGGAAACATGAATAAATCCAGGCAAAGCAGAACCCCCAGGCAGAGAGAAGAGCCTCAGGAAAGACATAAGGGGGAGGAAGGATGAGGAGGAGGTGGGGAACAAGATCATTGTGCAGAGTCTTGGGAACCAGTGAGAATCTGAGTGAGATGGGATGCTCTGGGGAGGAGACTGGAGTAGTAGAAAGCCACCCTCTGGCTTGCCTTTCCTATCAACTCAATAGCATGTACTGTCATAAGGACCAACACAAAGAGAATATCTTCCTTCTTACTGAGGACCCCGCTGATGCAGCGTGATACAAAGAGCTTTAGGTATGATTTCAATTTAGCACAGATGGGACTGCCGAAATAAAAGATAAATGGATTCATCTGGAATAAGGTATTTCCTGTATTGTTATCAATATGCCTGTAGTGAGTTGGAGGCTTTGAGTCAAGGGATTCAACCCCAAGTACCACTTTTGACAACTGCCTCAGGGACTGTATATAGGACTATGAAACAAGTGGCTTTTCAAACTTTGTAAAATTGAAGCCTTCCAGAACTTTCCTCTCTCCCATAGTAACCTGTTTTTAAAATAATAAATCCCTCAAAACATAATACCCCCCACCATGTTAACCCACACTAACAGAAATTTATACAGAAGGTTAACATAAAAAGCCCCTGCTTGCAGCCCCACCTCCCCCGTGCTTTTGTCTGGGTTCTTAGCACAGTTAGTGAATTAAGTATCCACTGGCACATCACTCAGTGTTTTCAAGTGCAACTGCACGTACCAAAGATTTTAGAGTGGGCCAAACTGGAAAGAATGGCTCTTGCCTTTAAGGACTTTTTCTTCATTCTCCAAGTGGGGCCTGGGAATATAGCCCAGTGGTAGAAAGCTTGCTTAACGTGCTCAGGGCTTGGGGTCAATATTTCCATAGGCTGTGCTGTCAAAAACCCTTCCATGTACCCCTCCCTACTCTATTTCAAATTCGTAGCCTCTTTATTGTTTTTGCATGTATGTACATATATGTATATACATGTATACTCCTAAAAATAACCTGCTGTTTGTATAATGTTGCTTGTATATATGTCTTCAGGGCTGACCACGTGACACTGCACAATTGGGAGGCTTCAGTAGCTCCAAGGGCAGAGACTTCTGGACCCAGACTCCACTGGGCCTGGCTCCCAGTTTACTTACTTTCACCTTCAGTTTCTGTACTCTGTTAAAGCAGAAAGAGGAGCCCCAGCCAATCAGGTTCAGGATGACCTAATTCCCCAGCCAATTAGGTCCAGTATGGTCTAACCCCCCCTCCTCACCCCCTCCTCTGGTTGCCTATAAAAGGAGCCTGTGCTCTGGGGTCAGGGTATTCCAATCCCATTTCCAGGTCAGGTCTGGGGGATCAAAATCAGAGAACTATGTAAAGCCATTTTGTTGTCTGGCTGGCAGATCCCAGCATCCTGGAATAAACAATGCTCTTGCTGATTGCATAGAATCTTTGTTCCGTGGGCTACTCCAGGGACCCTAACACAATCGGTAGGATGATTTTCTCAGTTATTTTGTCACAGAATCAGAAAGCTGACTAGCAATCAATCATTCTAGTTAATAATTAAAGGCTGATATTAAAAGAAAAATAGGCAACATTTATTCAACAAATATTTATTTCACAATTACTGGCCAGTTTTGCTCCAGGCATTTGTTCAGCTGAGATAAAAGAGATGTAGTGAAATACTGAATGTTGGCCTATTCTCAAACTACAATCATGGGAAAAGAGTGAGTGGCTGGGAAATGTGGGCTCTTTATGTAGCAAGGACTAGCTTAAGGAAGCGTGAAGTTGGCTTGGAGACACAGGGATAAGATGCCAGACCTAGTTTTAGAATTACAGAAGACTAGCAAGTGCAGAGAGCAGGTTTAAGATGGAAGAGGGGCATCTGCTCCAGAAGTGAAAACAGATGTCCTTCAGATGTGTGTGTGTTCGGGTAAGGCATGATGTCCATCTAGAATCTTTCTCTGAACCCATGGAGGGCTTGCTAAAATGCAGCTTGTCAGATTCCAATCCCATTTCCAGTTCAGGTCTGGGGGATCAAAATCAGAGCAATATGCAAAGCCAAGTCTCATAGGAAAGGACAGGACTGTAACTGCATCACCAAGTCAGCTGTTCCAAGAACAAAGGGATGACAGAGCTGTAGGTGGCAGAGGGCATGGCTGGGCCCTTGAGGATCTGAGCAACCACTCCTCAGCAGAGACCAGGAAGGAAGTGATAGGGGACTTTGCTTAGAGGAGATAGCACTGTTTGGGCACTGTGAGAGTCGGCCCACTGCTGATTGGCAGAGTTCCAAACAGAGTAAAAGAGCCCACGGTTTTAGCAACGGAACCAAGAGAAAGCAAGATGCAAAGCTGGCCTCTCTGGTGTCTTTTTAGCCTCCGTTCCCTCAAGGATACTGTATGACCAGAGCGCTCTGCTCAGATTCTGACCTAGTCATCGCCGGAGCTGTTTGTGCTCTGTCATAGGCAGTTGGACATTTAACCAACACTTGGGAGCAAAGTGACTAACAGGATATAGTTATTAGGCACGTCAAGGAACTGCCACTCTCATTAATCATGCTAAAATAATTGGAGGCTCTAAAAAAGAAACAATGGCCAAAGGTCCTTTCCATTTAAAGAATTACTAGTAGGCAGAGGAAATGTGCTTTGTTATTTTGAATTGCTTTATAAACAAGGACAATTGCAATTTATTCTAAAATAATTCTGAGTATGCAGCAGAATCAGGAAAACATCAAATACACAAACACACCCTCAAACATACCCACATTAAAATATTTTGGTGGAAATGTAATTTAATTCTTTTACTCGTTACTCTTTGCGAGTTGCACATGTGAGTACTATATTTATTACCATTTCTTCCTCCAGTTCTGCCTGTGTTACCCTCTCCACTCTGCTCCATTTTAAACTCATGGCCTTTTTTTCTTTAGTTAGTATTGTTATGTATATATTATAGACATATACAGATATGTATAGAATGAATAAATAAATACGTATAACATAAATATAACCTGCTTTGTCCATTTAGTATTGCTCATATATATGTATATATATTTATACACATATACATATGAATGTGTGTGTGTGTGTGTCTGTCTGTCTGTCTGTGCGTATGTGTTTAAAGCTAACCACTTGGTATTGGATAACTGATTAGGGGCTCATCTCTGGGGATAGCTGAGTCTCCCTCTCTCAGCAGTTATTTGCCGGTGGTCCTTCATCTAGGAGTGTAGACTTGTGAGATTTCCCCATCCATGCCAGCTTGGTTCAGGCCTTGTTTTGGAAATCATATCATGTGTGCAGTTTCCCTATGGAAAAATTTTTTCTTTTCTGTCTTTCTTTCTTTTGCTCTTTCTTTCTTTTTTCTTTCTTTCTTTTTGGTTTGTTTTTGGAGACAGGGAGATTTTTTTTCCTTAATAAAGGATAATTTAAGCATTCTATTAAAGAATTTGCTGTTGTTGTTTTCTTGAAACTAGATCTCATATATACCAGACTGACCTCAAACTCACAACCTTGAAAGCCTGATCTTGCTTCCACTTCCTAATGATGAGCTTGTAAGCAGGTCCCAACATATAATTTTGTGTTTGACTTTATATAGTGCTGGGTATCAAACTCAGGATTATGTGTGTGCCAGGCAAACACACTACCATCTAGTTATGTGTCCTGCCAAAGAAACAAAATTATCATGGCATTTTTCTTCATTTCTTTGACTCTCATTTTTTACTAATGAACTGTACAAAGACACACAAGTAGAAATTCAGGTGCTAAAAGCACATTTTAAATTCACTTAATGGTTAAAGATGTAGAAGTTTTCAAAGAGATCAAAAGAAAATACCCTTTTTCCCAAAGAAACAGTCAGCATACTGGGAGAAGACCCATGCAGAACTGCCCTTAATTTTATTGGGAACAGCATTCATAGAGAGAAAAATACAAACACACCAGGGACCATAAGCTAAACACCCCTAGCACAGTGATCATAGTGAGAAGCAAACACAATTTTAAAAAGTCCCCAAAACTGGAAACAGCAGCATCCTCAAATAATGCAGCATCCAAACCAGAAGCAAACTCCATTTGCTTTTTCCTCTTTCTTTTTCACATTCCCACAGTATCTTCCTGGCAAAAAGACTCTTCCGGCCAGCAGCAAGCATCCATATGATGAGAGCCCTCCTACGTCAGCCTAATTTGCTCACAAACTTATTCTCAGTGATCTCAGTTCTGTACTTAGCTTTACAAGGTTCTATATACAGTTTGTGAGCAATATAGAAATGTTTGCACAGGCTCACTTTCTCTGCAAGGGCTGGCATCGTGCCTAATTCAAAGGAAACTGTCAGTTAACATTCAAGGTCTCTGGGGCACATGTGACCTGAATTGGAGAAGCAAAGAAAAATATTTTCTTTACAAGAAATTCTTAATGAGTTTATTCAAGTAGATAGCTATTTATAAATTAGGCAGAGAATCAGATCACAAGCAGTTCAGGGCTTCATGGAGAGGAGGAGTCATAGGAAGGTTTTGTTAGGTGTTTGCAAAAGCAAAACAAAAAAACCATTTTTCATTGGTTAAAGTGGAAAGTAGCTTGTTAGAGGTTAGTTACTACTGGCTAAGCTAGATTCATTTACTTTTTATATTGAGTTGAGTTTATGGTGTAGGAGCCTGAGATGCTGGAGCCATCTCAACCTTCTAGTTCCCCATAAATTATTTTTTCTCAGCAGAGTCTTACTCAATCGCTCAGGCTGACCTCCTATTTACTATCCCCCTGCTAAGCCTTCCAATTGAGTACGAGTTCAGAAGGAGGCAGCATCATGTTCAGACTAATTAATTTCTTTAAAAATGTTTTGAGAGGTTGGAGAGATGGCTCAGTGGTTATGAGCACTGACTGCTCTTTGCTCTTTCAAAAATCTTAAGTTCAGTTCCTGCCCACCCACACAGCAGCTCACAACTGTCTGTAACTGTAATCTCACAGGATCTGATGCCCTTTTCAGGTGTGCAGACAAAATACCCATACACATAAAATAAGTAGCTAAGTCTTTTTTAAAGATCTGAAAGCAACCTTAGTGCTTTGTCTTGTTTGTGTGTTTCTTTCCTCCTTATTGTCATTCAATGTATTCCATTGCCTTGTCAAATTATTTGACGTCACTCTACTCCCATTTTCTTGAGCCCATGTGGGATCTCTGTGAATCTTTTTGACTTCTAGTTTCATTCTAAAGAGTAGACAAGTATTTCTGTCCCTATATTCACAAGGCTTACCACCACAGTTCTTCCTGTTCCACTACTACCTGCCAAGAGCAGAGGACAGCCAGTGTTTCCACCCTTCAGACTTCTGGTTCAGTAGATCTCTGGCTGCCCTTGCCTTGGGTCTACTTTATAACTGTAAGCCGGGGGAAGAGCCATTATAATCTGATTTCATTTTTAAATTGAAATGGGCCTCACACATGCTAGACAAACATGTTCACTGCTCAGCTTCATGCTCAGCCCTCACCTTACTTTGGAGACAGGGTCTCACTAAGTTGCCTTGGTTGACCTGGAAACTCTGATTTTCCTGCCGTAGCCCCCTGAGTGTCTAGGATTATATGCTTGTGCCATCAGGTCTGGCTGGCAATACAGTAAATATTTTCTATAGATTTAAAATAAACACTGCCCAGTGGAGAGACCCGTCCCTTCCCTATCCCCACTCCCAAAATGGAGGAGAGAAGTGTGGAAACAAATCCCTTTTTTCATTGTTTCCACTGTCTTGGATCTCAGACTACATCATTCTGTTTCATCCACGAGATTAATAAAATAAGTAATATGCTGACATAAGAACATTTTATATTTGTATAAGAATTGTTCCTTTATCTTTAAAATTAATTTCTGATAGAACACATTCTATCTGACATTCTAAGTTTTACTTTTTTTTTCTAGACGGGGTCTTTTTTTGTAGCCTTGGCTGTCCTGGAACTCTACGTAGACGAGGCTGTCATCACCTGCCTCTGCCTCCTGAGAGCTGGACTTAGAGCTGTGTATCACTATGCCACACTCCTGCTTTTAGATTATTTCAGATTGTAGTCACTGAAACTAAGCTGTTCATTTTTTTAAATCATTGTTTTATTTTCTTCATTTTGAAATGTTTTGACTGCAATTGTCTGTTTCAAAACAATAGATGTCTAATTGTCAAAATAATCTTTAGTTTTATTTCAACTATGCTCACATATTGTTCCATAGTGAAAAAATATTTAAAGTACTGGGCAGTGGCAGCACATGCCTTTAATCACAGCACTCTCCTTTAATCCCAGCACTCAGGAGGCAGAGGCAGGCGGAGCTCTGAGCTGGAGACTAGCCTGGAGTACAGAGAGATTTCCAGGACAGCCAGGACTACACAGAGAAGTCCCACCTCTAAAGACAAAAAAAAAAAAAAAGTTAAAGCACCAGAAAGAGACTAGTGAGCCTGGGGGACCTGGGGAGACCACCAAGCAGCTCTCAAGCTCAGTCCTTATCCAAAACGGGGTATTGTCCTTGGTAATGTGGTGAGGAGCCCTGCTTGTCAAATGGGGCTAAGTGTTGGTAGAGGAGTGATTGTTACAGCAATAAGACTGTATAAAATGTGTGTGTGTTTGTGTGTGTGTGTGTGTGTGTGTGTGTGTGTGTGAGAGAGAGAGAGAGAGAGAGAGAGAGAGAGAGAGAGAGACTTGCTCATAATTTAATTATTATGCCTAATTGGAAACACATCCATTTTAGAAATATAGGGATACCTAGAGAAAGTTTTTGAACCTGTTCTGAGATTAAGCTATTGTTGTTATATTGCTATTAATGGCAACCAGATATTTGCATAGATCTTAACTTCACAATTACAATGAGTCTATAATATGAGCACCACAAAAACAAATTTATAAATGATGAAGTGAGAGCTGAGCCTGTGAAATCCCTTGTAGACACCAGTTAATGAGGAGCGAGTCAGCTTTTGAACTTGGATGGTAAGGAGCAGGGAAAGAATCATCATTAGCAGGTCGACAGGGAAGCACCGGTGTGGGCATGCCTCTTCACTGAGACCACAAGTGCAGTGTGAGAGGGGCAGCGTCCTAGGATCATGGGGACATGGGAATGGAAGTAAGAGGGAGAATGTGGAGAGGGGCACAGGAAGTGATAGAACAGACCCAACGTGTGCCAGGTGTGGTGACATGCCCCTTTAATCCCAGCCCTAGAGAGGCAGAGGCAGGAGGATATCTTTGAGTTCCACGCCAATCATGGCTGCTTAGTGACAACCTATCTCAAAAAAATGAGCAAACAAGCAAGAACAACAACTAAAGGAAAATGGAAGCAGTGAACACTCAGAACACCAGAGTAAGTTTGGCTGTAAACTGCAGGAAGGTTACAGAAAAAAAGAATGTGTGGTTGAAGGGGGTTTGTTTGTTACTGTTTGTGCTTTTAGGGCGATCTGTGTGAGACAGGGACTCCTGTAACTTACTGTATTCTAGGCAGTCCTCCTGCCACAGCTTCCCAAGTGCTAGAATAATAAGAATAAACCAATAAAGATTTGTTGTTCTTTTATATTTTAGGTTTTAAAAACAGGTTTTGTGGCTCATGTCATTAATCTCAGCACCTGGGAGTCAGAGGCTCACTACTCTTTGTGAGTTCAGAGCCAAAATGTTCTACATAATGAGTTCCAGGACAGCCAGGGCTATGTAGAGAGACCCAGGATGAATAATAATAATAATAATAATAATAATAATAATAATAATAATAATAAAGTTTGTTATTAATTAGAAATATTAGAACTTACTCAAATACTGATAGAGTGTGTCAAAACTGAAAAAAAAACAATGGGAGGAAGAAATACTGTATTGGAAATGTATATTCTAGACGAGGGAGGACAGGGTTCAAGTACATGTGGAGGTATTGGGCTCTGATGAATAGAGGATGAGCCTGGTAACTAGGGCAGGCCTGAAACAGATGCTGGTAAACCTCACACTGTGAGAAGAAAAAGAGGTTCTTTCTCTGGTTTCAGGAATGTTAGGAACAACCGTATCTGTAGAAGAACAAATTAGGAGAGTATTACATTATTTTTCTTCTGTATTATTTACCATAGATTACCTTGATTATAATATATATCTGTATATATATTCCTATTTTAGAATTTAGTCCATTTGCAAAAGAGAATATGAAAATCCCATTTAATCATCATCAGCCAGCTAATGTTAAATAACATGCTAGACTATTGGTGTGTGCATAATAGAGGCAGATGTCTCAAGAGCCTTCTGTAAATAAGGCACTGGCCTCATTTTCTTTTGAAGCATGGGAAACACATACAAAAATACCATTCATTAGAAGTAATTAATTTCACACAGAGTTTTCCAACAATACATAAAAATGAATGTGTAGTTCTTACTGGATACACTTTAGGTTTAAATAAGCAAGGGATACACTGGGTGTTGTGCATGTTGGAAGATTAGCACTTGGGAGACACAGGCAGGAGGATCACAAATTTGAAACTAGTCCCACAACATAGAGAAACCCTCCCTCAGATGAACAAGCAAATGACAATCAATAAAGAGAAAAACAGGGCTGGAGAAATGGCTCAGCTGTTAAGAGGGCAAACTGCTCTTGCAGAGGACCAAGTTGGTCTGGCAGCATCTATGTGGGATGACTCACAACTGCCTGAAACTCCAGCTCTTTAGGCATCTTTAGGCACCTGTGTTCACTTTACACACCCACACAAGATGCAGGCACATATGTATGATTTTACAAAGGAAAATGACCACAAAAACAAAGCAGAGAAAGAGAGGGAAGAGGAAGGGAGAAGAAGGGAAGAGAAAGGAAGGGAAGGGGAGGGGAGGGGAGGGAAAGGGAGGGGAGAGAAAGGAAGGTCATATTGAAGATGTCATGCACTGTTCCAGGTGTAATCCACATGTGAGCCTCAGCATCACTTTCGTCCTCTCTCACAACAGATGCAGGTTTGCACTCTCGCTTTGCACAGTGTGAAATCCCAAATATTTCCATTTTTGGAAACCTGATTCTGTGTCTGTTGTCTTAATGGGGTTTTTAAAAATCACACCTTTCTTCAAGAAACGTGATGAATACTCTTGGTTATCAACTTGACTGGATCTGCTATTAATTAAGAGACAAAACTGTTCGTTTTACTGCTGAGGGATTTTTTTTTTTGATCTGACTATCTGGGAAGACCCACCCTAAATGTGGGCAGCTCAGATAAAAGGAGGTCTCAGAAAAAAAGCTTTTTGCCTGATTGCCTCCTGTCTCCTTAGCAAGTTTATCTACATTGTTGTTATTTCTGCTGCAGCTGCATTCCTTTGCTGACATCAAAACCCATCTTCTCCAGACTTTGAACATGGTTTTCCAGGACTGCTCCAGCCCTCCAGCACCAGAATGAAACTGACGACACATCTGGTCTCTTGAACTGAGCAGCGACCCAGCGTGCAGAACGTCGTTTTGGATGACTTGGGACAGTATTGTGTGAACTAACCTAATAAACCCTCTTTTCATATAGGTGGGTTCTATTGGTTCTTTCCTCTCAAGAACTTCAATCATTTTGCACAGTGTAAAAATCCAAAACCTTTCCATTGTTGGAAAATGATCTGTTTCTGGGCTTGTTATTTCATTAAGGTCAAAGGAGAGAAGAGAAGAGGAGAGGGGAGG
>JAQHUG010000015.1:4263694-4283449 GCA_028555095.1 Dicrostonyx torquatus
AGAGAAGAGAAGAGAAGAGAAGAGAAGAGAAGAGAAGAGAAGAGAAGAGAAGAGAAGAGAAGAGAAGAGAAGAGAAGAGAAGAGAAGAGAAGAGAGAGAAGATTCACGTCTTTCTTCACACCAGCTTGTGCATTCCTGGGTGTGCATACTGAGTCAGTGTGCCAGGACCCTGCAGATGAACCCTTCTCTTGTCTGCTGCAGGCAATTTCCGCTGAGTCTTTAACAATTCTGGTTGAAAATCCTTCCTCTCCCCTGCTTTCCCCACGTGCAGCTTCACCTCTTATCACCAACCCTACCATAGTTTCCTTCTCCTAAATTCATTTCTTAAGCACAATTGCCTGCTCTCCTCACTCCCAGTTTTTGGCTTCCTTCTCTTCACAATCTCTGTTTAGAAACAAAAGAAATTCCTTCACAATCCTCATAAAGGACAATCTAACCATCCCCTTTCGTGGCTTTGATGAGTGTCCCATCTCACAGGGCATCTATCCAACTAATCAAGGCATTTCCCTAAAGCTTCTTCCCCCAAAGCATTCTGGGACCTAATGCCGAGAAAATCAATTCAATACACAAATAGCACCAGCATTTCAAAGGGCTGAAAGCCCACATCATAGGGTAGCAATATATAATGTTACCTATAATTATTGAAACTAAAGTCCTTCACAGAGTAGCTAATACAAGAGACCTTTTTAGCAATGTCCTGATCATATTGGTTGTTGCATGCAGGAAAACTTAAAAAACAAAGGGAAAGGGAGAAATCTGTACATTATCATGTGCATAACCTCCTACCACTGGGCAGTCAGCATTCGCTTCCACCAGCTTGGAGGGCTCCTCTGCCTGCTCAGGGATCTTCAAGAGGTAACAGCAGCTGGCACTGAGCATTCATTCATACCAAGCGCTAAGTTGTGAATAGGCTGATCCTCCTGTTGGGAGAGAAACCTCCACACTCATTGGTCCCATTTGGCTCAGCTTCCAGCAGTCAAGGCACCTGCCTCTCTCCGCCTCCACTGGGCTCACTATATAGATGCCATATAAGGATTTCCCTTCACCACCTGGGTGGCCTCTTTGCCTCATCAGTATACTGGATTTATTCTTTCCCAACTCTTGAGGATTCTTAATGTTGTTTACAACCCCATGGATGCCCTTCTGAGATTTACTTTTCCTTTCTAGAAATTTTTAAACTTCTATTTGCCTGTCCTTATATGTGTATGGCTAGACTTAGATGAATCATTGTATAGCACTGGTATTCTTCAGATCCAGGGATATTCTGATGTATTGGTTCCTTCTTATTTTCCTTCCAATGAGCCTACCTTGATCTTCTAAATTAGTTTTAGCTTCTTCAATTTTCCATTTCTTAATATTTGTTTGTAAAAAAGTTTTTTCAACTTTACTGTCACTCCTCCCGTATGGTTTTTAGTCAGAAAACAGCTTGGGGCAGTTAGTTTTCCCATCTCATCATCATGTGTGTTCAGATTTCAAGCTAAGGTTGTCATTCTTAGCAGCAAGCATCTTCACCCTCTGAGGTACTCCACAGCCCAAGTTCCTGCTGTATATTCAACAAATCCCTTTCTTGTATTTCCATGGCTCATTTTTTATATCATTCTGTTCTTGTTTTGTGAAGGAAATATCTTCTCCTATGTCTATAAGAATATTCCATTATTTCTTAAAGGCAGGTTCTCATATAGTCCAGGCCATCCAGAAACTCACTAAGTAGCTGGGGATAACTTTGAACTCTGGTGCTCCCGACTCCACCTTACCAGTATTAAGATTACAAATACATGCCACCTAGCCAGGTTTTGCAACATGGGGGACTAAACCCAGAACTCTGAGCATGACAGGCAGGCACCCCACTAATTGAGTTGCATCCCTAACCTTTCTTGCAATATGTTTTGGAATTTCTTTATCTTTCTGTACTTTCTCTGAGTGTTCCCTCTGTAGAACAAATGAGGTTGGATGCCTCATTATTGTTTGGTAAAAATCCAAACTTTCTTGTGTGCTGGTGTGTGAGGGTGGGGTATCATCAGTTGAAGTTTGGAAAAGATGCAAAAACCTGTTTCATAGGCAAAGTATCTTTCTTTCTTTCTTTCTTTCTTTCTTTCTTGTTTCTTCTTTCTTCCTTTCTCTCTCTCTCTCTCTCTCTCTCCCTTCATTTTTAAAGCTATATTATGGTTTCTTAATTTATTATTTAATTTTTAATTTATTCTCTCATTACAATATATTCACAGTTTCCCCTCCTTGCACTCCTCCCAGTCATCTCCCTCCTCCACTTCTCCTCCATTTCCCTTCAGAAAAGAGCAGACCTCTCAGGATATCCGCCAAACATGGCATAACATGTGACAATAAGACTAGGCACAAACTCTTAAGGCTGGACAAGGCAACCCAGTAGTTGAAAAAGGGTCCCAAAACCAAGTAAAAGAGTCAGAGACACACATACTATTAGGAGTCCCACAAGAATATCAAGTTACAGACTTCCTGGTTGCCACTTCAGTCTCTGTGAGCACCTATGACCCCTGCTTAATTGATTCTGTGGACCCTGTTCTCCTGGCGTCCTCAACCGGTACTTTTGCCTACAATGCTTCTTCCCAGGGTCCCCTGAGCTCCACCCAACATTTGGCTGTGGGTCTCTGCATCTGCTCCAGTCAGTTGCTGAATGAAACATGTCGAATAACATTTGGGCTAGGCACCAATCTATGAGTATAGCAGAACATCATTCGGAATAATTTGAATCGTTTTATTGACTTTTTGTCAGTGATGTTAGGTTAGGTCTCTGAGCTATCCAACCTCCAATTACTGGCCATTGACAGTGTCAGAAATGGGCTCCCTCTCATGGCATGGTCCTTAAATTAGATCAGTCAATGGTTGGCCACTCCTACAGAGGATGTGGAAGAAGGAAGAATTTGTTCTTTGCCTGCTTGTCCTCACCTTGCTAGCACATCCATTCCTTCACCAGCATTGGGGCTTACCTCGTTGGGATTCCAGCATCTACAGAAGACC
This sequence comes from Dicrostonyx torquatus, assembly GCA_028555095.1. NCBI lineage: Eukaryota > Metazoa > Chordata > Mammalia > Rodentia > Cricetidae > Dicrostonyx > Dicrostonyx torquatus. Next base: position 4,266,686 of record JAQHUG010000015.1, read on the forward strand.
AGCTGAGATGTCTAGCCACATGGGACTCAGCAGCTACTAGATTCTTGGAATATATATATATATATATATATATATATATATATATATAGAGAGAGAGAGAGAGAGAGAGAGAGTCATTCCATACGTTCTGTAACTTTAGAGAACCCTGACGAATCCACTCACTCAGGGTGATTTGTTTTCAGTTCCACCAATTTGCAAACTTCATGATGTCAGTTCTTTTTTAACAGCTGAGTAATATTCCATTGTGTAAATGAACCAGTCTTCAGTTGAGGGACATCTAGGTTATTTCCAGCATTTTGGCTTTTATGAATAAACCTGCAATGAACATGGCTGAGCAACTGTCCTTATGGTAGGATGGAGCTTCTTTTAGGCATATGCCCAACATGGTATAACTGGGTTCTGAGGCAAATTGATTCCCAGTTTTCTGAGAAACTGCCATAGTGATTTCCAAAGTGACTATATAAGTTTGCACTTCCACCAGCAATGGATGAGTGCTCCCCTTACTGCACATCCTCTCCAGCTTAAGCTGTCATTGATGTTTTTGCTCATAGCTATCCTGACAGGTATAAGATGGAATCTCAGAGTCATTTTGATTTGCATTTCCCTGATGGTTAAGGATATTGAACATTTCTTAAGTGTATCTCAGTCATTTGAGATTTCTCTATTAAGAATTCTCTACTTAAACCTGTACCCAATTTTTAATTGGGTTATCTGGTTTGCTGATGCCTAGTTTCTTGAGTTCTTTATCTATTTTGGATATTAGTTCTCTATATAATGTGGGGGTGGTGAAATCTTCTCCCAAGGAGATCTGAAGGGTATGTAAGATTCCCCTGGAACTGGAGTTACAGATGACTATTAGACACTACATAGGTGATGGAAATTGAACTCAGGTCTTTTGGAAGAGTAAACAGTGTTCTTAACCATCCAACCATCTCTCTGACCCCTCCAGGCCATGAATACATACAAAGAGCTCCTCATCTCCTTGGTGGCCTCACTCTTCGTGGGCTTTGGAGTCCTCTTCCTCCTGCTCTGGGTTAGCATCTATATGAGTCCCCAAGGGTACCCACCAGGCAGCTTCACCAAGTCCTGTTTTTGTAAATTAATTTTGTACACTTGCTACATGTGTCCCACCTGCTGTTTAAAATAAAGGCAGATGTGTGACAAAAAATGATATTATGTGATGTGCTCGAAGTAATCACTTAATATATTGTGTTCATCCAAAATACAATTGTCTTTAATCTTTATAATTTTACATCCGCTGTTATCATTTCAGAGAAATTACCCACCTTGAAATCACATCAAATTCCTTCTTGCTAAATATCTTAGCAACGGGCTTGACCTCATCCTTGGGTGTTTAGGAGGGAGTCATTTAATCAGCCAGTCTTCTTTGAAACTGTTTTCTAAGGTTGGCTGACAATACACTCCTTTATGTTTCCCTCTGGTTGAATTTGATTACCAGCTGTCTTTGTGAGATGTGGTGCTTAAGTCATCCCCTACATGTTCAAAACCAAGAACTTGTACTTGGTGTTTCATCATGTGCTTCCCAACATTTTCTCCTACCAAAGGTTCATGTAAATCTTTTGTACTCAGTACTGTCTATTTTCCAATAATCTTCCATTGACTCAGACCTCTTTCCTGAGTTCTTTTCAATCTGCCTAGTGCATAGAATGAAACACCAAACCCATAATTTGACCCAAAGTCTGATTCCTACCTGGAGTAGACCTCTCTTGTGCCACCCTCCTGTTGTCCTATCTATTCCTTAAATAAGCTGATTCTTTTTATACATATTTTTATTTCTCTGACAAGTGGATCTAAACTTGTTCCCATTTCCTGGTCACCTGGCCTCTCTTCCTCATTAAAAAGCTTTCTTAACCCTGATCACAAATACTAATTACCTCATGAATTTGCTTTTCTATGAGGAAAGGGACATATCTCTGAGCACTGTTAGTCTTTCCCAGTGTCTAGAAGTATCTTGGATCATAATGAGACAGCCTGGACTAGTTGAGGTGAAACAACACTTTGAAAAAAAAAACAACTCAAGGAAGCAAAGGGTTTATTTGCTTATGCTTCCAGGGCCCAGTTCATCATTGTAGAAGTCAGGGCAGGAACTTGAAGCAGAAATCACGGAAAACGCTTGCTTGCTGTCTAGCTCTCTGGATGGTCACTGTACCATGTCCAACTATCTTTTTTACAAAGGCCAGCAGCCTTCCTGCCTAGGGATGGTGCTGGTTGCATTTACTAGTCTCTCTCACATCGATAATCAAGACAAACTCTTACCGACATGGCCACAGAACAATCTTACCTGGGTAATCACTCAGTTGAGACTCACTCAGATGACTCTAGGTTATGTCAAGCTCACAATTAAGGCTAACTAAAACAGAGACTCAAAGAATTTCAAAAAGTTCGCTAATCCAGTGCAAATGATTCGTTTTAGAGGTGGCAATTCTTTATAGGTATGAATATCTTTTTAATTGTTTCTATTGAACTATATATTTTTATCCACTGCCCTCCCTTCCTCCCCCTCCCTTTATACCCTCTCCCATTATCCCCACACTCCCTATTTACTCAGGAGATCTTGTCTTTTTCTACTTCCCGTGTAGATTAGATCCATGTATGTCTCTCTTAGGATCCTCATTGTTGTCTAGGTTCTCTGGGATTGTAAATTGTAAGCTGGTTTGACTTTGCTTTATGTCTAAAAAACACTTATGAGTAAGTACATATTGTATTTACCTTTCTGGGTCTGGGTTACTTCACTCAATATGATGTTTTCTAGATCTATCCATTTGACTGGAAATTTCAAGATGTCTTTTTTACCTGCTATGTAGTACTCCATTGTGTAAATGTACCACATGTTCTTTATCCATTCTTTGGTCAAGGGGTATTTAGGTTGTTTCCAGGTTCTGCCTATTACAAATAATGTTGCCATGAACATAATTGAGCATATATCCTTGTGATATAATTGAGCATCCTATGGATATATACCCAAAAGTGGTTTTGCTGGGTCTTGAGGTAGGTTATTTCCTAATTTTCTGAGAAATCACTATACTGATTTCCAAAGCAACTGTACCAGTTTGCACTCCCACCAGCAATGGAGGAGAGTTCCCTTTATCCCACATTCTCTCCAGCATAAGCTGTCATCAGTGTTTTTGATCTTGGCCATTCTCACAGGTATAAGATGAAATCTCAGAGTTATTTCGATTTGCATTTCTCTGATGGCTAAGGATATTGAGCATTTTCTTAAGTATCTTTCAGCCATTCTAAATTCATCTGTTGAAAGTTCTCTGCTTAGGTCTGTACCCTATTTTTTTTTTACTGGATTACTTCTTTTCATGACTATTTCATGAGTTCTTTGTGTATTTTGGAGATCAGTCCTCTGTCCGATATGGGGTTGGTGAAGATGATTTCCCATTTTGTAGGCTACCATTTTGTTTTGTTGATCATGTCCTTTGCTTTACAGAAGCTTCTCAGTTTCAAGAAGTCCCATTTATTAATTGTTTCTCTCAGTATCTGTGCTACTGGTGGTAGGAAGTGGTCTCCTGTGCCAAAGCATTCAAGTGTACTTCTCACTTTCTCTTCTGTGAGCTTCAGTGTGGTTGGCTTTATATTGAGGTCATTGATCCATTTGGACTTGAGTTTTGTGCATGGCCATAAATAAGGATCTATTTTCATTCTTCTACATGTTGATATCCAGGTATGCCAGCACCACTTGTTAAATATGCTTTCTTTTTTCCATTTGATATGTTTTTGCTTCTTTTTCAAAATTCAGGTGTTCATAGGTATGTGGATTGATATCCAGGTCTTTGACTCAATTCCATTGGTCCTCCTGTTTTGTTTTGTTTTTGTTTTTGTTTTTTGCCAGTGCTAGACTGCTTTCAGTACTGTAGCTCTGTAGTAAAGTTTGAACTCAGGGATTGTGATGCCTGCAGAAGTTTCTTTAGTGTACAGGATTGTTTTGGCTATCCTGGGTTTTTTGCTTTTCCATTTGAAGTTAAGTATTTTTCTTTCAGGGTCTGTGTATAATTTTGATGGGATTTTGATAGACATTACATTGAATCTGTAGATTGCTTTTGGTAAGATTATCATTCTTACTGTTAATTCTACCTACCCAAGAGCATGGTACATCTTTCCATTTTTTGGTGTCTTCTTCGATTTCTCTCTTCAGTGATTTAAAGTTCTTGACGTGCAGGTCTTCCACTGGTTTGATTATAGTTACTCCAAGATATTTTATGTTGTTTGTGGCTATTGTGAAGTGTGACATTTCTCTGGTTCCTTTCTCAGCCCATTTATCAACTGCATACAGGAGGGCCACTGTTTTTTTTTGAGGGGGGTGTTTTTGTTTTTTGAGTTACTCAAAAAACAATATCTTGCTACTTTACTGAAGGTATTTATGAGCTGTAGGAATTCCTTAATAGAATTTTTGGGGTCACTTATGTAAACTATCATATCATCAGCAAATAGTGAAAGTTTGATTTCTTCTTTTCTGACTTGTAGCCACTTGATCTCCTGTTGTTGTCTTATTGCTCTAGCTAAAACCACAAGTACTATATTGAATAGATATGGAGAGATTGGAAAACCTTGTCTTGTTCCTGATTTCAGTGGGATTGCTCTTAGTTTCTTTCCATTTCATTTGATGTTGCCTTTTGGCTAAGTGTATATTGCCTTTATTATGTTTTTGGTATGTTCCTTGTAACCCTGCTATCTCTAAGATCTTTATCATGAAGGGATGCTATATTTTTCAGCATTTAATGAGATGATCGTGTGTTTCTTTTTTTTTTTCAGTTTGCTTATATGGTGGATTACATAGACAGATTTTTGTATGTTGAACCATGCCTGCATGTCTGGGACAAAGCCTACTTACTTGGTCACGGTGGATGATTTTTCTGATGTGTTCTTGGATTCAATTTGCCAATATTTTATTTAGTATCTTTGTATCAATGTTCATGAGGAGATTGGTCTGTAATTCTCTTTCTTAGTAATGTCTTTGTGTGGTTTGGGTATCAGGGTAATTGTAGCCTCATAAAAAGAGTTTGTCAGTTTTCCTTCTGTTTCTATTGTGTGGAACAATTTGAGGAATATTACTATTATTTCTTCTTTGAAAATCTTGTAGAATTCTGAGCTGAAACCATCTGGTCCTTGGCTTTTTTTGTGGCTGGGAGACTTTGATGACTGTTTCTATTGCTTTAACAATTATAGGTTGATTTAATTTGCTTATCTGGTCTGGGTTTAATTTTTGTTTAGTGATATTTATCCAGAAAATTGTCTGTTTCCTTTAAGTTTTCTAATTTTGTGGAGTACAAATTTTCAAAGGATGACCTGATGATTCTCTGGATTTCCTCCATGTCTGTTGTTATGTTCCTCCTTTTTTTTTTCTGATTTTGTTAATTTGGATATTCTCTCTCTGCCTTTTGGTTAGTTTGGATAAAGGTTTGTCTATTTTGTTGAACTTGTCAGAGAACCTACTCTTTGTCCCATTGATTCTTTGTATTGTTTTCTTTGTTTCTATTTTTGTTGATTTCAACTCTCAATTAGATTATTTTCTGCTGTCTAGTCATCCTGGGTGAGTTTGCTTGTTTTTGTTTTGTTTATAGTTTTCAGATGTTCTGTTAATTTACTAGTGTAAATTTTTCCAGCTTTTTTATATAGTCATTTAGTGCTATCAACATTCCTCTTAACACTGCTTTCATTGTGTTATAAATTTGAGTATGTTGTTTGGTCATTTTCATTGAATTTTAGGAAGTCTTTAATTTCTTTATTTCTTCCTTGATCCATTGGTGATTCAGGTGAGCATTGCTTAATTTCCATGTGTTTGTGGGAATTCTGGAATTAGTGTTGCTGTTGAATTCTAATTTTGAGCCATAGTGATCTGATAAGAAACATGGGGTTATTTCATTTTTTTTAATCTGTTGAGGTTTGCTTTGTTACCTAGCATGTGATCAATTTTTGAGAAGGTTTCCTGAGGTGCTGAGAAGAAGGTGTAGTCTTTTATGTTTTGATGGAATATTCTACAGATGTCTGTTAAGTCCATTTGAGCCATAATATGTATTAGTTCCCTTATTTTTCTGTTAAGTTCCTGTCTTGCCAACCTGTCCAGTGGTGAGAGTGGACTATTGAAGTCTCCCACTATTAGTGTGTGGGGTTTAATGTGTAATTTAAGCTTTAGTAGTGTTTCTTTTACATATTAGGGTGCCCTTGTATTCGGGCCATAGATGTCCAGTATTGAGATATCCTCTTGATGGATTTTTCCTGTAACTAATATGAAATGTCCTTCTTTGTCTCTTTTGATTGATTTTAGTTTGAAGTCTATTTTTTTAGATATTGGAATAGCTACACAAGCTTGTTTCTTAGGTCTATTTGTTTGGAAAGTTTTTTCCCAACCCTTTACTCTGAGGTGATATATGTCTTTGAGGTTGAGGTGTGTTTCTTCTATGCAGTAGAAGCATGGATTCTGTTTTCTTAGCCAAACTGTAAGCCTCTATCTTTTTATAGGTGAGTTGAGTCCAATTATATTAAGGGATATTAATGGCCAGTGATTGCTAGTCCCTGTTATTTTAATTGTCATTGTTGGTGATGTTATTGTTTTTTTCCCTTCTTTGGAATGTACTGCTGTGAGATCATCTATTGTCTGTGCTACTGTGGATGTAGTCAATTTCCTTGGGTTGAAGTTTTGCTTTTGTACTTTCTGTAGTGCTTGATGTGTGACTAGGTATTGGTTAAATCTGGTTTTGTCTGGGAATATCTTGTTTTCTCCATCTATGGTGATTGAAAGTTTGGCTGGGTATAGTTGTCTGGGCTGGCATGTGTGGTGTCTTAATGTCTGCATAACGCTTGACCAGGACCTTCTGTCTTTTATTGTTTCCATTGAGAAGTCAGGTGTAAATATGATAGTTCTGCCTTTATATGTTACTTGGTCTTTTTCTTTTGCAGCTCTTAATATTCTTTTTTATTCTGTATATTTAATGTTTTATTATTATATGATGAGGGGACTTTTTGTCTAGTCTATTTGGTGTTCTGTATGCTTCTTGTATCTTCATATGTATATCTTTCTGTAGGTTGGGAAAGATTTCTCCTATGATTTTGTTGAATATATTTTTCTGAGTTGGATTTTTTCTCCTTCTTTTATCTCTATTATTCTTAGGTTTGGTCTTTTCATGGTTTTCCATATTTCCTGGATATTTTATATTAAGCTTTTTGTTAGATTTAATGTTTTCTTTGACAGATGAGTCCATTTCTTCTATTATATCTTCAACACTTGAGATTCTCTCTTCCATCACTTGAATTCTGCTGCTTTGCTTGCCTTTGTGGTTCCTGATCATTTTCTCAAATTTTCCATTTCCAGAATCACCTTGGTTTGTGTTTTCCTTATTGTCTCTATTTTGGTTTTCAAGTCTTGAATTGTTTCTTTTGCCTGTTTGATTGCTTTTCTTGGTTTTCTTTAAGGGATTTGTTGATCTCTTCCAATTTTTTGTTTGTCTTTCCCTCCATTTCTTTGAGGAAATTTTTTGTTTCTTCTTTAACGGCCTCAAACGTTCCCCTAAAGTTAATTTTAGGTCATTTTCTTCTGCTTCATCTGTATTGGGATGTTCAAGTCTTGCTGTTGTAGAACTGCTAGTTTTTGGCAGTGTCTTCTTGCTTTTGTATTGTTGAATATGTTCTTATCTTGTCTACCCATCTTTTCCTCTGATTGGTGTAGTTGGGGCCATGTCTCTGGTGATTATTCTTTCAGGTGCCAGCTGATCCAAGACTCAGATAGTTGCTCCTCGTGGTGGACTCTGGGCTATTGTTCCAGTCACCCCAGGGGTCACTTGGTGTCCCTCAGTGCTGCCCTAGGTCCTTCAGGTCTGCTTCCTTGGAGGTCACTTGCTGGTAGCTACCCCTTCAGAAGTTGCTGGCTCAGGCCTGCTCCAGCAACTGAGGTCACTGGCTCAGTCCTGCTTCAGTGGAGGTTGCTGGTTCAGGCCTGGTCCTGTGGAGGTCACTCACTCAGGCCTACTCCCACAGAGATTGCTAGCTTAGGCCTGGGCCTATGGAGGTCACTGGCTAGGACCTGCTCCAGCAGAGGTCACTGGCTCTAGCCTGGTCCAGTGGAAGTCTTAGGCTTGGCATTTTAGGGTTCTCCACAGATGCAGATGTATGTGCACATGTTATGCATCCCAAACCAGACTTATTCTAAAGAACTGACTCTGGTAATCATGGAAGCTACAGAGTTCAAAGATCCATGGTTGGCAAGCTGCAGGCCTAGAAGATCCAAAAATCTATCTTTTTCAAAATGCAAGAACTGCTGTTTCAATTCCAGTTCGAATGCTGTCAACGATTGATGTCCCAGCTCAGATAATCAGGCAGGAGGCATACAGTCTTACAAGAGGGTATGTTTTCCTTCTGCTTTTGTTTTAGGAGGACCACATGCTCTCCTTGTGTCCCAATATAAAAGTCCATCTCATCTAAAAACAGCCTCGCTGAATGTTGTTGAATAATATCTGATTAGGTTTTTAGGTCCCCCATAGCCCAGCCAAAATGACAAAGCTGACCTTTATAGCTTCTTATTTAAAAATTGCCAGGCTAATTAGATAATTATGAAATGGAGACCTGGAATATTTTATTTTTCTACGAAGTAATAAATACATCTTCATTTACCAATCTGTTTTCATGGACTCACAGCTTTTTCTTTGAGGGTGAATCTGGTGGTTGAAGTTCCAGATGGTCTAGCCCACAAAGCTGTACCCATAATTCATCCTCTCCATCTCCCAGGGTCTGTTTCCTGAGTGAGAAAAAAAAAACTTAGAAACAATTAGACAACAATTAAGAGCAATTTTTCTAGCCTTTTGTAGTTCCTAGTTCTTTTGTAAGTTGTTTTGATGTAACATTTTACAAATAATTTGCAGTTCTGGAGTATTATATTTCGTTTTCACATGGCAATATTTTTAATTTAGTCAACTGCAATATGGGGTAAAGTGTCATTTTGCACTACTAAATGACAAAGTGTGGCTGATCTAGTCCAAGGCAATGTACAACTCAGCTGGCGGATCCATCATGGGGCCCATGCAGACCAGGGAGCTGGAGCACCACAGAGAAAGTTCCATTTGCACTGGGTCAAAGAGTGTGGCTCACAAGGAGCTGCAAGCCAGTTGCTTCATCAGGAGGATCAGTTCAGGGTGCCCATAAAATAACTGTGTTAATAAACACTAACATCTGTCTACATCTCAAGTCAAGAGTCCCAAAAGGGCACATATTATCATGAACATCAAAATAAACAAGACGAGAAACAGGAGTCCTTTCTGGAATTTTCTAGAATCCCTTTGTTTATATTTGTCACTTCCTATTCTCATGATTGCCAATAAATATGGAATTAAACAATTAGTTCTCTCACTGCAGTCTCTCTGAGATATGCTCTCTGACAGCCCATAAATTAAATCATAAGCTGTGTTATCACAATGTCTCCTTTTTAATCTAATGTCTTTTTAAAGAGTAAAAATACTGCTGTATTCCATCTCTATCAGTGGTTATCAACCTGTGTGTCTCAACCCCTTCAGGGATCAACTGACCTTTTCACAGGGGTTACATATCAGATATTCTGCATGTCAGATATTTACATAAAAATTCATAACAGTAGCAAAATTACAATTATGAAGTATCAAGAAAAATAATTTTGTGGTTGGGGGGGTCACTACAACATGAAGAACTATACTAAATGGTCACAACATTAGTACAGTTCAGAACCACTGCTGTAGATAAACAAAAGAAACAATCCATGCTATGTAGAGAAAGCCAATCAGCAAGGTGCCCTTCAGTCAATGGCAGCATACCACGAAGTGACAGTTTTCATTTTCTGTAATGATAAAGTGATAAAATGCACTTTAGTTAGCATTCTTATGTAATGAGACAATGTAATAAAGGAGTTTTATTACTTCTGTTAATTACCTCTCTAACATTTTTGTAAATGCAAGTGACAAAAGACAAAAAAGGTTGTTTAGTTAGATGTAAAATTTTTAAAATCTAATTATTTGGTCACTTTACATTTGAATAGCTCTGGTGCTCAAGCCATCAGAGATTTCACTAAAATCTCTGGAGGCCAAAACAGTGACATCAGTGCTAGGTAGTATGTCACATTCTTTTCAAGTCACAGTCACTGGAGACAAAATAATGTACAGTCTATGAGAGGCTCAGCCTCACTCAACCACCCCCATGAAAGGAAGCAGTTAGTGGAGTTCTTGTTGACACTGGACTCTTAAAAATGCCATCAAAATACTTCATGTATAAGGTAAATCTGTGTGGCGGTTTGAATAGATATGGCCTCCATAGACTCGTGTGTTTCAATGTGTGACTCGTAGAAAGTGGTACTTTAGAAAGTGTGGCCTTATTGGAGTAGGTGTGGCCTTGTTTGAGGAAGTGTGTCACTTCCTCATATGCTCAAGTTACACACAGTCCAGGGTCTTTCCTGCTGCCTATGGGTCAAGATGAAAAACTCCCACTCCTTCTCCAGCACCATGTCTATCTGGACACTGTCATGCTTCTCATCATGGTGATAATGTGCTAAACATTTGAAACTGTAAGGCAGCCCTAAGGAACTGTTTTCCTTTTTAAGAGTTGCCATGGTCATGATGTCTCTTCACAGCAATAGAAACAAACTAAAATAATCTGTTTGCTATTTGTCCTAGGGATGGTGTGTATTACCTTGACCATGCACAAGTAGCACTGGCGAGGGAAGGGCAAAGCTGTGACACATAAGGAGTTTGGAGTTTGATTTGAAGCAGGCTTTTCAGTGCTATGTGACGTGGGTAAAGAGGGTGATGTAATGTCACTCTCTTTATATGTTGTTATGCAACAAAGTGAGCCCTAGGAGGTAAGGAACTGGAAGAGTTTCATAAAAGAACAAAGAGATGATTGATACAATCTGCTGAAAAGTCAGTCATGAGTTTATTATAAATGACTTTTTTCCTGGAAGTTCCTGAAAGGAACACTACAATTATTTTTAACTATTATCTTCTTAGGCAAAGTTTTCCTAGAATAGTAACATCATCATGATGGCAGTCACCAAATAAAACCGTGATTGTGTGGACAATGAACTGTGTTTTGGGGATGAAGAGACGTGCATAGCTTTGAATTGGTTTCTCAATTCAAAAAAAAAAGGGGGTAATGAAAGCAAATGTTCTAGAAGGAGAAGATGTACGTAGAAAAGAGCAAGAGTTTAAATATCTCATAAATCAATTTCCGACTTAAATATCAACTACAGGGCTGAAGAGATGTCTTGGGGCTAATAATGTTTATTATCCTCCCAAAGAATCCAAGATCAGTCTAGGTGTCTCTCAACCACCTGAGAACTCCAGCTCCAGCGGATCTGACATCCCCTTCTAGCCTCCATGAACACCTGCCTACACACGTGGCTGGCATATACTCTCACATTCACCTAGACATGCATATAAATATGAATAAAAGCATATCTTTAAGTCAGAACTCTAAGTTACTGGCAGGTGTTATTCTGTTTTATCACCTCCCTCTAGTGATGGTAACTCCACCAAGTGTTTTATAAAAATTAAATAAATAATAAATGAGGGAAGAGTGTACAGTAGATATGTGCTCCTGGCAGGAGCCCATGCTTTAGTCTTCCCAGGGCATTGAAGAGGGCTTGATGAACTACTAACTACAAATTTTGTTGTTTGTTTGTGACAGGGTTTCTCTGTGACTTTGGAGCCTGTCCTAGAACTCGCTCTGTAGACCAGGCTGGCCTCACACACACAGAGATCTGCCTGCCTCTGCCTCCCAAGTGCTAGGATTAAAGACATGTGCCCCAACCACTTGGCCTAACTCCAAATTTCAAGAAATCAACCAAGTGTGTTAAAGCAACAACACGAAAACCATTTATTATCATCCCAAATCCTGAAGGAGGGAGGAAGGACGGGAAGCAGCAACCTGAGAAGAGTTGTGACAGCTGACAATACTGCAAGCTCCAGGAGAGGTGCCCCCAGTGTTTGCTCTGTGTGTAGGTGTTCATGGAGGCCAGAGGGAGCCAAGACTGGAGGGCTGACGTCCCCCTCCCGGTGTCTAATCTCACATCAAACCCGACTGAAAGCAGATGATCCTGCTTATTGCAGCTCCTCGTCACCTTGAGAGTCAAGGTCCCTTTTCCAGGTTCTTTGTCTTATAGATAAAAGCTTTTAAAACAGACATGGAAAGAAACTCAGTGGATGATTTATTAGCATTAGGGAGAGAAAACATCAGGGCAGGCAAGCTCGGGCTCTTGTTGGGGAGAAGGGGAGATAATGATTTTAGCGTCAGAAGTCAGAAAGTGGGCAAGGTCTGTATAGTCTGTGAGCTACAATGAATGGGAGGTTCTCTCTGACAATGCTTTTCTCCTTGAAGGGACAATTATTCCTCCCTCTGCCTTATTTCGTCCGGAGGTATGTCATATTTCTTTTTACCTTTCCCTTTATTCTGGTCTTCAGGTTATAAAACAGGATTTCCCCTCAAGTTCTGAAGGAGTCTTTTCACAGAAGATCCCTGACCAGTGCAAGCTGGAAGGCACTTGCCGTCTGCACTTGTCAAGGCTGTTCCTGTCTCCAACTATGCCATTTGAAATGGTTCTGGGAAACAAATGACTTCTGGGAGACTTCCATAGGCTTTCTTCTTGCCTAACATCTTATTTCACTTCTACGCCAACTGGAACAGAGAGTAGGAGGTAAGAAAGCAAAAATCAGCCAGGATGTATATATTTGTGAGTGACCAGCTCCAGAAGATGTACTGGTGAATTATCAGCTCCTACAAGTCCTAGTTCTTCTAGGGTGACCAACTCAGGAATCATGATTCAGTTGAAACAGTGGTACATGCAAGCTGAAGGTAAGCCAAACTCTCTATGTCAGTGAGGGAAGCCACTAGGAATTTTAAGCACTGTGTACAGTATTTGGCAGAATAAAATTGAGTTATTCAAGAATGTTTAGTTTTCAAATGCAGAAAGGATTTAGAATGTTTTCACCATAAATAAATGATAAACTTTTGGGAGGATAGATATGTTTGACCTGATCTAAATATTGGTATACATGTATTGAAACATCACATACTATTTCATAAATATGTTTTATTTATTAGCTGAAAGCTAATTTAAATTTAAAGACAGCATGAGAAACAATGTTTGCACAATGGGACTGCTCAGTCTGAGTACCAATATGTTACATTTTTTAAAAAGCAATTTATTTATTCTTAGTTTAAATATATTGCTTACATGTATGTCTGTGCATCATATGTGTAAATCTGTGCAGTGCTCATAGGAGCTGAAGAAGGAGGCAGATGCTCTGGACTGGATTTTAAAGAGCTGTCAACTGCCATGGGGGTGCTCAGAACTAACCCTGGGACTTCTGGAAGAGCAGCCCAGTGCTCTTAAATGTCTAGCCATTTCTCCAGCTTATAATATGTTCTTGTTGGCAAATAAAAATGTAAGAATGGGTAAGTCAGCTGGGTTCAGAAACACTGTCCATTCAACTGGACCATTCAGTCTTTAACACGGATCGAAGATGAACTTGTTGAAGACAAGTGAACTCACATTTTACATTGAGGAAAAAAATACACATGGGCGGGGAGAGGGAGAAACAGAGAGAGAAAAAGAGAGAGAGAGAGATGTTCATATACTACACAAGTAATATAAATGCTATAAAGGCAAGCATTTCTCAGGACACTGATGCTGAGTACCAATCCCCTGTCAGACAGCATGCTGAAGACCCAGGTAGGAGACACAGTGCAGGATCTTTCTGGAAGCTCTAGTTCCATGTATTCTACAGTCTACTTGTTTTGGATCTTGACCAAGTCTACATCGCTTGACCCTTTCCTTACAGCAATGTTTGCAGCTAACTCAAACACAGGATTTTTCAGTTTCATTTCTCTTGCTTGATAAACCCCTTTGGCATGTCCAAGAATTCCCATGAATAACTTCCCAAAATGCTTGTTTCCAGTGGCTAGAGACTACCACTCACTGCCACCACGTCCTATCTCCCGCCAGCTCTCGGAAAGGTAAGGAATATCTCCTAGGTGGTGGCTTTTTCTGTTAGGCAGACTCTTCTTTGTGCTTCCTGGTTTCTCTTTGGAAAAATAAATAACAATATTCTGTGGGAACTGGACTTGACCTAAGTTCCTAAATCAGGCTCTGCTTAATTGAGCAGGCCCCTTCTATGGCTCTTTCCCTAGCCTTGTTACTGCATCGCTAGGAAATGTTGACAGGAGGATATTACCCATTAGCTAGATAATGGGAAAACTTCCTTACAAATGTCACCCCTTTGAGAAAACAATTATCTAGATTTAGGGCATTTTCCATTCCAGGGCTCTTTGTAGACACAATTTCCATTATTATCATCACAACTAATTTTTTGTCAGATAGGCTTTTGAGACATGATGGTGCCTGGTTTCTAGGAGGCCTTTGAAAAAGAGATAATGTAGAGGTTGGAATATAATCTCAGAAATGCTTATTTAAAAAAGAGTTTTCATTTCTTTATGGACCATGAGGATCTGTACATGTTTCCTAGGCTTTTAAAATTCTGTTCACCTTCATTAAAAGAGTGTAGTTCCTTCAAGCTGGGACCATAACTTACTCTTTCTTTTAGCTCTAGTCACACATTCCTTTGCTTAATGACTGATTTGTTTGAGAATTTCTGCCATCAAGAGTCAAAAAAATTATTTCACCAAACTTAATGGTAAAGATTATTATTTTTTCCTAAGATCCACAAAGGATTTTCTTACATAGATAAATGTTTTCATTCAAAGAAAAATGTATGCTGTAAACAATAAAACAACTTGTCACAGGTAAACATTTGAAGGTAAACAAATATGATTTGTAGCTATGTGTAATTTAATAAAGGCTTTTTTATTTCTTAAAGAATAAGATTTAGAGGTGGGTGGCAGGTTGTGGGTGGTGGTTTTCTTCACCAATGTTCTAACTTTTTAGAGGCATTAGAGGTTTCCTTGCTTCCAAAATTACACTTAAGAGTAATAGCAAAAACCAGACCTCTAGTTTACAATGCTAACTAACAATGCATCGAGCTCTTTGCAGGAGCCCCTGGGACAGCTGAAGCACAGCATTTCCATGTCTTTGTCTTAAGAATACATGGGAAACATCCTGCAATCACCCACTGTCATTTGCAATTTATCCCCTATGCTGCTGTCTTACTAAAATCTTGTTGTCAATGAATTGGATGTCATTTCCTGAAACTATGGTGTTGAAAAACCACTTCTCATAACGTCCTTTATTTAGTGAGTTTTGAAACAAAAATCCTATCCTAAAAATAAAAATGTCATGCCAGGAGATGGTGGTGCACACCTTTTATCCCAGCACTCCAGAGGTAGAGGCAGACGGATATCTGTAAGAGCCAGCTTGAACTACAGAGTGAGTTCCAGGAGAACTAGGACTGTTACACAGAGAAATCCTGTCTTGAAAATAACCAGAGAGACAGAGAAACACAGGCAATGCTCTTAATGCTCTCTGACACACACAGAGAGAAACACAGAGAGAAATAGAAAAGTCATTGCTGACAAAAGAAAAATAGCTTTCTTAGATGTATGGCTCTGCAGTCATGGGCTAGTGCTCACTCTGTGAAGAAAGCCATGTTGTATACTTGATCAATGAGTGACTGAATCAATAAGAAGGCACATTTCTAATCTGTGTATGATGGGGAACGCTTGTAAACCTAGTGTTCTGAATGAAAGGCACGTGAATCAAGGCTAGCCTTGACTACAAAGAGGCTTCTAGGTTAACCTAGGCTACATGAAACTGTGTACAAAAAAATTTACTCAAAACAATAAGACACTAATTTTGTCTTATTAGATTATTGAATATAATGGTTTTAGTATCAAGTTATACCTTCAATCTCTGACTTTATTTATTTATTTATTATACAATATTCTGTCTGTGTGCATGCCTGCAGGCCAGAAGAGGGCATCAGACCTCATTACAGATGGCTGTGAGCCACCATGTGGTTGCTGGGAATTTAACTCAGGACCTTTGGAAGAGCAGGCAATGCTCCTAACCACTGAGCCATCTCTCCAGCCCCCAATCCTTGACTTATTTCATTTGAAAAATTAGTGAGCCTGTGTGTGTGTGTGTGTGTGTGTGTGCATGTGTGTGATTGTTAAGATTACCACTACTGCAACAAAAGACCATGACCAAAAGCATGACCTTGAGAAAGAAAGGGTGTTTTTTTTTTTCACTCACAGTTCCATATAATAGTTTAGTCATCAAAAGCAGTGAAGGCAGGAACTAAACAGTACAGGACACAGGAGCTAATACAGAGGCCATGGATGGGTGATGCTTGCTGCAGGAGATTAAGCCCTCTTGTTTTCAGCCAATGGCTTCTAAGATACCCGCCCAATATGGGGCGTGGTTTTCATTTTTAAAAAAAGCCGCAGTGGCTCTCCGAGCTAACTTGCTTCCAGCTTTCATGCTGACTGCTAGACTCGGTTTCCTGTTTGTGACCAGAGGAACGTGGTTTGGGACATTGATCTGTAAGTTTTATCCCCTCCAATAAAATACCCCTTTTTTAATCAAATGTGTAATATTGTCCTGCGACAATATTTTGGCACTCCAACGTGTGTGGTTAATCCACTTAAAAGCTGGAGAGGGCTTAAAAAGGAGAGAACCCCCCCTCTCCACCAACCCGGCCGGTTGTGGTGGCACACGCCGGTATGATTTGCTGAAGGAGGCAGAGGCAGGTGGATCTTTGTGAGTTTGAGACCAGCCTGGTCTACAAGAGCTAGTTCCAGGACAGGCTCCAAAGCCACAGAGAAATCCTGTCT
>JAQHUG010000015.1:4290095-4310634 GCA_028555095.1 Dicrostonyx torquatus
TTTTATCCCCTCCAATAAAATACCCCTTTTTTAATCAAATTGGTGTAATATTGTCCTGCGACAATAGATGCTTACTGGCTTGCTTCACATGGCTTGCTCAGTCTGCTTTCATATAGAACCCAGGACCACCAGTCCAGGGGTGGCACCATCCAAGATGGGCTGGACTTTCCCCTATCAATCACTAATTTTAAAAATTCCCCATTTTGAATATCTCCCAATTTTATAAAGACATTTTCTTTATTGGGGTGTTCTCCCTGATGACTTTAGCTTGTGTCAAGTTGACATAGAACTTTCAAGTATAGTATGGATGTATGCGTGCATGTACATAGGTGTGGGTGTATGTACACTACAGTGCACATATAGACATCAGAGTACAACTCATAGAAATTGGTTCTCTGCTCACCATGTGAGTCCTGAAGACCCAATTCAGGTTCTCAGGTTTGATAGAAGGAACCTTTCTTTACCTGTGCCATCTTGTCAGTTCCCACCCTTGTTTGTTTGTTTGTTTGTTTGCAAAGTCCTACTATTAACTTTAGGTCTTTTTTGATTGTCTCTGTAGCCTAGACCGCACCTCCAACCTCTGACCCCACCTCCATAGTCCTGGTATTACAGCTGTATATTGTCACATCCCACAGGAAAGATGTTTTCATTGTGTTTGTAAGATACCTTCCAGAACTTTGACTTATCTTCAAGTGTCTAAGATTTAACGGTTACCTGGTATTTCAGCAATCCTGCTGCAGTGACCGGGCAATGTAAAAGCTGCCGTTTCTGGATGGTCAAGGGAAGTCACAGTGAAGAGCCAAAGGTGCACTGCATATCACTATGGCTATGTGAAAACGTGGGAGAAGCCATCAGAACCCACTTTGCCCATTCTCTGTGGTCCTCAGGATCCTTATGTATTTTTGTGCTTGTCTATCACCTCTACCTATTTCTCTTCCTTTTAGCTTGTTGTTTCGAGACAGGGTCTCTCTGCATAGTCCTGGATAGCCTGGAAATCTCTATGTAGATCAGGCTGTTCTCAAACTCATAGAGATCCACCTACTTCTGTCTCACAAATGCTAGCATTAATGGCATGTGTCCCTATGCCTAGATACCTCTGCTTATTTTTCAATGTTCACAAGTTCACTCACCGGTCCTCACCCGGTTTCTAGTCCTGTAAACATCTTATACTATCAAGTCTTTTTCTCCTTCATGCCCTTGTCATGCCCCTTTTAAGGACTGTACCAGAAAGCCAAGTATGAGGCATCATCTACCTGGCATGTATGCTTATCTCTCATGTACCACTTTACACACACACACACACACACACACACACACACACACGCACGCACCACAGTATGCATGAGTGTGGCATTACTGGAGTTAAAACACAGGCCAGAGCACATGTTAGGCATATGCTCTATGGAGCATGGAACTATGTTCCCAGCCCCATCCTTTCATGTTCTTAAGAGGCTTACGTAATGTAAGATCTTATAGATTGTGTCTTGGTTAGAACAAGAGTGTTACTTGTAATTCACAAACCAGAGCTTACTAGATTGAAGAAGTACTATACCAGAAAACTGTTCATTGTGTTGCTCAGTCGCCATGCCAACTGCTAAAACTATCAAATATTTCTCATTATTTCCTTTACTTCCAGGATTGTCCTTATCCTCCCTAAAGTTTCATGTTGTGACATAAAATGAAACAGAAATAAGCCAAGGACTTTACATCTCCTTGGATGTATCACACTATTACATGCTGTGAATTTTTATTTCTGAGTAGCCAACCAAGCACAAAGTAGTTATGTGGAAGCAACAGGAAATCCTTCAGATATAAAGACAAGGCAATGCAAAAGAATAGGTCCTAGATTTCTGTCTCAAACTGATTTTTTAAAAAAATTGATGCCACCTTGCTAATGGGGTTTAGAAACCCATACAAGCATATACAAATTTTTTTACAATTAATTTTTAAAAGTTCATACTGAAACCTTTACATGGAGGGTTACTCTGGGTGTGACTCACCTTAAGCACTGGTCAAGGTCTCAACTCAAGTGGATCTTCTGGGTGTCTTAGAAAGAATTCCTCTTAGAAACAAGCATTTAATGAGTTAAGGATAACTTTTCAAGCTTACTGGTCTATTTGGAGTAGATAATTCTTCATTTACTAATATCTTGATTAAGTGCTCCAATCACTGGCATCAGTTACACTCATGACATTTTGTGATCCCCACCTATTTCCAAGATTTTTCACTTGAGATTCCAAATGGATTTAGTGGGTCCTCTTTGCTCCTCCTCCCTCCTGGCATCTAATGTGCTTTCTCTTTCAGTGGACTTCCTCTTTGTAGATACTGCAACTGTATTGTTTACTTTTCTCTGTTGCTGTGGCAAAATAGCTGGGCAAACAATGTAAGGAGGAAATGTATTGGGGGTCACACTTAGAGGGTAGAGTCCACCATGATGGACAAGGCCTGGAAGCAAGAATTTGAGAAAGCGATCTGCACCATATTCACAGCCCAGCCAGGAAACAGAAAGGTGTGTTTTCCTGGTTATTCTAAACCCCACCAAGTTGAAAATGTAGATTAACAATCATCTCACATAAGAGGAAAACATACACTCCCTTGTCCCAGTTCACTACAGGTTTTAAGGCTCATCCACGTTTAAGTATATTTCCTTTATATAGCTAAATAATATTGCATTATAGGTACATACTGCATTTTGTTTATCCCTTCATCTGTTGATAAGATTTAAATATCTCCCATAATTAGACTATTGTAAATAGCCATGGATACGGTGTGTGAGTATCTGTTTGGCTCCTGTGTTCAATTATTTTAGATTTGTACCTAATAGTAGAATGTGTGGGTATCTTAATAGTGACTCTATGTATGGTTAGCTCCTCAGAGAATTATTAAACTTCTCCGGTGTGCCAGTAGAAGCTATAGCAGCTTGCATTCCTGCCATGTGATGGCTCCAGGTTCCCCATGGACTTGTCCAGGCTTGCTCTCTTATACTTTAAAAAATTCTATCCTTCCTAGTAGGCATGAATGGGTCTTTCATTGTGGGATCCTTCCTGGTGATTAGTGACTCTAAGCATCTTATGTTACATATATTCCCCTTTGTCTATATTCCCTCTCTAAAGTCTATTTAAGCTTTCTATTTTCAAAAAAATTAAAGGGTCTCACTATATAGCCTAGACTGGCCATCAACTCAATATTCTTCTGCTTCAGTGTTTGGATGACTATGTGAACAACCATATCTAGCTACAGTCATTAATTTCGAGAGTGATTGATTGCATGGGTGTTAAGATGTCATGTGAAGAACTCCAAGAGCCCCATGAACACTTACAAATTCACCTGCATCCAGTGAGGCATCTATGGTTTCACCGAGTTGGGAAAAATCATAAAGGAAGCAAAAAACAAAATTCCAAATTATTCTGGCATTTTTGGTGAGGTATACCTAATTTAGATTTCAGCTAGAAAAAAAAAAAAAACATTGAAAATTTCAAGCCAGGCAAAACTTAAGTTTCACGTAGGATCTAACACACTATTTCCCTGTAGTCAGTAAGTGCCCTAAAGTGAAAAGATGAAGAGAGTTCGAGAATTAGAACAGGAAAACTCCACGGAAAGGAAATCTGTGTTTCGCCTTCCTAACAAGAGGAAGAAACACAATGTCAAGTTCGGAGGAATCTGAGGGCAGCATGCTTCCCAGCTCTCTGCCTGAGAGAGCCAAATGCTGAGACTGTCCTCGGCACAAAAGAGATGGTTACCTCCACAGACAGAGGCTCCAAAGACAACCCTCAGAAACACTTGCAGAGCCTCCCCACCCACAGGACAAGGGGATCTTCCAAAGTCCTTACGTGAAACATTGGAAAATCGCACTGAAAGTCTGTTACCATCACTTCAAAACCAGGCTCACAACATGCCAACAATATCTAACAAAATATTATACATTCAGCAGAGAGCTATTGCATTAGTAGAACCAGAGAAGGAATAGGTGGGTCCCACACCTACATGGCTGTGGGTTCCTTACTAAAATGTACAACTTTACCATCATCTGGAAAATTCATCAGTTTAAAGAATTCTCTAGTAGCTGACAACTCGACAGAGCTAAGTCTCTTACAGAAAGTCATAGCATGGTGCTTTAAGAGAATACCAGTATTTTTGTGTGATTCTTTTAAAGAGTCAGAGAGTAATATTTTGTGATAAAATTTCAGGCAAGGAGATCCATTTGCCTGCTCTGTATCTACAGGACAGCTGGACAAAAGTCAATGACTGCAGCCTAAAGCGACAGCAGCAGTCTCCTCATGCGACAGCGTGGTAGATGCCAGGGCATCTCCAAGTGTGACGCTTCCGCATGCTGGCTGAGCATGTTGAACTGCAGGAAATTAGGAAGCTCCTGCAGAACCAAGGAGTAGCTGACTCTTCCTACTGGAGACCAGGGAGGCGCTTTCTCAGGACCATCATTTATCCACCCAATGATAGCATGTGCCAAAATGGATCACAAATGCCTCCAGTCCTCCAGCTAAAGTCTTACTAGCTGGGAAGATGAAGCTCACACCAGAAAGGAAGAGGCAGAAAATTAAGCACGACACTAAGAGGTCTGGAACCATTGTCTATTCTGTGAACTTGTTCTAGTTAGGGTTTATGTTGCTGTGATAAATGCCATGACTGAAATCAATGTGGGAAGGAAAGGGTTTATTGCGGCTTACAACTCTCAGGTCACACCCCATCGCTGAGGGAAGTCTGGGTACCTAGAGGAAGTAGAGGCTATGGGAGAGAGCTGCTCACTGGCTTATTCCTCCTGGCATGCTCATTTGCTTTCTTACGGACCCCTGAACTATCTGCTCAGGGGTTGCAACACCCACGTTGAGTTAGGTCTTCTCACATCAATCAATTAATCAAGGAAATGTTCTATATATTTGCCTGCAGGCAATCTGGTGGAAGTATTTTCTCCACTGACATTCATCTTTCCAGATTAATTTAAATTATGTCAAATTACCAACGAACAAACAAACCAACCTTCCACCACCCCCAACAATCAGGACAAGGTCCATTTTATCTCCTTTAACACATTTCTCATTTATTAACTTCCACCTCACCCACTCCTCTCCCTTAGGGACCAATTCCACTGAGCTAAGGGTATATACTTTTTCCCCATACTTCTACTGCCATTAATTAAGCTGAATGGAGAGATAAAGAACCAAGCTTTCTGAGAGCAATGGTAAAAATTTCCTCCTACATAGATGTTAGCATGACAGGAAAAGGCTGGATCTCTATTTTTTTTTTACTGTAAAGAATCTTAGACAATAATTTTCTTTCTGATTCCTATGACAGAAAATTGCTAAGAGCAAGGAAGCAAACAAGAGCCCGGGGAGGCGGAGGTCTAATGAGCAAGCACAAATCATGCTTGCAGAGCAGGTCCAGGGTGAGGGGAGCTGTGTTGAGGTGAGGCAGAAAACGCTGCAACATCTTACGGAGGAGATAGTGTGTGAAGCTGCGTGGATGTCAGAAGGCACCCAAGGGAAAATCCATGGTGTTGCTGCCTTGGCTTTATGGCTTTCCCTGCTGAGTCTGCTTCTATTCACCTCAGATAGAAAAGAGTAAATGACTCTATCTGTTAGAAGCAATCTTAGGGTCACCCAAAGGACAAGACAAAGCGTAAGTGTCTTGATGAGGCAAAACTTCGCTCTTGATCGAGACAGTACACTGCTCACAAAAGCAAAAGAGCATGCGCAGTGGGGCAGGAATTGTAGCTGACTGGTATTCTCACTCAGTGCTGAGGGTGTCTTCTCATTGGCAGGGTTCGAACCTCATAGTCTTTTGTGATGAGCTAGTTAAAAAAGGCTCTGTGCAAAGGAAAAGAAGTAAGGGATCACAGCAGCGGGGCCTTTGTGTAAACACAGGTTATAACATGGGGATTAAAGGTTTTCTAAGATGCTGGAGATAAAAATGATTTTCATAAGCATCTTACAAGTTGTGTGTGTGGGGTAAGTGTTTGACATAAAAGACTGATTAATGTTTCTTACACATCAAAGTCCAATTTGGTAAACCAGTGAATTTTCTTCGGGCTCTTTACAGGAGTAAAGGCTTTAAAGGGAAAACTCTTCCTAGGCAAGAGGATTGACTTTGCTGTGTTTTAATGCTCAGTTCGGCATTTCAATCACCTGGTCAAAGGACCGCCTTTCAGGGGAACAGGAGCACCTGGAGTGAGGCAGGTATGCTTCACACTCTGTTGAGGAGACAGGGGGGAACAGCTAGCTCTCTTGGAAGGAGATACTGTGGTCTTCCTTCCAAGAATTCTCCCCCCCCCGCCCCGCATTGTAGCTTGTAGGGCAGTGGCTCCCCACCTTCCTAATGCTGAGACCCTTTACTACAATACAGTTCCTCATGTTGCGGTGACCCCAAAGACAAAACTGCTTTCACTGCTAAATTTCATAACTGTAATTTTGCTACTTTTATGAATTGTGATGTAAATATCTGATATGCAGGATATCTGATATGCAACTCTTGTAAAAGGGCTGTTCAACCCCCAAAGGGGTCACCACCCACAGGTTGGGAAGCAATATTGTAGGGACATAGCCATCAACTTCTTAGGTCCCTGATCAACACCCCGACACTGTGGGACTCTTCACTAATTCTCTCCCCTCCCAGCTGTGTGGCTGCTTGTCATCCATCCATGCGGAGTATGGACCTTTATGTATGCTTAAGCATCACGGCATTTCCCCTTCTTTTCTTCAGACTCCTTGGGACAGCTTTCTTGCTCTGCTATCTTTTTTTTAAACTCTAATAGAATTGTTCTTGAGCTAGCATTTGACTTATTACTTATTTTTTTTAATTCATGAGACTAAGAACCTCCAAACAGAACCCTAGTTTCCATAGTATCAGAGAGAAGAACATAAGCCAAAACCAAAAAAATAAAACACAGGGCCAGATATAACGGTACATATCTCTAATCTCAGAACTCAGGAGGCAGATAGGTGGATCTCTGTGAATTCAAGGTCAGCCTGGTCTACAGAGCAAGCTTCAGATCATTCAGGGTTTCAAGTGAGGCTTTCCTTGTCTCAACAAAGCAAAACATGAAACCAATAACAACAAACTCCAATTACTTTTTGATGTGCTGCAAATTTCCAAACTTCCAAATGCTTCCCCATTTAGCAGTGGAAGAAATAGTTGACATTGAGTTCACTGAGTGCATGCCTTGAATTATGTCCTTATTTCTTTCTTTGAAGGAAAACTGATCTATATAATCAAAAAACACAATCTACCCATAAGAAGAGTCTATTACACAAATATCTTATAGTGGGCTGGAGGCACATGGGTAAGAGCACATGGAGAACTAAGCCCAAATTCTTAGGACCACACCAACAAGCTTAGCATGCCCTTACAGGCTTCTGCAACCCAAACACTGTGGAGGAGAGGCAGGAGATTGCTGCAAGCCTAGCTCTATATTCCAGAAAGAGGTCTCTTCTCTAAGGAATAAGACAGAGAATGATAGAGCAGCGTCTTATGTTCTGTTGCTGAGGAGAGACACCATGACTACCTCAACTCTTATAAAGGAAAACAATTACTTGAGGCTGAGCTTTTGATACCTCAAAGCCAACCCCTAGTGACACTCCTCCAAGGTCACACCTCTTCTGCCTTTCAAACAGTGCTATTCCCTGGCGATCAAATATTCAAATCTATGAACCTAGGGGGGTAGCTGCTCTTACTCAAACTGTGGCAAGCAGGATGCCTAAGGACCTCTCTGAGAATATATATACACACACCACAAACACACACACACACACACACACAGAGTGTTTTTAGTTACTTTTTCTGTTGCTGTGATAAAAACACCATGATCAAGGCAACTTATAAAAGAAAGCATTTACACGGAGTTTACAGTCCATGATGGTGGAGCAAAGGCATAGTGAAGAGGAAGAGCAGAGACTTTGCATCTTGAGCACAGAGAGGCACATTGAAAATTATGTGAGCCTTTGAAACTTCAAAGCTCCCCTACCTCCTTCAACAGCCTACCAATCCCTCCTATGCAGTCCCACCAACTGGGAAGAAAGTATTCAAACATAAGAGCCTATCTGGGCCATTCTCATTCAAACCACACACACAAACACACACACACACATACAATTTTTAAAGAGTAGACAACACGTATTGAATGGTAATCTACCAAATATCATAGAAATTTCTTTTTGATATAATGAATAAAATTTCATTAGACCCAGGAAGATGGAAAGAGAAATTTTCTCTTTAGAGAGAAGCTGCAAGGACATCTTCACGAAGATGCTGCAGAAACCAGCCTACAAGGGTCAATAGTATGGCGATTTCTCAGAAAATTAGGAAACAACCTACCTCAAGACCTCAAGATATACTTTTGGGTATATACCTAAGGGGTGCTCAATCATACCAAAAGTACATGTGCTCAACTATGTTCATAGCAGCAGTGTTTGTCATAGGCAGATCCTGGAAACAACCTAAATGGCCCTCAACCAAAGAATGGATGAGGAAAATGTGGTACATTTACACAATGGAGTACTACACAGCAGAAAAAAATAATGACATTTTGAGATTTGCAGGCAAATGAATAGATCTAGAAAACATCATATTGAGTGAGGAAACCCAGACCTAGAAGGACAAATATAATATGTACTCACTCATAAGTCTCTTTTAGACAAAAAGCAAAGAAAACCAGTCTACAATTTACAATCCCAGAGAACCTAGACAATAAGAGGACCCTAAGAGAGACATACATGGATCTAATCTACATAGGGAATAGAAAAAGACAAGAACTTCTGAGCAAGTTGGGAGCATGGAGATCATGGGAGAGGATAGGAGGGGAAGGGAGGGAATCAGAGAAAAGTATATCATTCAATAAAAACAATAAACAATAAAATGAAAGAAAAAGAGTAAAGAAAAGGAGGAAAAGGGAATGGCACCTCTGTAAGGAAAGGGACAAACTGAAAGAAGACCAAGACTTCAAAAAAGGCTAAAACTGTTGCAATATTTATCACACAATATAGAGTCTACTATGAAATTCTACTACTATAGCACTCTCAGTTTTACTATGTTATGAATTTTATGAATTAGCATAAGACTTATAACTTTAGATAGTATTATGTCTACCTCAGACTTCTCTAACAAGTTGGTTAATCTTAAATTGATTTCAATGGTCAAGGTGTTGTATAGTGATATTTTATTTGTATTTTAATAAATCAAACTTGCTTGAAGATCAGAGTGCAAAGCTAAACCATTAGAGGCCAGGGAGTGGTGACACACATCTTTAATCCCAGGACTCAGGAGACAGGCAGAGGAACCTCTGTGAGTTCAAGGCTACCCTGGGCTAAACAAGATTGATCCAGAAACAGATCCAGGTGGTGGTGGCTCACACTTTAAATCCCAGTGTTTGGTAACACACACCTGTAATTCCAGCACTAGGGAGGTGGAGACAGGAACAATATGGCTGGGCAGAGAAAGAAATGTAAAGGGGAAGAGACAGGAATTCACTGCAGCGTGGAATCTGGGTTTGGTGGAGACCCAATGCAGTCTAGGCAGTCTGAGGATCACCCCGTTGGTCTGAGCATTGGTAGAAGTAAAGGTCTCTCTAGTGTCTTACTGTTCTGCTTCTCTGATTGTCAGTTTTAACCCCTACATCTGTCTCTGGGTTTTTATTATTCATCATACAGTCTTGTAAAAAGAAGGCAAAAAAGGATTTAACTTTAAGCTGGCCATTTATTAAGGCCAATGCCAGTAAGAGGAAGCAGGGATGGACTGGGAGAAGTTAGCAGAGGTATTGAATCATGATACAGATTTTCCCCCAAATGAAGAACTCAGAGGAGGAAGGCAAGTGAGTAGAAACGTCCTAGATTTCTCAGGTGCACCTAAAGGAAAGCTCTACAGGTTGTTAAGGTCTTCAAAGTCATCCATCAGAAGAGCTCCACCTTATACCTGCCACATTGTACCAATTTCTAGAACATAGGAAGCAGAGGCTTGGTACCAGTGGGGTGAGGATGAATGTCAGAGCCAAGGGCCCCTTGATTAATGATGCTCCCAGTACTAGGTAGTCATGGCAATGAGTACAATCAGTACATGTTTGTAAACTCATCATTTACCATTATAACTTTGTTTGTTTCAATGAGAAATGCATTCCTCACATTTTTATTTGGTAGAGAAATAAATGTGATTTTCCCCTCAAAAAGGAATTACCCAGACAAGTTGTGTAACTGTTTAGCTACTTTAAAATCTATAGGATGGTTGTCAGTTCAATGAAAGTTGTTTGTTCTTCCTAAGTGGTAAAGGGAGAGAGGGATTTGCTATTGTGTTCTCACAGTATAACAAATTGGAGCCATTTATTTTTCCTCCAAAGTGAGGTTTGCTCCATTCTTGCAAATGATTGTTCTGTCTGAAGATCATTGTCACAGGATGGCGACAGATGGGTGGATCAACAATGTCTGCAGTATTCTCAACATCTATTTATTGTAATCTAATTCATTACATCTGGCGTCTGCAGAAAAATCTCTCTTCAATATAATATCAATTTCACAAGCTGGTGTGAATTAGGGAGCAAGGAATGGTGTCTGTGATGGACCTGCAGGCTCCCACAATACTTTCTTATCTTGATATTGAATTTTCACGATACTATGGTATAAGCTGATTCCATCATCAGGACCTGTGAACAACTATAGAATATCTATACACATCAAAGAGAATGCAAAAAAAGGCCTTGGAATGTAGCTCAGTAGGCTTAAGACCTTTTGGGGCCTTGGGGGAGAGCACAAAAGTATTTATATAAAAGCACCCCCGCTAGTTAAGGTTGTCAAGTGTGTATTTGATTTTCTCCTACTCATAAACTATAGAATTAACCTTTAACAACCTCCTGGATGCATAGCAGAAAACAGCATGAGACATTGAGTCAGAAACAGGCCATTTTGAATCTACATAACAGCAAATATCAGTGCAGCTTTGGGAGTCTGCTGCTTGGCAGCAAGTGGCAAACTAGTCTGCTCTGCCTGGGGGGCATACATCATCACCTTCAAGCTGCCAAACATATGTACCCTTGTAAGAATTGGTCAGAGTCATTGCGCACTGTAGTTTGGGCACACTGAGCTAGACAGGAGGGACTCATGAAGTTCAGAGGGAATGCATCTCCCAATTCAGGGGATGGCACCACTGAGGTTCAGAGACCAGAAATGACAGGATAGGATAGTCACAACTCAGGTAGATGTAATAACTATAAAATCAAAAATAATTAATAACATGTTTATTACCAACTCACCTCAGTCATCAGCCATTTGGTTTGCTTAAAAAGAAAAACCAGCAGCAATAATAAGCACAGGGGTAAGAAAGGGAGGAAGAGTCTTCAGGAGTTTTCAGGCTTAACCTTTCTGAGCAATGCAAAGCTGTCATTCTGAAACTCCACTATCAATGACTGGAAGGAAGGGATGCCAAATACAAAAATGTGGTTAACAACCAAGTGTGTTGAAATGATATTTCCATACATCCGCCCACCCATCCACCCGCCCACCCACCCAACCACCCATCCATCCATCCATCCACCCACCCAACCACCCATCCATCCATCCATCCACCCACCCAACCACCCATCCACCAACTCATCCATCTGCCCACCCACCCACCCACCCATCCATCCACACACTCACCCACCCACCCACCCATTCATCTATCCACACACTCACCCACCCATTCACCCACCCAACCATTCACTCACCCACCCATCCATTCACCTACCCACCCACCCACCCATCCAGACAGACATCCATCCACCTACCCACCCATCCATCCACCCACACACCCACCCATCCATTCACTCGCCCATCCATCCATCCACCCACCCACCCATCCACCCCACACACCCACCTATCCATTCACCCGCCCATCCATCTATCCACCCACCCACCCATCAATCCATCCATCCATCTACCCACCCATCCATACCCATCCATCCATCCCTTTGCACGTGTCTGTTAAATATTTTTTCTAAACCATAATAGAAACAACAGGAGATTGATGATGCAGTTTTGCGCTTTAATTAGCTGTGAGGTAGTCCATGGGTGTGTAGAAATTTGAAACCCCTTGTGCTTCCATGAGATAAAAATCTGTGAGCTGTAAGCCATCATTGTCACCAGCTAGAGGCCATTCCTGCCCCACACCCATGTCTGCTTGGCCCAGTTCCCTCTATGAACTCCAAAGCCACATAAGAGGTTAGAGCTCTACTGACCTTTTGTACCAGAAACCACGGGTTTTATCAGGAAATTGGGCTTCCTCTACTTGATTCCAGAGGACGTTGTGCATGACCTTGAAGTCTTTTGTCAGGCCAAGAGCAACGAAGCCACATTTCCCAGAAAAAAAAAGGTAGATGACCTCAGGAAGACACCAGACTGACAGGGAACAGCATGGTACCCCAGCTTTAGAGAGAAGTGGATCCAGCATCCAATATATCAGTTTATCAATACATAGGAAAAGATCAGTAAGATGCAAAATTGGGCTGAGGGTGTAGCTCAGTTGATAGAGTGCTTGCCCAGCATACACAAAACCCTCATTTGGATCCCCAACACCACATAACCAGTGTGGTCATGCATACCTGTAACTCCAGCACTCAGGAGGTATAGGCAGGGAGATCCAAAGTTCAAAGTCCTCCTTGGCCATATAATGAGTTTGAGGCCTGCCTGCATTATTTGAGTCCCTATCTCAAAAGAAAAAAACAAAAGCAGCCGTTATTTTGAATCACCAAGCATTATTGGATACGAAAAGTGGGCCACGTACAAAAGGTGAAAATCAGTGCCTTCTCCCCAAAGTCATATTGATCATTTTAATATTTATGGAATGAATAGAGACTCTTTGATCATACATAAACTTCTATGGTGTGTGTCACACGTTTTAGAATCCTCTTGTTTACTTTTAATGACAATTCCACTTTAAGAAGCAGAAATACATTTTCATTTGCAAGAAGAAGAAAAGCGCTTTGGGAGGTCTTACTTCAAAGAGGAGCTCTATCCCACTCTGGGGAACTGCCTTTCCCCTCTTCAAATGTGGCTCTGATTACCCACTTCCTGCTTCACAGCGGTTCTATCTCGCCTAAACACCTGAACACTCTTTCTTCAGCAGTGGTCAAGTATGTAATCAAAGAGAGACTCAGCAAATCTTCCCCTTCACGCTCTGAAGGCTCACTGCAATGAACTGAAAACAGACAGGAAAAAAATACATTAATTTTATAACATGCATAGGGTGAAATCAGAATGTAGGCCAGAGTGTCAACAATTAAATACTTCCCCAGACTATGAGAACAGTGGTTTATAGGGTGGGGTTGGGGTACCCCAGAAGATGTGAGAGAAAGGAGCCACACACGGGGGCACCAACGCTTTTACTCTGGCGCTTGGGTTCATCAGGAAATCCCCTGGCCTGTCAGAGGAGTAAATCTCCTATGGGAGGATGTCCTGGGCATGAGGACCGTTCGTGTGGTCCCTCTGTGGTGTCCTTCCTTAGGGAAATTTCTCCCTACTCATATTTATCTCAATACAGAGCTTCAGGGGAACTTCCTTCCTGTGCTTTGGAAGAAGAAAAGAAAGTTAAAATAAATACATAAAGAAGGTTAAGAGATTGGATGTTGGGGAGAGGAAAGGTCAGAAAGAAAATGTGAGGTTGCCTTTTCAGTTTGAAGTCACATACATTGGGACTTGGGTTATTTGTCCCAGTCCTATCAATAATGCAAAGTACTGTGATTGCACTCAGCCATATTTTCATTTTAAGAGAATATTTCTATTTTAAAAATGAAAATGACTTGTTACTAAGAGTTGATTTAAATTTTTAGTTTATTATATCACATGTATGAATGATTTGCCTGCCTGTGTGTATGTGTACCTCATATATGTTGTGCCCACAGAGGTCAGAAGAGTGTCTTGGATCTTCTGTAGTTGCGATTGTAGAAGGTTGTGAGCCATCATGTGGGTACTGGGAATCAAGCCCAGGTCCTCTAAGAGAAAAACAACACATGCTCTTAACAGCTATATCAGCTCTCCGGTACTAACAGTTGATTTTTGTAAATATTTTTTTTAGATAATTATATCAGTTTCGTCCTTCCCCTTCCTCACTCCAAACCTTCCCTAATGTTACCAACCCTTTTGCTCTCTCTCAGATTCAAGGCCTCGTCTTCTTTAGTTGTTGTTTTATACATGCACATACACACATTGATAAATATGTAAATCACCCCACTGAATTCTATATGATTTCAGGGCTGACCACTTGGTAACCAACATGGAGGGCTATCTTTCCTGGGGAAGATTGTTTCCTCCTGGTCTCAGCATCCTTTAATGAGAGTGTGTCTCCTTAAAAAAAAAAAAAATCAGAGAAACTATATCCATGAAGTCTCATCAACATGCTGCCTAAATAAGACCTGAACAAAGACAACATCAGTAGGCATGAACTGACACTCTGGCGGCCTCAGCCCTAGACAAAGAACTACAGCTACGCTGAATAGGCTGTCTTGGAGATATAGACTCTGCCTCTCTGACTACAAAGCATTTTTAGCAAAATAACTATTCTGCAGATACCTAGGTCTTTTTGCTTTGTGTCACCAAGGAGAGATGCCTGTGTTCAGATTCCATCCTTAAACCAGGCTCATTCGTGGATGATGACAAACAGCCAATGAAACTTAGGAATCCTGGAGTCAGATAGATGTTCAGTGGGAGGCCAAGCATTCAGAATTGATCTGTGAACACGTAGATGTTTGGTTGTATTTCTCATCTGTCATCTGGACTCTGGCAGTTAATACACATGGTCTTTAGAAATCACAGAAGGAATTCATGCTCTCAGCATTTCATGTATTTGCCCTACAATGTTGTCTTTCTGTTCTGAAAGAAAGTTCCACTGTGCATTGGAAGGGCAGCAGTGTGGCAATCTGTCCTAATAAAAGAACTGGGTATTCGGGAGCCTGTTCTGCTGTTTGGGGAAGCAGTACGAGTTGAACTGGAGTTCCCCAGGGTGCGGTTAGAGCTAAGATTATGCTGTATAGACTGAAGTGACCTAAATCTCAGAGGCGCACACAGCAGAGGTTTCTATTTCCCCTGTACTGCAAGCTCAGCAGGGACTGTGTGACTGTCAGTTGGTGGGATGGGGGTTTTTGCTTGGTAATTACTCAGTGATCCAAAGGAAACACCCCTCATTGTAGCATGTGTGAAATCTGCCTTTGCCCATCAGGGAATACCATAATGGGTGGAGCTCCTACTGAAGTTTTGTAAAATATCAAGCTAGGAAAGATCCAAAAGACACAAGAAATATGGAGTCATAGATGTTTATACTCTACTAGCACAGACCAGTGACAGAATGGAACGCCCTGAGGGCACCCACATTAGGCTGTGAGTCAAGCTGTCAGTGCCCAGTGGCGACACTGGTCAAGAATTCACTCTGGTCACAGATCACTCACCAAGATGGAATTTCCTTAAAGCTGGCTTTTGTCCTAGAGCAAAGCCAGACATTCTTTGGTTCCTCAGACAAACACTGGTTGATAATTTATCAATGTGCTATTACATACGTGAGCTCATTAGGATTATGTTTTATTTAGAATTTAAAGTTTTATTACCCCATTGTCATTGAAAGAAGCAATTGCATAAAATTAAAGGACTCCTAAAACTACTGTAATGTACAGACATTTAAGAAATCCAGATGCACAGGATTGTGAATTCCTCTGGAAAAGAAACCATATTTTATTCACCTTATTTCCTCTGATATCGGATACAGCTCACGCACACCCTAACAAGGAAGGTTCAGCATGGTGCCAGTGTGCAGTTTCTAATCATTATCATCAGGTAAAATAGCATACATCAAACTGAATCAAATGTGTACCTGAACTGAACAAGACAATTGTTGTAGGACATGAGGTAGAGGAAAAATTCATCTCATAAGTCATATAATTTATAGGATGACAATTTCATATCTCTTAATCTTATCTCTTGAAAGATTTGCCAATAACCATGCAGAGAAAATATGCATTCTTTTTGTTGCTAAAACTTAAATTAACATTCTTACTTTATGAATTTGATAACAAATGTTAGGGGGTATTATCTGCATTCTATATTGGCTTAAAATCTCTCTTATTTCTTAAAAATACTTTTAAAATAATACATATAAGCAAAAATATTTTTAACAGCATTTATATTGTGTTTATTTGTGCTCCATGCTATCCTGAATGCTTATAAGCACATATTACTTTGAGATATGATGCTGAAGGGAGAGCCTGGCTAGCTCATACCCGAAATAATCACACAGAAACTTTATTAATTAAATTATTGCCTGGCTCATTATCTCTCATCTCCCAGTGCCTCTCACATCTTGATTCAACCCATTTCTAATAATCTGTATATCACCACAAGGTCGTAGTGTACTGGGAAAGATTCAGCATGTCTGACCTGGCAGCTCCATGGTGGCTCTCCCTCTCTGCTTTCTTCCTCCCGGAATTCAGTTCTGTCTTCTCTGCCTACCTGAGTTCTGCCCTATCAGGCCAATTAGTTTCTTTATTGATTAACCAATGAAAGTAATACATAAACAGAAGGACCTCCTACACCAACATGACAAGACTTTGAAGTAAATATTGTTATTACTATCATCTTTATTTTGAGATAAGAAGTCAAGATAGGAGATGGTAGCAACTTGTCCAAGGTGATATCATATGTGATATGTGATACAGCTATGTATTCATATAAGTGAAACCCAAAAATCTGTGCCATGCAAAGCATGCTGTCAGAACCACCAATATGAGAGTGACTCTGTCTTTCCCTGCATAGTAAATCCATGGTAGATCCAAGGGTGCAAAAACAAGACAAGGAAACCTGCTTCCTTCACATCCACTCAATACAGTATTAGATTGAGCACCACTCTCTTCCCCACACCACCCTCCATACTGACGTCATACTTTCCCATACTCCATTGCCCACAATGTGTTACAAATGTCCCTCAATCCATCTTCCATGCTATTCCCTACTTACTCACTCTTCTGCTTATGACGTGACTTCACCTTGCCCCCTCCTTGCCCTCTGCCCTCTTCCTCGGCTCTCATCACTCAGGCTGCTCTATTCTCCAGATGTCTTTTCATCTTGCAAATCTGAAAGTCTGGATCTATTTAGTTCTGTTTTACAATTTCCATTTTTCCTTTCAATTATTCTTCTATCGTAGGACCACTGTTTGCTCTCTCATGAATGGATATACGTTAGATGCTTCCAATGCTTCCTGTGTGAATTACAGCACTGCAGACCTCCTGAGATTGTTCTCTCCTTCTTGCTTTGTACTGTTCTATTTTCCTGCTCCTCTAGACATCGTGACTGTAAAAATCTTGTCCAGACACAATGAATGACTGCTCTAGAGACTTCAGATTCTGGTATGTTCTTTTGGCAAATGCTGGCATTTTTCCAGTAGTGAATGAAATTGTCTGGTCTTGAATTCCCTTTTAGAGAATATAGTGGTCTCCATCTTATGGTAGTTATTACTCATTATCATCTTGATTAGATATAGAGTCACCTAAAAGACATACTTCTAGGTGTTTCCAGAGAGCTTTAAGGAGAAGATGCACTCTAAATGTGGGTGGTACCATCCCCCAGCCTGGTCTCTCAGGAAGACAAAGAAGGAGTAAAGGAGAAGTCAAGCTGAAAGCCACCATCCAAAAGCAAACAAACAAACACACACACACCATCCACATCTATTTACTTCCTTACTTCAGATAGAATGGGACCCCCGGTGTCAAGTTTCTGCTGCCACAGCTAGACCTGCTCTCACCACTGGGCCTTTCCTGCCAACATGGTTGTACGCTTCAACTACACGTCTAAGCAAGCTCTCTTTTCTTTTGGTGGTTCCTTTCCCAGCAGTAAGATAAGCAACTGACTGTCTCATCTCCTGATATATCACAGTGAAGGTTAATTATGCTTTAAGCACATGAATTTGATGGGAAACACAGCACTGAATTAGTAACATTCTTCAACTAGCTCTTTCCAGTTCATGTTCTTCTAATATTTAAAATACAGCCCTTCTTTTCTAACAACCCCAAAAATCTTCATTTACATCACTATTAACTCGAAAACCAGAGTTTCCTGTAAATATAATCTGAATCAGGTATAAATTAGAATAAAGAATAAATAAATAAATAAATTTGCAACCTGAGGCAAAATTCCAGTCTAGATAAGAATCTTCAAATTCAAATAAATTTTGTGTTTCTAGATAGTAGGGTGAATATAGCTCAGTAACAGAGCACTTGAAAAGAGTACATAAGACTCTAAGGGGTTAATTTGTTCAATCCAAGTACCACAAGAACAAAACAAGACAAAATACAGTGACAGGGTGCATATTATATCAGCATTATACTACCAAAGAGGGGCAATGGGGGGGGGGAGAGGTGGAGAGTTGGTAGGACCCAGGAAAGTCTATAGCCTATTAAGACAAACAGGTCATTACCCGAACAACCTTATTTGCCATTATGGTTTGTCATCAGGTCTACACTAGTTTTGAAATCAGGAACTACTGCAGCAATTTTCATTTCCCTCAACTTTACCAGATGCTCCTATGTCTCTGCTAGATGGTAGCATGGCTTTTGAAATCAACTCGGCTCTGTAGGCCTGTGGTGGGGTGACTCCATTGCATGGACCTGCGGTGGGTTGGCAGTCCTGGTTCACTCTGGACCCTCTTTGAGGTCCCTTCTCCATGTTATGGCTCATGCCCTCATCCCTCTGTCACTCCATGCTATTTTCTGCTGTATTCGTCCCTGCTGAAAAGAGTATATAATCAACTCTATCCTAGCTTCTAATCACACAATTAAGTTATCTTCTAATCAGATATTTTTGACACACATATGTGAAACTCTTCATAAAATTGTTTATCGGATATCTGTGGTAGTTCATATTGACAAAATCTAGAGTCATCTCTGACAAGTCTTTAAAATGCTTATAAAGGACATCTAAGGTACACTCGCCTTTGGGCATGCCTGTGAGGAACTGTCTTGGGTACGTTAACTGGAGTGGGAAGATTCACATAAATGTGAATGGTACCATTCACTGGGCTGGAGTCTTTGACTTTCCCAAAACGATAAAGGAAGCTAAGCAACATCACTCACTATTCTACTTAGCTAGGGATGAAAGGTGGCCAGCTTCCTCAACCGTGTGTGGCCAGAACTTCATTATAACAGGCTGTGCCCTTTAACTGTGAACCAAAATGAACCCATTAGGTTATTTTTATTGGAATTGGGTTGCATTTATTGTACTGCAGCAATGAGAAAAGTCAGAAAAGTTTCAAAATACCCTTTCTTTTTGATACAGTAGGAATGTGAGACTTTTTTATAATGTTTAATTTTCCTTTTGCCTAAAAACTGTTCCTTCAACCAATTCATCTTTGCTTATGTCCTATTATAAACAATGAATAGGAACTAAGTCAATTCTGCAATTCTTGGCTTATAAATCTTCACAGCTAAATATTCAACTGAATCACTCAAAACTTCTGATATCTTCAAAGCATGGAACACAAATACAACTGATC
The DNA here is from genome assembly GCA_028555095.1 of Dicrostonyx torquatus. Lineage (NCBI taxonomy): Eukaryota > Metazoa > Chordata > Mammalia > Rodentia > Cricetidae > Dicrostonyx > Dicrostonyx torquatus. The sequence goes on from JAQHUG010000015.1 coordinate 4,309,590, forward strand.
CAAATCATTGTTACTTCATAATAAAGATAATATTTTCTTCTTTGACTAATAACATGTTCTTCAATTTCACTTGAGACTTCATCTATATTTCTATCAGTATTCTCTGTGTGGTTATTTATGTATTTCCATGAGATATGGTATGATTGTCCTTTCTTATATTCTTGCAATAGACTAAATTGCAAGTAAGGATGACTTCTAAGAAAAGATTCTGCCTAGGAGACCATCCCAGACCATATTATAATGAAGGAGATAAATATTAGGTAACCAAGAAAGACTACAACTACATCTTGTTGGCTGTCACACAGTTAACTCTTTGTTCTAAGAGAGCTACCAGGTGACCATGTAAATATGAAAACAAAGTGAGTTTAGCATAACTAACCAATTATTATCTAGTATAACTAGACAATTGCAAGGTTGTAGTTAGTAATTCTGGCCAAGTGATTCAAAGTTGGAAGACAATCAAAGTCAATAACAAACCTGAAAGCAAAGATGGACTAGGTGAGCTTCAACTATTCCTATCATGAGAAGAACATGATCATCTCCCTGGTTTGGCCAGGGGGGCATGCATGTTTGTGTATCTCCCTAGGCTTGACCTACCATAACCCAGAGAATTAACAAATCGCAGTAGAGATACTACAGCCTTTGTCCAGTTTCTTCCATACCCTTGTAGAAGCCCATATCCAAAGGAACTCGGTGGCTCTTCCTTTCTTGGAAACTCTCTCACTTTTCCTTAATTTCTCACTTTTTCTCAATTTCTCAATTTTCTGTTTTTTCTCAATTTCTTATTTTTTTGTTTCCTGCTAATTAAAGCTTGTTTTCAATGTGTATGTGCCATGAGAGCTTATGTTGTGTGGGACAACAAGCCTAGAGTTTTGGTCTCTGGATGTGATATGGATATGAATAATTTGCATTGATATGGGTTTTGCTTTGTTGACGTAAGTTTAAGGTTAATTTTGCTGTATATATGTATATATGTTTCTGATCTTGATTAAGGTATTGTGATTGTGTAGTTCATTTAAAAATGTAATGTATAATTAGGAAATAT